>RCFS01000006.1:1800000-2256203 GCA_004296355.1 Lepiota venenata
GAAGGGTATATTAACAGTGTACCAAAATGCCGGGTCGGGAGGAGACCAATAGGGTAGACGTGCGGCAGTAGAAAGCACGCATATATGGGTAGAAAACCTCCCCGGGCATGCTGAAACAGCCGCGGACCATTGCGATGACCCATGCAATGACACCTGCAGCGTCTCGATGACTCGAAATGAGTCTACAACAGGCAGTCAGGACCAATACCGGGTGGAAAAGCATTATTACGCAGGGGAATGTCGGACCGATTGTGTATACTAGCATTACTCTCTCTAATACTTCCTTATTTACTCGGGCTGTTGCCTAGCTACCAAAACATATAAATACAGCATGGAGAAGAGGTGAAAGGCAAGCACTTGCTGCCCCAGCTTCGAGACCACGAGATTGGGAATTGACGATTTCATATCTTGTGCCATTGTGTGCATTCAGGCAAACTGAGTGAGAGCTTCAGTCCTAGACTACCCAGAAACAGTAGAGACGAACTGTGATCGTTGAGAGAACTTGTTGAGAGCTATTGTTTGAGTCCAAGGGACGTCTAGAGAGAGACATTGAGGCTCAGGGGTAGTTTAGATTCCCCTTAGGCCTAGAGACACAGAGAGATAGAGACTTAGTGGGGTAGTGCAGATTCCCCCAAGTTTTGAGATCAGAGATATTGAGATTAGAGACTGTAGCTACAAGCAGAGCCTTGTCACTACTACCCCAGAAACCACCCACAGAATACACTTGGTGTCCTTGGGTATATTTTCGAGAAAACACTTCATACATTTTCTATACACCCCAAAACCCCTTTCAAAGTTGAATCCCTCTTCTCGAGAACTATCTCCAACACCCCAGAATCGCATTTCGAGGTACTGGTTGATATAGGTAGTGGTTATCCAAGCCACATATTACATACCTACCCCACCAATACCATCACAGCGTGCATTTTGGATTTGCAAACGCGCTGTTGCAAATTGCAATACCTCGTTGAATGGCTTGGTTACGAAGGCACCGACGAGGCAACCGATTGGGTTCCCTCTACCGACTTGGGTAATGCATCAGAAATCGTTGTGGAGTATCATGCTTGATATCCAGATAAGCCTGGACCTCATTCTCTTCTTTCCTGACCATGGGCACTTATATAGTTTTTCCTCTCAGTTCCTCTGTTTCAGTTCTCTTCCATTTTCCCTTATTGCTCTAGTATCACGTGCTCGTGCGCTTCCAAACAATTTCACATTCAAAAAACAAACAAAAAACAAACAAAAAAGACACATAGCAAGTAGACAACAGACTAATTGTACATTTAGGAGCCAGACACGATATGACACACCTTCACATTTCCCTGCCTTTTCCCTTATCCTTCCTTCCTCTTGTTACCTGGGTTAGGGGTCCGCTCTGGAGTTGCAAGGTTGGGATCACAAGGATGTCTATACAGACTTGGTCCAAGTGTCTTACTGCTTGACTTAGAGGCAGGCTGGATAAATCTCTGAAGCCCTTTCAGGCGAACAAGTGATTTAAGCAGAACAGTGTATAACACTAAGCTAAGGATACAGGTGGTTGTAGCTATCCTTATATACTACTGAGTATCTGCTAATTATAAGTACCCTGGGTAAGTACTTAGTCAAGGCGAGTCATGAGAAGGTAGACCCAGGTAACAAGAAGGCTTCCTGTGAGAAATAGAAGTTGTGAGTGGGAAAGGAAGCGTAGATGTGAGAGAGTTTGTACTAAAGGGGAAAGAAAAGAAGTATTATACTGTCCATCAGGAAGGTGGCTGAGACCTATTTACAGTCCTTCTTAGGGTTCTGATAACATTACCCCGTTTTTATGATCATACTCCGTTATGATCTTGTGGTTCGTTGTCACTTGGGTAAGTGGCTAGGAAGTCGACATCTTCAATGTATATTGCTGCCGGTATAACCGGAGAGAATGGTGGAGTTGGAGTTCGATGGATATTGAGTTCTAATGCAGTTTGAGGAGACAGTGGGTCTGGGAAGAAGGTGTTCCAAAATTGCCTGTTTTGTTCTGCACTAAAGGTAGTTGGGTCCAGCAGGTTTGCCGGTGTTATTGGCATCGGTGGCATCATTGATGTAGTCGTCATAATAGGTCCCCATGTTTGGTGTGTGGGGTTCAGGGAATTGGTAGTCGGGGATGGGTGTATGTGGTTTGGTAGTCCAAGGTTTGGGTTGATTCTTGGTAAAATAGGCCGTGATGTTCTTGGTGGGTTTGGTGCCTCGTTTGGGGCAGGCCTGTCGTGGGTGTTTGGGTTCCCAGTTCTTGCAGTAGGGGCATCGGTATTTGATGCAGTTGTAAGAGTAGTGCCCGGGAGCATATAGTTTGCATCCCATGCATTGGAAATTGGGGCAGTCAGATGCCCAGTGTCCAGTTCGTTTGCATTCAGGACAGACATACTGGGGGTTGGCTGGTTTGGTGGGGTTGGGGTTGGTTCATGGGTGAATGGTTCTGGTGGGGTAAGGTTTGGGTCGACCCAGAGGGCTGGGTTTAATGTTGTGAGCCAAGGGCTTGGCCACGTGTCATTTTGATTGCTCCTTATCGAGGGCCTTGAAGGTGGCCATGGTGGAGTTGTTGGCGAAGGGGTTTCGACTTTTGGGGTTTGGATTGGGATTGGGCCCAGAGGGCTTGGTGGGGGGCTGGGGTTGGATGATGGAGTCATCAATGGTGATGGGGTCCTGAAGATTTGAGCCCGGGGGACCGTAGGATAGATGCGCATACAGTGCGGACATGAGAGTCGGTCAATCTCGGCATGAGATCTCGAGTGATTCTGTCCATTTTCATTGTTGTTCGAACGCTCTATTGAGAGCCTGAGTTTGTCGAACCATGTCGGCATAGTGGTTCCAGAAAGCTCTGTCGGAGCTTTGAATTGTAGGGTCGAGTAGTCTATCTCCAAAGGAGATGTCAGTTGCAATCTTCCGGAGATCGCTATTGCTAACTCGATTCGATCCCAGTGGTCCAGTGCTAGTTGTTGTTGGTCTGGGATGTACAGTGATTGTTGCCTTGGGAAAGGCAGGGAGTGGTGCAGGGGTTCCTGCAGGGGTGTCGTTGGGGTCGGGGGTTTTGTCCCTATCGGAGACGTCGTCAAAGGCGTTGGAGGGAGTGTAGGGAGATGGGGGTGGAACGGAAGCTCCTGAAAGTGAGTTCTTCGCTGAAAATGAGTGTCCATCAATGATCACAATGGAACTAGTGGTGTTGGAGGATGTGGAGGAAATGGAAGCGAGGGCAGATTGGGGGCGGATGATTTGAGACATTGTTGAAAGAGTTGGTTATAAGCGTTAGAGGCTGTTTGGCTTCTGTGTTTGGTAGGTTCTCGAAAGTTCCTGGGGTTTCTTTCAAGTTTTGTGTGTTCTTTTATATTCTTGAAGGATCTCGTTAGCGTTCTTTGAGAGTTCCTTTTCTGGTAACCACTGGTTTTCTGTGTGGGGGTATCCCTTCCATTTGATGTAGAAGTGGAGTTGGTTGTGGTGTCGGCGGTGATTAATAATCACTTCTATTTCGTATTCTTCTTCATCATTGATGATTATTGGTGGAGGCAGAGTTTGAGTTGCTCTGTAGGCTTCTGTTTCTTCATATGGGGTTAGAAGATTTTGATGGAAGACTGGATGTATTTTCCAGTGTGTCGGAAGTGTCAATTCGTAATTGATTGGTGATAGGACTTTCTTGATTTGGAATGGTCCTAAACGTTTCGGGGATATTTTGTTCGATAAGAACGGGAGTTTGAGGTTCTTGGCTTCTAGCCAGACACATTGTTCCATTGTGAACGGCTTAATCGATTTGTTGTTTCATTGTCGCACGATGTCAGCGGATATTTGATGTGCTGCTTGTGCTTCTCTTCTGGCATGGTCCAGAGTTTGAATTCATTCATTAACCGATGGAAAATCTGATGTTTCCATGATGGTGGGAATAGAAGGCGGATTGTATCCCATGATGAGTTCAAATGGGGATTTCTGCCTTGAGGTGTGAGTTCTTGAATTGTGTGAGAACTCGGCGAGGGGTAGAGATTCAACCCAATGAAGGGGATTTCGGGTGCAGTAGATGGAAAGGTATGTTTCAATTTCTTGGTTGTAGCGTTCTGTGGATCCATCTGTTTGAGGGTGGTAGGCTGTAGAAAATGCCTGTTTGATGTTGAGGCGTTTGGCCAGTTCTCGAAGTGATTTGGTGGCAAATTGAGGGTCGCAGTCGGATATGATCTTATCAGGGAGACCAAATCATGTGAATACTTTTTCGATGAGTAATCTTGCGATGTCATCGGCAGTTGATTTGTTGGTAGTAGGGATGAAAATTACCCCCTTTGTAAGGCCGTGGTCCACCACGGACAATATGGTGTTATAGCCGGCGGAAATAGGGAGACCTGTGATGAGATCCCAAGATATTTGGGAGAAGAGGCGCAGTGTCTCCGAGGCCAAGATCGGCTGAGGAGGGATTTTATCCGGTCGTCGGTGTTATCAGAACCCTAAGAAGGACTATACATAGGTCTTAGCCACCTTCCTGATGGACAGTAGTATACTTCTTTTTCCCCTTTAATACTGACACTCTCACACTCATGCTTCCTTCCTCTCACACACAACTTCTATTTCACACAGGAAGCCTTCTTTTACCTGGGTCCACCTTCTTATGACTCGCCTAGACAAGTACTTACCCAGGGTACTTATAAATAGCAGACAACCAATATGTATATAAACCTAGCTACAACCACCTGTACCTTTAGCTTAGTGTTATACACTGTTCTGCTTAAATCCCCAGTTTGCCTGAAAGGGCTTCAGAGATTTATCCAGCCCGCCTCTAAGTCAAGTAGTAAGACACTTGGACCAAGTCTGTATAGACATCCTTGTGATCCCAACCTTGCGACTCAAGAGCGGACCCCTAACCCGGGTAACAGTCGGATAATTTTATATTGCTGACACTCGGGACAGCCTTTGACATAATTTTTGACAAACATTGACATGCCAGGCCAATATACGTCCTTCTTGGCCAATCGGTACGTTTCTTGTTCACCAGGGTGACCTTTGGTGGGATGGTCATGATATTTGGCGATTACTTTGTGACGGAGTTCGAGGTCTTCAGGAATAATAACCCGGTTCTGGAAGGTGACAAGATTGCCATTATCCGTGGGGACAAGTCTGAAGTTGGAGTCGGCAGATTTCGGGAGGTGATCCTTGATTTGCTGGATAGCCTTGGCAGTTTTGGGGTCGTATTTTGGGGAATTGATGACCTGATCGCGTAATGCCACATCAATGGCAGAAATAAACAGTTCTTCAGGGAGAACTGTAATGTCGGCGTTATCCTGATCGTCATCTAGATCATAATCAGGTCGGTGGGATAGAGCCTCTGGTACTGGAATCTTTACACCAGGTACATGTTCAAGTTTGAAATTGTAGTTGGCCATGAGCTGGATCCAGCGAGCTTGGCAGCGGCTAATCTTTTGGGGTTTTCTCCAATAAGTAAGGTTTTGGTGATCAGTTTTAATGATCACAGGGTGTGGGGATCCGAGGAGATAATGTCTCCATTCTTCTAGAGCGCAAATGATGGCAAGGAGTTCGCGATCGTAGATGTCGTAATTTCTTTCGGCTGGTGCAAAAGTCTTTGAGAAGAATGATACCGGTCTACGGTTACCATTGATATTGTATTGATAGAGCACAGCTCCACTTGCTACTTTCGATGCATCGGTTTCGATTTCAAAAGGTTTTTCCTGATCTGGCATAAGGAGTACTGGCTCCTTGAGGAATTCATTTTTGAGAGTCTCGAATGACTTTTGTTGTTCAGATTTCCATTCAAATTTGTTCTTTTTCAAAAGGAGGTTGTTGAGGGGTTTGGTAAGATCTGAGTATTTTCTGATGAATTTTTGATAGAAATTGCAAAATCCGATGAACTTCCATACTTGTCAGATGGTTTTGGGGATGGGCCAATCTTTAATCCCTTTGAGTTTTCCGGGATCCATTTTGATGTTGTCAGGTGTGATAATCATGCCTAGGTATTCGAGTCATTGTTTATTGAACTCGCATTTTTCTCCTTTAAGGTAAAGGTCGTTCTTTTCAAGTATTTTGAGTACTTGTTTGGTGATTTGGTCAGTTTCTTCTTGAGTTTTGCTGAAGATGAGTATATCATCCATGTAGATGATGATTCCTCCTTTGTTGAGCTGTTCAGCAAATATTGTGTCCATCATATGTTGGAATGTAGCGGGGGAGTTGCACAATCCAAAGAACATTACTGTGGGTTTGAATAAACCCTGCGGCGTTTTGAACGCAGCTTTCCATTGATCGCCTTCTTTGATTCAGATGTTGTTATATCCGAGTCAAACGTCGAGTTTTGTGAAGTATTTAGCTCCTTTGAGCTTATCCATGATGGCAGATATCATGGGTATCGGATAGGTGTTCTTTACCATATGTTCATTGATGTAATGGTAGTCTTGGCAAGGTTGGAGATCTCCTCCTTTCTTTGTGACAAAGAAAAATGGCAAAGCCATTGGTGATTTTGAGGGTCGGATGTATCCTTTTCATAGATTCTCATCTATGAATTCTTTTAGCGCTTTATTTTCGGCAGGCGCTAAGTGGTATGGTTTCATTGATTTTGGTTCGAAAGTCGGTTTGGTTTCGATTGCATGATCAAAAGATCTTGATGGAGAAAAGCGTTCGGAGGCTTTCTTGTCAAATAATTTAGCCCATCGGGCAAAGCATTGAGGGATTTTGTTTTCTTCCTGTCTCTCGGGAAGTTTTCCATGGAGTTTTGCTGTTAATTTAGCGGTGGTATTATGGAGTTGAGTGGTGAAGGTTGCTTTCGCGTTTACTTCCAATGGTGTGAACAGCATTGGATTCATTTTGTTCTCCATGGAGAATTCATTGAGATTGATGTTGTTGATATCATAATATTTGGATGGGGCTTCATCCATATTCGTGGTATGTCCGGCCATATAGTCCATTGAAATAGAGTTGGCTTCAATTGGTCGGTGGAGAGTTTTGAGAAGGTGGGGAAATGCCAAATGTTTGATTTGTGGTTTCCAAGAGAATGTCTTGGTTTTCCAATTGATGTCGGGGTTGTGTTGTTCCAACCAGGGAAATCCTATAATGAAGTCCTTTGCTCCAGTGTTGGTGATGAAAGCTTCAAGCTTGCAATCACGACTGTCGATGATGGCATCGATTGTTACATAATCTCAGATCATGCCATGTTGATTATTTGATCCATCCACATTGGTTAATGCAACGGGATTGTCCAGGGATCGGCAGTGATATCCTAGTCGTTCAACAACTTTATTGGATATAAAGTTTCCTTGAGCTCCTGAATCTATCAGGGCGGTGATGGCCACGGGTTTCGACGATTGTTCGCTCCAGATCTCAATGGGGAGGAAAAGAGATCTTTTATTCGAGGACGTAGTTAATTGTACAGAATTGATCGTAAGAGGTGAAGAGAAATTTTGTCCATTTTGGGAGTGTGCAGGGGCACATTGTTCGACATCACTCCGTTTTAAAAATCCTGGAAGGGACGCATTTGGGGGTCCTCGGCCAGTGCTGAGTGTAATTCTTCTTGGAGTTCCAGCTCCAAGGTGTCCACGAGTTGCTGCATTTGAGCAGCAACATCAGCGACCGCAAGTGAATACTTGCGAGGGGTGGAGGTAGAGGGTTTAGGCCTGTTTGGGTTTCGAACTGATCAAACTGGTTGAGTTCAGGCACCAGGGAATCGGCGAGTTGGTGCAGGGATGGGGCATTCTGCAATAAAATGTTTCTCAGATCCGCATCTGAAACATTGGCGATTCTGGTGTTGTTTCATTTGCTGTCCGGTAAGGATGGTGTCGATTTCAAGGGATCCATCGCAGTTATCTTCGCAAGGGATGTTGATTTCGTTGATTTCGTGAGGAATCATTGGGTAAGGGTCCTCGTATTCTTCCGTTTGGAGATTGTCTATCTCCATGGCATAGGGGTCTTTAGGTGTGAACCTAGGTGCTGATTTGGAGTAGTAGTTCGCGTAGGGAACTACATTATTTTGTTTCTGCTTCGATTGGAAGCGGTTATTGTTGTTGAAGGAACGGGGAGTTCCATAGAGGGCGTTTACTCAGCGGAAGTTATCATTGAGTCAGTTGGCCATGGTATACCATCTAGCAATGGTTTGCGGCGGGTTGTCGGATGTGTCGATTTTGATTGTGATTCGGCGATCGATGGCTTTTCGGTAGAGATCGATAAGAGTTTGATCTTCGTGGATGTCCGCTTGTTGGACTAATTCTTTGAATGTGGAATTAAATTCCGTCATTGGTTTTCCTCCTTGTTTGATTGTTTGGAGGCGAGTATGAGTGGATGCAGATTCATCTGCAGGTCAGAAGTCTTGTCTAAGATGAGCCTTCATTGCTCTCTATGTTTCGGTATAGAATCCTTGGATTGGAGGGGTTTGAGCCTGTCCTGCGGCTAGTTGTTCGGCAATGTATTGAGATGCCCATGCTCAAGCTTCTCCTTTCTGCATTGATGTGAGTGCGAAGATGCACTTATCATAGTGTCGGGGATATACGGCATCATTACCAAGTAGATAGACGTTGACTGTGAAGAGCCAGTCTTCGAACTTGTTTCAATCTCCATCAAAGACCGGAGGTTTAAGGAATCTGATTTCTCGGGGTGCTGGTGCAGGTGCTGCAGGTGCAGGTGCTGCTGGTTGGGCAGGAGGCGGGGCAGTGGCTTGTGAACCCATGATTGTTTGTGGGTTGATAGTGGGGGCGTGTGTAGGGGAGGTTTGAATAGATGATGCGGGTGGTAGTGTTACCGGTTGAGGTGTTTGAGGGGTGAGGGATCGGGGGGAAGGCTGAATAGAAAGGGGAGGCCTTCTTGGGTCTTGGGGTCGAGATGGTCCTGGTCCGCTAATTTGAGTCAGACAAGGTGGTATGTCGGTTCTTTCATAAGGATTATGAAAGGGAGATTCTTCTGCTCGAGAAGGAGTAGAAGGGTTTGGGGTTTGGACAGGGGATCGGTAGTAGTGGAGGTTAGTCCGGAAAGGGTATTCTTCAACTGTTTGTTGGAGAAGTTGTTCTTGCTCTTTGGGTTGAAGAGGTTGTTCATCTGAAGTGTCTTCTTCTTCTTCAGACTGGGGATTGGAGAGAGGTTGTTCTTCGGAAATATATTCTTCTTCTTCGGATGAAGAAGGGGGACAGAGTTGGGGTGGAATTTTGATATGATTTGATTATTTTCTTGATTAGGTAACCAAGAATGAGGAGGGCGGCATAACGGAGGAGTTTTCTGAACTCCAGAGTGTTAATTTGTGGTTACGAAATACAGATGTATTTCGAGGCGGAGGAAGGGTTGGTGGGGAGAGTGGTTGATGATGTACCACGCGATGATTTTTCCAATCGCATAGCCGGCAGCACAGATGATGATGTTGATTAGGAGTCCTTTGAACTCCAGGATGACTGTGGGGAGGAGAGACATGTAGCAATGGCTACAACACATGCTCTGGGAGCACAACACGCGCCTATGGGCACTACACATAGCAAGTGGCTACAACATGTGCCTAAAGAGGCACAAGGGAAACAGAGATAGCTTAGTGTTTTGTTACCCAGGTTAGGGGTCCGCTCTGGAGTTGCAAGGTTGGGATCACAAGGATGTCTATACAGACTTGGTCCAAGTGTCTTACTGCTTGACTTAGAGGCAGGCTGGATAAATCTCTGAAGCCCTTTCAGGCGAACAAGTGATTTAAGCAGAACAGTGTATAACACTAAGCTAAGGATACAGGTAGTTGTAGCTATCCTTATATACTACTGAGTATCTGCTAATTATAAGTACCCTGGGTAAGTACTTAGTCAAGGCGAGTCATGAGAAGGTAGACCCAGGTAACAAGAAGGCTTCCTGTGAGAAATAGAAGTTGTGAGTGGGAAAGGAAGCGTAGATGTGAGAGAGTTTGTACTAAAGGGGAAAGAAAAGAAGTATTATACTGTCCATCAGGAAGGTGGCTGAGACCTATTTACAGTCCTTCTTAGGGTTCTGATAACACCTTAGGCCTAGAGACACAGAGAGACAGAGACTTAGTGGGGTAGTGCAGATTCCCCCAAGTTTTGAGATCAGAGATATTGAGAGCCAGAGGCTGTAGCTGCAAGAGGAGACTTGTTGCTATTACCACAGAGACCATCCACAGAGTACACTTGGTGCCCTTGGGTATATTTTTTGAGAGAACCCTATATACAATTTTACACCACATAAAACCCCTTGCAAAAGTTGAATCCCTTGTTTCGAGAACTGTCTCCGATGCCCCAGAATCGCATTTCAAGGTATTGGTTGATTTAGGTAGTGGTATTCCAAGCCACACATTACACACCTACCCCACCCATACCATCACAGTGCTGCAAGAAATATAAGCTGCGACATGGAGGCCTGACCATCTGGTGTTGGGCTAGCTCTGAAGACGTGCCAGTTGTGACCAAGGTTTGTACTTTCCCTAAGCAGAGAAAGGATAGGAGGCCAGCCAGAATTCAACTGGGTGCTCAACCAATCCAATCCAATACTCTACTTTGGCTCACTAGATGTCCTACTTATGTTTGTGCACAGTGTAATCCCAGAAGAGTACTAGAGCAGAGTCATGTATTCTATTCCTCACACTCCCCAACTAATGGACGCAGTCATGCTTGCATTGCCATTGATCCCCTTCCCCTGAATCCCTTCCCTTTGAATCTGTCTGTTGGGCCAGTATAGCCAGATGGGCCGCTCCCAAAGCTTGTGAGTGGTGGGTTATATGATCTGCTAGCAGGTGGATTTCAAGCAGGTGGAGCGGATGATGTTGGTGCATTTCCATCATTGGAATCTGGATGGCCATCATCCTTGGGGTAGTGGGCAAAAGTGGTTTGCCATGGAATTGGCTGGGATAGGCTTCTGTCAGTGAGAAATGGATGGTGGCCATGGACTCTGGCCTCATGAATGAGGAAGATGCAGGGGTATGGTGCATGTATGTCTGTGCACTGCAGTAAAACTGCCTTGCCATGGTATTGCTTGAGGTCAGAGGTTTGGCTAAAGTTGATGAAAACATATCTGTGAATATCCTATACAGTAATCATATTAGCCAAGCTCTGGAACAAGATTAAGAATTTAAGATAGCATCCAGCAAATATAGAACTTATATAAGTCAAAGGTGAGATGGTGGTTAGGGCATAGGAGGATTCTGTTCTGTGGTTCATTTGCAAGAGGTTTGGCATCTGAGGGGATCTAGCCCTGCTAGTGGAAATCATCCCACTATGAATATATAAGTAACATGGCTTATAAGAATAAATATGTTGTACCATGTATGCACAGGGTCAGAGTGGGCTTGTGGAATGATATGTGCGTGTTCTACATCTGTGTGGCCACAAACCACACAAACACTACACCCCTTAAAAACATCATGTTTGTCAAGCACAGTCTTGAAAGCTGTTGCACAAGATCTGTGTGATTTATTGGGCATCTTGTATTTGAAGCCTGGGGGCAGGGTTGACAGAGGTAGTGAGAATTCAATTTGAGCAGGATTGGATTGCATGGTCATGTAAAGTTGAGGACCCACCTCTCCAGACATATTTAAGAAAGCTAGTAAGACACCTGTGAAAATAGGGGAATGCAGCTGGGTTGTGGTTGAAATTGAATCAGTTTAACAAGTTACAACAGCAAACCTCACCATGATCGTGATCAGCCCTTGTCAAATCCTCAATTCAGTAGTTGGGAAAATGTCTGGAGCCCCCATACATTATGAGGACTCATAGCATAAAGCGAGGTAACAGTGATAAACACTAGTTTCTCAAAGCTGGAATAGCTGTTGGGACCCCTTTGGGGTCCCTCCGTGAACTTTGTCTTTATTTAAGGTAGTTGCCTGTTCTGTGTAGATACAGCTGCCCCTGGACTGCTATCACGCACCAGGTAATAAATTGTTGAGGTAAAAAAAAAAAAAAAAAAAGGGGAATCTAAGCTACCCCTGAGTCTTAATATCTCTCTCTATGAGTCTGTCAGACCCAAACAATAGTCTCAACAAGTTCTCTCAACAATCACAGTTTGTCTCTACTGTTTTCTGGGTGGTCTATGACCAAAGCTCTCACTTAAATTGCCTGAATGCACACAATAACACAAGATATGAAATTGTTAATTCCCAATCTTGTGATCTTGAAGCTAGGGCAGTGAATGCTTGCCTTTCACCTCTCCTCCATGCTGTATTTATATGTTTTTGGTAGCTAGAAAACAGCCTGAGTAAATAAGGAAATATTAGAGATAGTAATGCTAGTGTATACAATTGGTCTGACATTTCCCTGCGTAATAATGCTTTTCAACCTAGTATTGGTCCTGGCTGCTTGTTATAGACCTGTTTCAAGTTATCTAGATGCTGCTGGCATCATTTCATGGGCCATCGCAATGATCCACAGCTGTTTCAGTACACCCAGGAATGTTTTCTACCCATATATGCATGCCTTTCACCTCTACGTGTCCACCCTATTGGTCCCCTCCTGACCCAGCACTCTGGCACACTATTCATATTGTTGGAATTTCGGACTTAGTGTACAAACTATTCTGTATCATGTGACCTCCCCCCCCCCTTAGTACCACATAGTTATCTCATGTACCTTGCTTGTTTATTCCCAACCACCATTTTGCCCGCCTGTGTGAGTCCCTTCAATACATATACCCTTCTAGTATTCTGAACTGGCCATGTGCTGCCTATGTGTTGTGTGGATAGTCCAAGATAGTCCAACTACTCCATCACTTGTCTTTTAATCTGCTATTGGACCCTGCAAGACCTTCCAAGACACCTGATCAATCATTGAGATGCTATTGCATGTATTGTCCATCATAGCTATCCCCTTAGGGCTGCCTGATAGGCTTATGCATTCATAGCTTAATAGGTTCCTGTCCATTCCACTCCTTGTTCATCTCTATCAGTCCTTCTGATGATTGGCAGTCCTTCTGATCATCATACTGTGATCAGGTGAGCTGACACAGCTTTGGGTGTACTTCCTCGGCCAGCACCTTCTGTCTGTGTCTCTTGGACAATAGTCACTGTCCCCTCTTTCTCGATAGAATATCATCCCTGTCTTGCCTAATATAGCAGCCTAGTACATTGTCTCCTAGTACATTGTGTGCCACTTATTCAGACAAGGGACCCCATTTATTACTAATCAAGCTATCTCAAAAGTCTATCTACCAAGTTTCTTGATGGCTGCCACATGATTTTCTCAAAGGTCTTAGTCAGCAGTAGACTGCTATATGTGTCCCCTTGTAGATAGTCAAGTTAGGGGCCCTCAGTCTCCTCAGGTCATCTTGATGGCCATTATATGGCTTGTGAGCCCTTCCCTCATGATCAGGGGGTTCTACTGACAACATCCTCAATATCTGGTGCATCTCTGAGTGTGTACAACTGTGATGCTGCCTGTTATACCCTTTGTTCACTCTCGAAGCCATACAGTAGCTATTTAGTAGCCACTGACTGACTCCTGGGGTACCTTGTAGCCTCATAGAGGTCCTTACACAACATACCAGTCAGGTTAGGGTCATTGTAGGGGTGTTATGGGTATATCAAGATGATTACATCATAGCTATTGCTGAGCCATGGGTATATAGGGGTATAATGGCTTATTTTAGCAATGCTTTGATTTTCAGCATAATAGCATTCCCTGCATACTCTATTCACACTGGAGTTACCATTCTATAGACACTTGTATATAAGCTGTAGGTACTCTAGTTTGTAACCTCAGTCTGAATATCAACTTAGTTCTCATTCTCCTACTCTCTGCCCAATCTCCACTCATTCTCCACACTTCTCCAATAAACTTGGTTCCTTGAAATATAGAATTGCAGCAGCATGAGGGCACAACACATACATTGAGGCCAAAGGTCCACTCTGTACCAAGTCCACCATCTCTGTCTAGAGTCTGTACTATCATAGTACCCAACCTCTGTCAATCTCCATCTTAGCTGCCCATACTCTGCCCCTGCACCATAACTTAACAGCACTCTTCCAGCATTTGGCACCTGCACACGCGTTGGCATGACATCATCTGGCATTGCCACATTTGGCTACCATGTGCTTCACAGGTTTTTTCCCTCCTGTCAATTGTCATAGGCTAGCAAGACAAATTGAGGCCCTCAACATGCTGACGTCCCTGCAGAAGAAGTGCACCTGCCAAGAAGAGGAGAAAACTAAGGAGGATTTCATTGTAGATGTGCACCAAACCAAAAAGAGAAATCATTGCAGGTTTTCACCCCGGGTGTGGCATCCTCATTGATCTCCCTCCTTGCCTGCAATGCTACAAAACTCTGGGACAGCTTGAGGGATGTCCACTGCAATTGGAATAGCCAAAGGTGCCTTGTCAACCCCAAAGGGGTTGTCCTCTGCACTGACTGGCAACAAAAAGATGGATGCAAGAGCACATGACATGGTGACAAGCACAAGTGCTCAGGGTGTGGGAGCAGCATGCACAGGGCTCAACAGTGCTACATTGCACAACCCCCCACATCTTAGTTTTTTTTTTTTTTAAATCAACAATTTATTACCCGGTGCGTGGTAGCAGTCTGGGGGCAGCTGTATCTACACAGAACAGGCAACTACCTTAAATAAAACATAGTTCACAGAGGGACCCTGAAGGGGTCCCAACAGCCATCGCTGTACTGAGTGGGGCTGTCAAGTGACTGTGTAAACTAAGCGAAAATAGTCAGAGACTAGGCCAGGTGTGAGCCTAGACACCCAAGCTCTGTCCATAAAGCACAGAAGAGTAGTGGAAGGTGCCCATAAGGCGGCAGGGACAAAGCGCTGGGCAGATGGCCCCAGGGAGAAGGAAAAAGAGCCCAAACCAGAGAGTATGTAAAATGAAATGAGAAAACCTACTAAGAAGAGACCGATGTTGAGGTGCAGGACCCCAAGGTCTTGTCCTTGCAGGCAGAGGAACCAACACTGGTCTTGCAACCAGAGTCTGCAGTGTGACCATTATTACGCCGAAAATTGAAGCATTGCTAAAATAAGCCATTATACCCCTATATACCCATGGCTTAGCAATAGCTACAATGTAATCATCTCGATATACCCATAACACCCCTACAATGACCCTAACCCAACTGGTATGTCATGTAAGGACCTCTATGAGGCTACAAGGCACCCCAGGAGTCAGTCAGTGGCTAATAAATAGCTATTGTAGGACTTCGAGAGTGAACAAAAGGTACAACAGTCAACATCGCGATTGTACACACTTAGAGATGCACCAAGTATCGAGAACGTGGTCAATAAAGTTCCCTGATCATGAGGGAAGAGCTCACAAGCCATATAATGGTCATCAAGATAACCTGAGGAGACTGAGGGCCCCTAATTCGACTATCTCGAAGGGAACACATAGGGCAGTCTAGTGCTGACTAAGACCTTCAGGAAGATTGTGTGGCAGCCATCAAGAAACTTGGTAGACGAACTTTCGAGATACCTCAATCAGTAATGAACAGTGCCCCTCACCCAAATAAAATGGCATACAATGTACTGAGAAAACAATGTACTGGTTGCTATATTAAGCAAGGGGCAGGGATAATGTTCTATCGAGAAAAGGGGAAACTAGGGCTATTGCCCGAGAAACGTAGACAGAAGACATCGGCCGAGGAATTACATCTGAGGCTGTGTCAGCTTGTCTGATCACAATACGATGATTGGAAAGACCACCGATAGTCAGGAAGACTGATAGAGACGAATAGGGAGTAGAACAGACCAGGAATCTGCTGAGCTATAGATGTGTAAGCCTATCAGGCAACCCCAAGGAGATAGCTATGGCAATACAATACATGCAATAATATCTTGATGACCGATTGAGTACCTTGAAAGGCCTTGCAGGGTCCAATAGCAGATCAAAGGACAAATGATGGAGTAGTTGGATTATCTTGGACTATCTGCACAATGCGTAAGCAATGCGCAGCCAGTTCAAGATACTAGATGGGTATATGAATGGTGTACCAGAGTGCTGGGACAGGAGGAAACCAAACAGGTAGACGCACGGAGGCAGAAGGCATATGTATAAGGGTAGAGAACCTCCCTGGGCATGTTGAAACAGCTGCAAACCGTCGCGATGACCCACGAAATGAGTCTACAACAGGCAGCCAGGACCAATACCAGGTGGAAAAGCATTATTATGCAGGGGAATGTCGGACCGATTGTGTATACTAGCATTACTCTCTCTAATATTTCCTTATTTACTCGGGCTGTTTCCTAGCTACCAAAAACATATAAATACAGTGTGGAGGAGAGGTGAAAGGCAAGCACTTGCTGCCCTAGCTTCGAGACCACAAGATTTGGGAATTAATGATTTCATCATCTTGTGCTATTGTGTGCATTAAGGCAAACTAAGTGAGAGCTTCAGTCATAGACCACACAGAAACAGTAGAGGCAAACTGTGATTGTCGAGAGAGCTTATTGAGACTATTGTTTGAGTCCGAGGGACTTCTAGAGAGAGACATTGAGGCTCAGGGGTCGTGTAGATTCCCCTTAGGCCTAGAGACACAGACAGACAGAGACTTAGTGGGGTAGTGCAGATTCCCCCAAGTTTCGAGATCAGAGATATTGAAAACCAGAGGCTGTAGCTGCAAGAGGAGACTTGTTGCTATTACCACAGAGACCACCCCCAGAGTACACTTGGTGCCCTTGGGTATATTTTTCGAGGAAACACTTATACATTTTCTATACACCCCAAAACCCCTTTTAAAGTTGAATCCCTCTTCTCGAGAACTGTCTCCGACACCCCAGAATCGCATTTTGAGGTACTGGTTGATATAGGTAGTGGTTATCCGAGCCACAAATTACATACCTACCCCACCAATACCATCACACCGTCGGCCAGGTATCAGGCCTTGATCCAGTCAGGTTGGAAGTGGTGGCGCCAGAATGGGCACTTAACACTGTTGGCGGCATGGGATTTGCCGCAGTTGACACATTTGCCCATGTGGGGGCAGGGGGTGCCAGTGGGGGTGGCAGGGACAGGGGGCTTTGCCTTGGGATGACCCTTGCAACAGCCAGTGGAGGAACGGTGTTCAGCCTCGGAGTGAGGCTCAGAGCAGATGGGGCAGTGGGGGGAGCATACCTAGCAGAAATGGATGGAGTGGCCCCAACAGCCAACAGCGGGAGCATTGGGGAGTGCCTGGGTTGGCATGGGTGGCCCAGATGAAGCAAGCAGACCCAGCCAGGGGAATAGAGCATCTGACAACTGCCTTTGTGTGGGAGCCAGACTGGGAATCATGGATGTCAAACCAGGCAGTTGCTGTGGTTGACTTGGCAGAGTTACAGGACCACCTGAGGGGGGCCCACAAGAGGAAGAGAGAGGGCAAGGGGTGAGTGGCCAAGAGCCTGTGCACCACCTTAGGCAGAAGTAACTCGGTCTGTGGTACCTGGGTTGGTAGAGGGGAATGTCGATGAGTTTGAGGTAAGATTGTGATGTGGGAAGGGTGGCAGGGACCGGGGGCACCTTGAGGTCCTTGCCTATGGCAGTACCAATGGTTGTCAACTCAGCGGCAGATGCAACAGCAGATGTGGAGAGGGACAGGCCCCCAGAGGAAGGGTGCACTGATTCTACCTGAAGGGCGGAGCCCGAGGCTGATAATGCTGAGTTGGCAACATGAGAAATGTGAGGGAGAGACACTCTGGAAAGGGCGTCTGATCCGGGGATCAAAACCTGGTGCCTTGAGGGGCCAGCAACAGTACAAGAGTGCTTGGCCTTAGAGGCCGGAGCACCCAGGACGGCTTTCTGGACAGCAATAACACGGTCCGTGGGGAGTGTGGGGAACACCTTGGCCATGTGGACCAAAGTGGGCGCTGCCTTGAGGGCACCAGCACAGGAAAGGGGGGGGAATGCCACGCTGGGTGGGGAGCACACAGGGCCAGGGGGGGGGGGGGGGGGGAACTGCAGCAGTACCAGCAACTGGAGCTGGCCTCGCAGCAGTAGACTCCTGTGCAACTGGACCTGAAGCCAGCCCAGCAGGGGCAGTGTTAGTGGGGACAGTGGAACTGCTTACCTCAGCAGGTTCCACAGAACGGGCATGTGGCAGTCCACATGTTGGGGAGAGGGAGGGAGCCGGAGCCCAGTGCACCACATAACAACAGAAGTACTTGCGGAAAGTGATATTTTGGTCTTGAGATGTGACCAGGATTTGAGACCATTCAGAGGCCAGGATGGCATCCAAAAGTTTGTAGGCCCCTTCAGCTAGGGCAAGGGCAGAGCCGAGGTCCTTGGGCGCAGAGGCCAGCAGAGGAGCAAGGCAGGGGAGAGCTGTGCCCACCAGCCATGAGCCATAGTCGAGGGCGGGTTCCCTGTTGACCAATGGCAGTTTTCCTGGAGGGGGGGAAGAAGGGTTTGGCAGCAAGGGGAGTTGGATCGCCTTGGGGAGGAGATGGTGTGGACCCATATGAAAGGGCCAGGGAAGCCTCAAAGCATAAACGCTTTGCAGCTACGTTGGCCAGAGCCTCGTCGACAGAGTCGGTAGGGGCAGGGGCCAGGGGAGGGGGAGGGGGGGGAGGATGTACCAAATGCCCCTGGGGTGAAAACACGTGCTGCAGCGGGCAACCTATCGGAGGCTGTCCACTGCATTGGACTTAGGAGGCATGTAAACAGAGAAGCTAGAGTTTGCAAGAAACCTAACTACAACACTCATTAACCAGCCAGAGACCGATTCGAAAAACTGGTGGTGGTGGTAAGAGGTTAAGAAGGGATGCCCCCACATCTTAGTTCACCATACAAGTCTGACATGTAAGGGGACCCTCAAGTCCTCCCTACACTCCTCCCTCTGCTCCTGTTACCCCCCTGGTCCCCCTGAGTCATCCCAGCCCTCACCATCACCTGGTGTTGCCTGCCAATGCCTCCTCAAACTAGTGCACAAGTGCCTGCTTCCCACACTCAACATGTCCCCAAGCGCAATCATATGATGCACTTTCCTGCCCTCCAGTTGCATGTGCGTGCACCCACTCCCTAGCTCCTGTTTTGGACATTGATCATTTAGTCTGTACAGTAGTTCAGCCACTGCTCCTGTAGCTCACATAGCAATGCAGGGACTTCCTCATTCATTTCTCTGAGGATTTCCCTGTATAGTCTGAGTGTGAGTAATTATGTTTTGCCCCTCTCTCACTCCAGGTCACTCTCACACGACACATGGAAAACTCTACTAGAAACACACTTGCTTACAGAAAGATTTCCAGGCCTCATCCAGGGCCTGTGGCATGGTTTCCATGTTGGCATCCCCACTATTGTTACTAGCTAGACCCCTCCTAATTGTCCCTTGTTATATGTGCATATTGAACAATTTAATGATATTTTGCAAAGAGAATTCTTGCAGAGTCATTACTTTGGCCCATTCTCAGCACAGGAGGTTGAAGGAATCATAGGGCCCTTTCAGTCATCACTGTTAAGCTTCATCCCAAAACCAGGCAAACCAGGAAAGTTCAGAATAATTCAAAATTTCTCACATCCACACAACCCACTCAGCAGCCCTCCATCAATCAATTTGTACATAGACCCAAGCAATTTCCCATGCACCTGGGGGACATTCAATACAGTCACAAATATCATAATCAATCTACCTCCAGGGTCAGAGGCTACCACTCAAGATGTCAAAGAAGCATACCACACAATTCCAGTGGCCAGAGATCAATGGCCTGGGATGGTGGTAAGGTTACCATGTGACAACCAGTTTGCAATTGACACAAGGGATGCATTTGGGTTAGCATCAGGGCCGGGGGTATATAGTTATATTGCATATGCAGGCATTCAAATCATGAGGCCACATGGTATTGGACCAGTCTCAAAATGGGTTGATGACCATTTATTCTTCCAGATACAATGCAAACACATGCCAGCATATAATCAATTCCAGGCAAAGCAGGCACAGGAGTTGACAGACAATGGAGAATACATACATCAAAGGTCCTGCAAATAGTACAAAGGAAAATGGCTACCAGATGACCACTTCAAGGAATATGATGAGGACTTGTTGTGTCAATTTAGAGACCTATCAGCACTTTCAAAATGATCAGAACATGATAAGGGTTTCACTTATAGTTTCAAGGACACCAACAAACTCTCTCAACAGCTGGGCATACCTTGGGAAAAAGAGAAAGATGTGCCTTTTGTGACAGAGATCACATATATTGGTTTTTGCTGGAATCTGACAACACTGAGAGTCTCAATCCCAGAAAATAAAAGACTCAAATATCAACAGGCAATTACAAAATGGCAGAACAAGTCCAGACATGTCCTGGAGGAGGCACAGAGCCTACACAGAAAGCTATTGCACATCTGCCTAATTGTACCCAGGGGAAGAGCTTACCTAATCCACCTCAAAAGGTTCATGTCAACTTTTGATGACTGCCTTTTTGTGCCACAACATCCCCCTTGTCATCTCCACACAGATATCTCCTGGTGGCTCTCTCTATTGGCAACGCCACACTGTGAGGGCACCCAAAGACACCTGCAACATGACAGGGGGCTATCCAGGGAGAAACCTCAGTTGTATATAGAGAAAACTAGCACTACTACATACCTAGCTGGGGAGAAACCTCAGAGAATTGAGTAAGATTTCTCTCAGGCAGCTACACTACTTATACTACTGCTCTAGGTATGTAAATCTCCATAAAAGGTGAACCCATACTGTACTAGTGTGACATGCTCAAGACTTGGGGTGCACGTGCCAGTGTCTCGGTATAGTCAACAGATCAGAGGGAATAAGCTCAGAGCACTGGGGGCTGGTTCCAGGGGGAGGTGGAGTGACTTTGGGTGTGTACTGGTAACCTGGGATGCAGACCCAAAGGTCTTGGGTGGGCACTGAAGGTTTTTGGGTAGTCACTAGAATATCTCAGACAGTCAATGGATGGCCTTGGGTGGGCTTCAGAGACCTTGGGAGGGCTCTTGGGAGCTCGGGTGGTCACTCCAGGATGCAGAGGGATACTAACTGAGCTCAACCAAGGTCTCAGTCGAAATATTGGTCAAGGTTTTGGGTGTTCCCTGACACACACCTCACTCAAAGGAAAATCCCAGGAGTGGAATGAGTTGTGGAGTACCAGGCCTTCTCAGATGCCAGCTCCGAAATTGGCATTGGAATTACAGTTGGAATCCATTGGTGTGTATGGAGGATTTTACCAGGTTGGACAGCAGAGGGACAGGATATTGGCTGGGCAGAAGCAGTCAGCTTCTATTTCCTTGTTGCAACAATCCTACAGGAAAGAGAGGACATCAGCTTTAGAGTCTATGGAGACAATAAGGGTGTTGTTGAGGGTTGGTGGAAAGGAAAAAGCAGGAATATCCCAACAAACAAGGTATTCAAGCACATCCAAGACCTCCTCCTCTTGAAATGAGCAGCTACATACACACATTATGTCCCCAGCAGGAAAAACCCAGCTGATGGCCCATCCAGAGGCATATATCCCCCTATATCCTAACTCCTCCCAGCAATTCCTATCCCAGCAGACTACACCAAATTCATTGTGGATTTCAACACACCTTGCTGAGAAATTGAAGATCTTGACACAGAATGGAAGGGACTTAGGGAAAAGCCAAAAGGAGGAAATGGCCCATCACAGGGCTACTGGGAACAATGCACCCTCAAACAACACAGATATGACTTTGATGCCCATCAGCAATTGAAAGCATAACCCACATAGACCAAATCTGGTCTTTGATTTACCACTACAACCACCTCAAACCCATCCCACCACACTCCCAGTACCCTATGCACCTAATCTCATGCCCAAGCCATCTCCACTCAGACCACATGTCACAGCAAAAGACCATCTCCACTTATGGCTCCCCTATGGCTCTCCTTTAATAATTACACCTATCCCAGACCAGTTACTGCAATCAGAAAAAGACACAGGGAGGGCCAAGATGGAACAAATTAGGACCCTCCACAAGTCTGCCTGGGATGAATCCACCCTTGCCACATATGGCTCTGGACTTCTCATGTTTCATGTCTTCTGTGACACCAAGGACACCCCAGAGACTGAGTGTGCACCAGCTTCACATACACTCATAGCACAATTTGTCACATTGCTCACAGGTTGCTACTCAGGAAGCACAGTCATGAACTACACAAGTGGGGTCTGTGCCTGACACCTCCTCCATGGCTTGAGGTGGCAGGTGGATAAAATGGATCTCAATGTCCTAATTTGAGCTGGCAGAGAAGTCAGCCCCCCAGGACTCCAAATGTTTACACTGAGAACCCATCACAATAGACTACATTACCTCAATCCATGCACAGTTTGTCATGGATGACCCCCTACATGCAGCAGTCTACACATGCCTCATGACAGCCTTCTATGGCACTGCTAGACTTGGGGAACTCACAGTTCCCAAACTTACCTCCTTTGAGCCAGCAAAGCATGTCAAACCTACAGACATTTGGTCAGAGACAGATTGGAACAGCCTCATGACAACAGTCTTTCACATACCACAAGCCATGGTTGCACCCATAATGGGCAAGGACATTTATTGGTCCCACCAAGAGGGACCCTTGAACCCACAAGCAGCAGCTGAACAATCACTTCCAAGTGAATGCACCAGTGCCAGGGGAACACCTGTTCTCATACACACACAAAGGCAAACAGTGACCTCTCACCAAGTAAGCTTTCCTGCAGATGATGGCAAGGACAGCAGCATGTGGCAGGTCTTCCCCCTCACAAGGGCCACATGATCTGAATTGGCTCCACACTGGAGTACCTCCTGTGTAGTGTCCCACTCAAGGCCATGAAAGCCAAGGGCCATTGGGTCAGTGAGGCATTTTTGGTCTACCTCACCTGGCATGCCCAAATTCTGGCCCCCTATATCCAGGCCAGGCCAGAGTTGCATACAGCAGTCCTATATCTCACAATAGAGACTTTCAAAGTTCCCTTATTTTGGCCATTATTGATCCCATTATTGATCCCATTAAGTTGTTTTCTCTGCCAAATTTGGATTAATGTAATAAATAATGGGTTAATAATGGATGATTAATGGTCTACTTTGAAACCCCCCTCCCAGACAATATGCAATAATGGGCCTTAAAATGGGACTTCTCCCTTCTCAGGACTCTCAGCATACTCTTGGCACCTTTAAACTCCGATGTTTCTGTGCCTGTTTTTACAGCTAAGTCAGAGTCAGAGTCACAAGCCTTTTGATGGCTTCACTGTGTGCTCATTTTTTAGTATTTGTGAATAAAACTTGGTAAATGCACAGAAAATTTATTTCTCCACCAATTTCAATGGTCATAGGTTCAGAAGATCAGAAAAATTTGATATTATTAATTACAGGAGATAAACCCCATAAGCCCTATGGACATACCCTGGCAGGCACTGGATATTATCAGAACCCTAAAAAGGACTATACTTAGGTCTTAGCCACCTTCCTGATGGACAGTACATTACTTCTTTTTCTCCTTTTAACTTACAAACACTCTCACATCTATGCTTCCTTTCCCACCCCAAATTTCTATTTCACACAGGAAGTCTTCTGATTACCTGAGTCCTCCTTCTTATGACTCACTCTGACTAAGTACTTACCCAGGGTACTTATAAATAGTAGACACCCAGTAGTATATAAGGATAGCTACATCCACATGTATCCTTAGCTTAGTGTTATACACTGTTCTGTCTAAATCCCTAGTTTGCCTGAAAGGGCTTCAGAGATTCAGTCAGCCCATCTCCAAGTCAGATAGTAAGACACAAAGGAACAAGTCTGTATAGACGCCTTTGTGATCCCAACTCTGCAACTCAGGAGTGGACCCCTAACCCAGGTAACACTGGAAGAGGTTATTGATGTCGCATAACATATCATTTGGGGAATATGAAAAGAATAAAACTCCGAATGAATTGTGGTTTGATTAATGAAATGTAGAATGAGAACAATAATGGCCATTAAAAAATGTAGGAGCCCCATGAGGTCCTTAATGGCAGAATAGTCATTAAGGGTCCCATTTTTTGATCTCCTGGTTGGTACCATTAATCAATAATGGAATAAATAATGGAACTTTGAATGGCCCTAATGTCAGCAGCTCATGGTTGACAATAGGCAAAACCTCACTGGTAAGCTATATAACACCTCTTGTGTGTGTGCAATCCAGAGCATCTCACTCCTGGTGTCATAGGGGCTGAGAACCATCTTAAGGCATCATGAGATTCCTACAGTGGTGGGATCGCGCCACTTCTCAACCCTGGTTGCCACCTGTGCAGGCTGGGAGCCCCTTCGGGGCTTTTGCCCACCATCTCACTGCAAGTTTGTCTTCACATAGTCTACCAGTTGAGCTTCCATGTACAATTCATAGCTGCTCTTGCATGCACAGCCAGACAAATCACAAGAGGCAAAGAAGGTACTTAGGTAAGATTCAGTAGCTATCTGTGACAAGTTTGTGACCAGGGTTGTTTCTTTTCCCCTTTGGGTTGATTCTACATAGGAACTTTGAGCTGCACGAGTTTGGACAATATTTCATTTGCTAAAGCCAGGGGATTGCTAGTAAGTCTTATGGCTCTTGAGTGAATAAATCATCCTTTATAGGTCTGGTGGTGTGCATAGCACAATGATACCTTTGTACAATAGCCATTATTATTCATGACATTCATTCCAAAAATGAGAAAAAAAACTGATATTTGTACAGGATGACATTCTTCTAAACTCCTCATTTGGGGGTAACAGGCACAGCAGGTCCAGCATTTGCCAAACCTCGTAGGGAGGGGCATCGCACCAGAACATGCTTGGGGCTCTGGGAAACAAGTCTTCTGACAGAACTTTGGGTTCTGTTCTTCACCAGCCGAGATGGCAGCAGTCATCAAGAGAACAGAGACTGCAGCTAGTAATTTGGAGGGGAAGTGCATTGTGATGCTATTTGGGACAAAGGATTCAGTGCTAAGTCCTGGCAGCTCCGCTAAACGGTCATACGCACTCGATGATCTCGTTGTTTAATTGTATGATCAAGGTCGAACTTTCCTGACTTAGAATGAGTGAGACTAGTGCGGCATGCAACTATCACACTAGACAGGATGTACGGAGAGTATGTTGGGGGATATCAAACTGCGGTGAATCTCACCAATCAACCTCCTTTTAAATATCGGTTGAGCGTCAATCTTAGACGAAACGGATTACTGGTTAGATCTTGCCCAAGCAAAAACAGTGCAACAAGTGTATATACATCTTCAAGCATTCTATTGTCAGCAGAAGCTTGCGTCGTTGAAGCAGACATGAGCAGAATACATAGTAACGGCACTCATTCACTCAAGTAGAATTCCTATAGCCCACCAGAAACCTTGAAACGGAAATGGCATAGGGCATGCTGCTGCTAGTTCATTTGAGATGACTTGGATGTAACGATCCACACTAGTGCCCCCGATCTTGGCCTCGGTCTTTCAGTGTGCAAACAACTACCTTTAAATGGCTTAGCCAATGGTCATCCCCACTAAATACCTTCAGTTTATGTTTAAAACGCGATACCAGCAACAAGGAGGCCATCAACCATGCTCCAGACAATAATAATTACAATTATGGTAGCACATATGTCGTCGGACCTAGCCCGAGTGGCTTAAGCCACCTACAGGGAAGCACTCGAAATAGGTTCTAGATGCATACACAGACAAAAGAGTAGAGCTTCTGGCTGCAACATGTTATACACACATGTGCTGTAAATCGCTCCACTGGTGGTTAGGAGTAACTTCCTGTGGGATTATGAACCATCCAACACACTACTCCCGAGTTTTGAAGCATCAATCTCGAATTAAATTAATACTTACTCTCGCAGATCAGGTTTCCGCATAGTAAAGAGCACCTGTGGAAACATGCATTCGTCTGGTGGGCTTGGGCGCTTCGAGGACTCATGGAAGAGGAGAGGGCGCATGATGATAGTGTTGGTGAAATTGAGGATAAGTTGATCGAATATTGGTCGGGGAAATTAGGGTTGTTAGTCCTTGTTCGGATATACATCATCTACAAAATCCCCGTTTGGTTGCAAGCCATTATCGGAGGTTTCAAGGCCATAAAATCTGGCGCAATATATTATCTCCATAACAGCCCCTTACAATCATCTTGCAGTCCTATTAAATTTATTATATGATATTGAAATGAGTGGTCATATATTGCACAACATTGCAAGGCATTGCAAAGCACAACAAATATATTGCCACCGCATTGCAAGGCACCGCACTCAATTGCTGCCTGTATTCGATTGCAAGGATTTGCTCACTGGCTCACTGGCTTTAGGATCCATTCCGCGGCCTACTACAGTATATTAATCACCCTATCACACTCTCACAATTTGAATAAACACATTGGATTTCCACCTTCAGACTCGAGATTAGCGTGGCCGCTTTAAGTTCTCACTCCAGCGCCCACGCCTGCCTTCCATATTTCTATTCCAAACACTTCCCCCACCTCTCCTAACATTAAAATGCATCCCCCGCTCACAATTTCGATTCTCCACTACATCAAATACCACTCCCAAGTCGGACGCCATTCTATCAAGACAGCAGGCCTACGCTCTCACGTCTCCATGACAAGCACCCTCAAGGGTGCTTCTTTCTCTCCCCTGAAATATGTCAGAGGGATTTATTCTATACCGGCCAGTACGGTTTGTTACGGTCTACGCAGGAGTTGGTCACAATTGACCACGACCGCAAACCCTAACCCTAAGTTGATTACATAATATTTCTAGATTCGTCAGAATGGGGACTCCGACTCATTCACCTTGATCTTCTACCACCACCATCCTCATTGTTCCACCCCTTGCAGGCCGCCAACAGACGAATTTTGCGCTCCCGCCTTCATAAAAAGACCACAGGTTCTGTTTTCTGGTCTCCCCCTGGCTACTTGACGAATGACTGCATGTCCGGACCAGACCCGCGGTGTGTATATGCGCACATCTTGATGTCAACTGATACGCTAATCACTTACGAATGGCGGTTTCAACAATCCACATCGAAGGGGGCCTAGGAAATGAACCTCACAACACCCGCCAGCAAGCCATCCGGATGGTCGACCTACCTACAGTACCCCCTACTCTTTGAGCACCACCACACCTATTATTTGCGCATATAGCCTATCAAATAGTGAGGACCAATCGCGTATATCCGGATTTACCAGCCCATGGTGAGTGATCCGGCCACACTTCAAAGCCCCCGCCACTTGGTGTCATACTGAACCAATTGCCCATGCGCCGCCCCCCCATCCAAGATCCTGCCCCGCCCAGGCGCAGATCCCTCTAGTTCATGCCAACATGGACCTAGGTCTCCCTCCAATCGTGATGGCCTCCGACGCATGTGTCCAGTCATCTATCCAATTCGGTAAGTCACTATATGCATACATCTAGTGTTTTCTATACCTGGATCTTCATGTACTCGTACCATACTACAATAAATGCCTCCTGGTTGATAACTGGTGCTGAGAATATCAGGGATTGTCCTGCCGGTATTTTTTTGGGGGAGACAACTGAGCGATGCCTTACAATGCTCTGCAATGTCTTGCAATGGTCCGAAATATATCACCCATTCTGAAATATATTGCCAAAATTGCAAGCCATTGCAACATTTCAAGTTGTGGGCAATGGTCTGAAATATATTCGGACATTGCAAGGCATTTGGCCGATTGCAATGTCGTACAACCAAACGGGGAATATGATCAGTAGAAAAACCCTTCATAAGGTTATCGAGTTGCAGTATCGATGAATATCCAGGAAATATGTATCATACTCCATATCGTGATAGGCCAAGTGAAGTCAAGGCCACATTACTCGGAGTCTTGATCCACAGAGACATTGGATCTTCCTCACGAGAATTGTGAACGTCCACATGATTGTGTGAACTGTGGATCATACGGGGGACGACGATACTCGTGCACATTTGCCTCAAGGATTTATCACTCTCATAGAATTTCCTTGATCACAAAGATGGAACTTGCAAATGGTTCCATTCGTAAATTCGAGTGTTAGTATTCTAGTCTGGCCGTTCCTTCTTCACATTCCCTATCGAGACTTTGACATCACTCGCCACCCCGTTTCGTTCCCCACTCCCGAGTCGAGATTCCCGCTGCGTTATGTTGTTGCTACCAATACTGAACAATACCGTATCCGCTGCATCCTTCATTAGCCACTCCCCCAACATACCTATCGCCGCAGAAAACACGAATAAATAAGAGATAATGAGGAAAAATGCGATTGATTCGTCGATTTCAAACCAGGAACCGGTATCGTGGACGCGGAAGAAGAATGTCAGGGTCATCACTAAAAGTTGGGAGCATTGTCAGGCGGCCGAATCAGAGAGGCAGGTGTAGAGTCCAATACCTACCATCGACCATAGTCAGTGCGATTAAGAGCAGCGAGAAGGGTGGGATTTGAAGGACGTGGTTGAATAGAGCGACGATGACGGACAGCATAACGTATGGTGCGAGCAGCTTGAAGAACTAATCCAGGAAGAATTTTCAGTTCGAGGCCTTGTAGGATAAGGTAGACCTTACAAGTACGCCGGCCATCGGGGGAGGATTATATACAGGTATGAGGCGGATGACGGGTGAGGGACGGAACCACCTACGACTAAGGGTTAGTAAAGCGGAGGATGGCACTAAATAGTGGTGCTGACGAAACGGATGCGATGCTACAACGGCCAAGTGCCGAAATGTCAAATCGAGAATTGCAGCGAAGAGAAATAACGACGTACTTCCCAAACGCAAAATAACCCAGATGCACCAAGAGTAAAAAGGCCAATGCAGCCCGCACATCTCCAATTTTAAATACATATTTATCCTGTTCCTGTGCTCCACTAGGTTTCTCGTTTTTCTCCTTTCCCTCAGTTAACCCTGAATACTTTACCGTCCCCTCAAGGACAACCCAACAAACCAGTACCGCCGAATATACAATGAAGGAAAGCCCTTCAACACTGACAGAAAGAACGACAAAACACGGTCCAAAGCCAAGGAAGTACTTTAAGAGTTTTGACGCAGTTGTGTGATTAGGACCCCGGATAACGCAGGAAAGTGCGAGTGGAACCACTTAATGTGTGATTAGACACTCTCAAAGCTGTTCCTCTTGTTCAAGGACTACTCACCCAAGAATGTCCAGTTGAGTATTTGAACGGTTAAAGGAAGACCCCGTCCGTTACGGAGGCTTATGGCGGAGTAAATCGTTGTTAGAGTGATAGCCATGATGGATACGATCTGCGTAAACATTTTGTCAGCTAAATATATTTCATATTTTCCACCTCTCCAAAGTACCTGGAGTCTGAATAGTAGTTTCATCCGATTTCTAGTCGTCACTCCAAACATATCTTTGGCCTGCCGTTCCACCAAGAGCGCAGCACAATAACCGACAAGTGTAAACGCTAATCCACCAGCCGCACTACAGATGGGAACCCGTATCCATGTCAGTAGGTCCGGTTCCATCTGCTTGTTGAGGCCAGGGGCAGGGGATGTAACTTACATCAAGAACAAGTTCTCTCGATCGACAGGAATTAAGGGGAAGATAGAATAGAGACCACAGACAAGATACCAAAGCGCAATAAAACTAGGGGCAGAACGAAGAACATGCGCTCGCCGCTCCCCAGGGAGGTCGATGAGCCAGCTATTGGCCATTAATATAGTCCCATAGGTCCATATTACTTTATGCGTGTATCCTGTCTATTGTATATGCACCCAGAAGGAAGAAATCAGTCCCAAGATTAGAAGAGAGTGACAGACGCACCGCAAATGCGAGCAACGCGCACACTGTCACGACGGCATATCCCACACAAACCTTCGCTCCTCCCCAGGTACCTCCTTGACCTATTGAGATCAAGAGGTATGGAACCCCTTGCCCAAGTACTTGCGACCAAAAGTACGTAGGGAATGCGACGTAGAGATAAAAGCTCCGCGGCGAACTCTGTATATAAAACACACCCCACCAGAATGCTGCGATGCCTGCTGGCATGTACCTCAGTGCGCGTATCATACCCTTAGTATTTTCACTAAATGTAGGTTGGTCGAGAGGTCGGATGATATACAGTGAGGCATAAAACATCCACCCAAGGTAACCTAATGTCACCACCGTGCGGAGGAGTGCCTGGTCATAAGTTTGGAGGTAGTGTAACCCTTCGAGTAATTCGTTGATAAGAGACTGTGACGCCTGATGGGCATCTCGCCACTGGGAAGAGTTTAGGAGTGACTGGATGTGATTGAGCTTGTAATTGCGGTCGGCGGAGGCATCAGACTCGAGGGGAGTGTAGGGTTTGTAAAATAGCGTATGCGACTTTTTGCGTTCTGGTAATGTATATGAGATGGTGGAATCATTTTCTGGGCAGTGTTGTGACATACCATGTATGATGCGATACTGCTCAAATATCACCTTCACATTTATTGACGCTGCCTCCGCCAACGCCTCTTTGCCCAGTCTCGGTTCTAAATATCCCGGACGCTCAGGATCAAGATCGGGAAGCACGCCAACAGAGTTGACGGGCCACGGAACACCAATAAGCGTGCTCATGAGTGCTGCGATGTCCGCCTGCTCAACGTCTCGTCGATAGAGATGTGTCAAGCCCCAGGGTTCAGAATACTTGTCGTGTGAGGAAGGCGTTGAATCTGGCAGTGGCCCACGGATGCCTTTTCCCCATGCGATGAGGGGTGTGCGCGTGCAATCCGGATCTGTGGGAAGCAGTGTGATGTTGGTTTGTTGGATGGGAAAGGACGGGGGTTACTCACGGCCATCTCCGTGATTCCCTATCGCTGTCATTCCATGATCTGCAGTGAAGATAAAGCTTGTCTCGTCGTCCTGGTAGAATCGTTTCATGAGTTCGTCTGTTCGTCGAACGATTCCATCGACGACTCGGATGTTGTTCATATATTCCTTTGAATGAGGTCGGTATGAATGTCCCGTGTTATCTAGTCCAAGGAGGTGAAGGAAGAATACAACTTGGTCCGAACGTAGTTTAGCGTCGAGCACCGGATCTGCGGTCGCATTGACAAAGAGAGTTTCCAGCTGGTCTAGAACCCATCTATCGAGTTCAACAGCATCTGGCTGGGGTGTTGGCGCCGACACAATACCAGAAGCTGGAAGCTCACCTTTTGCATAATTTACCTCATTCGCATCATAGCTCCACTCTAGCACCCTCCCAGGCGTCGCACCGCGTGCAAACATAAGTAGGATATCTGGTGCACCGAAGGAGAACGTCGTGCTGGATCGGTTGAAGACTGAGTCAAAATCTACTGCACTCGGCGTCAACCCCTGAGCGGGGGTTTATAATCTGTCGCCCCATAGAGAGAAAGATATGCGAACCTTTGTCACGGAGGATATGTCTTCGTACATCCCTCCGATGATGGCAACATGCCCTGGTCGACTCAGTGTGGGCACCCTTGTATGCGAAATCCCAAATGCTCCCCGTGTTTCGACGATAGATCTCAAATACGGGGCAACGATCCTCGGAGAGTCCTTGACACCTGGAAATGGGTTCTCGTTGAACAACAAATCAGCGCGTAAGCCGTCACCTGAGAGATGTGTTACAGCTGTTGACTGCTTAATTTGTGGATATGAACGCACCGACAATCAGGACCAACCGTTTCGCCTTGGGCGTGGTTGGTTGAAAACTTCGCATTCCGTGGGCCACAGGGCTTGTGAAGTAACAGTCATAGACAGAACCAACAAAGACGATGTGAAAGAACAGGCCGATAAGTAGCAGTCGTCTGGCGCTGTACCACGGTTTGCTCTTAGCCGTTCCATGTTTCGTTTGCGACATGGGAGAAGTGATCCTATACGTATACAATGCCCTGGTATGTGGGGGTCAGTTGTGTTACGTTGAAACGGTCATCCTCAGCCAAATGATGTGCAGGCTGTGGGATAGATCCTCTTATCAGAAGCTTCTTTTCTTCTCAACCCCCATCCAGCGACCTCAGACGGGTCAATATTTGGCAGGACGATGCCACTTAGCTGATGTGTGCCTGAGAGGTGCTCTCTGTGAACAGAGGACACCGCAGGCACTTGAGGCATAGACTATCTCAGCTTCGCTGACGAGGGTCGCGAAGGCGCCGATAATCACGGGGCACAATACTCCTCGTCACTGGTTGTGGAGGTTTCTCAGACACAATGCTTCAAAATAGCTATCGTGTGAGGTATTCAGTCTTGGAACGGTTCATGAATAAGCTATCTCTTGAGAGGAGAGGCGCGACTGTACACGGGTTTTAGTGGTTACATACGATATTTGAGAACTTGAGCAGGGCAGTACTGTTTCACAGTGATCGGTCGTAGAGACGAGATGCCTTTCGTCCTGGGAGAAGTCCATCCCTCATGTTTTGAGCCGCGGATCGCATCTTCGACGGCTTGGACGTCGGTTTTACTGTTCTCGAGGAACGGTGGGTCTGGTTCAACAGCAATCACATTTAGCATCAGCGGAATGAGGTGAGATAGAGCTATAACTTGACGAGGGGAAAGCATTCTCATTCGGGCGAGACTCGGTCGGACTTGGTAAGCGTGGAAAAGAATGGATCACGTGGAGGTCCGGCTTTGAGGAACTCAGGATCCTGGATGAGGCCCTGGCAGGTGAAGCACCTTGAAACATTTTCGGAACCCACAAAGACATCGAGGTCATGGAATTTATACTGATAAATGGAAAGATCCAACGCAGCGACGTCGGATCCCACAATGACTCATACAGTACGAACGTTGCTCATGGTAACTTCACAACGGTAAACATCGGCGGAAAGAGTTCAGTACTTAAGCTTTCAGTGTTGGAGATGGTTAAGAAAAAAATTTTGGAGGCCGTTTGATTGATGTCTCTTCTCCTTCACTATAAGTTATATGGGTTAAAACACAGAAGAAATAAAAAATTTATACACTGGCGCCTCAGAGAAAAGGTAGATTTTACACACTCACTGAACCTAATCATTTCTAGGTGCCGGTGGTAATAGGAACGCAGTTAATAGCAATAACCCCTCCTACAAAATTATTCTAGTCAGTATGCTATGCTAAAGGAATAACAAATTATCCAAGCCAAGTCAGTAGTGACTTACCCTGGGAATTGCCCTCGCAGCAAGTGCGATTGGCGCTGCTGTAAACCAATCAACATTCCGATTCCTGCTAGAGGTCCAACGCACGTGTATTACCAAGACCAACAAGGACGTTTTGGTCCTGAGCGACAATGCCTAAAGAGGACGAGGATCTCTGCAGCAGCTGGGCTTTGTGCAGGTTCGATAAGCCGGTAATACTGGGTAGAATCACATCGCATTGACCAGCTAGGGCGACATGGCGGGTCGATGATGCAGCCACGAGGGTGATAAATGGGACAGCAGCAAGAGCAGAGAACCCGAATCGCATCCTTGGGAGATTGCTGAACAGTAAGGTTAATGTGTTCAATTAACGAGTTGAATGGTATAATATCTTTGTTTTGATCCTGTCGAAGACCAATTGCCAGTGTGAGGGAGCCCCACAAGCTACCTATTGAACGGCATCGCATGAGCGTCCTCCAGTGCGACGCCCGGATCAACATGTCTCGGAGCGCGTGTCTTGCCACAGGCACTCCCCTTACGGACTTGCTCGCGTCCCGCTGCCACAGTAGAATTACTTAATCTTCATCCTCTCTCCCTTAGCCTTAGATAGTCTACCCTACCTGTAGTATACCTATTTTTTGTATCCCGAAATTTCTTTACTCCCGCATCTTGAGTATGCTCTGCTCTGCATGCGTCCTGTTAGTTTAGTTTATAATACTTTGTGTTCACCTCAGGAGGCTCTTTTGTTTTGTAGATACTTAAATACAGGCTCCTGCACCTAGAGGAAGCCAGCAAAAAATACCACCACCACTTGATTTCTCTTCATTCTTCTCAATCTCTGTCCCTGACTGTCTCTTTCCCTCTGTCTTTTCTCCATCGTGCCCGCTGTGTGCAGTCGCATGCGCTTTATCTCGGTTACGAAGCCTAGCAATCGGTTCCGATGGTTGCGCTTGCGCTTTATTTGTGCCGTAGGCGAGTAGCACCCTCTTCACAATATCATCTTTCCCTTTTATGAGCCAGGGGGGATGAGGCGAACTTGACTAAAAGCCAGAGACGCACACTAGGTCAACATCCTCACTAATATCTCATTCCTCCATTGCCCAACACGTCATAGTACAACCTTTCACAAGCCATGTAATAAAATCAGGAACCATGGAGTGCGAATGATATTTTGAAAATGTGGAGCGGCTAAAACTATTGATATTGAATTTGCGGCAAGGCCGAACAAGACGGAGATTGGATCTGCTCGGAATTGTGGACTGGCTATGAGGGATATTATGGTCAATCATTTGTGTGGTGCAGGACAGACATAGCCACATAATGTAGTGGGTCAAACTGAATTTTTTTCTAGAGGATTTCGATGTACATAGCTCACCAGTACAAAAGCTTACTTCAACTACAGATCGGTCGGCTTGTGGTCAAGGCTGACTGCTGAGCTAAGGGAAGGCCCATTCCCTGCCCTCACCTGGGGCAGTAAGAACGTCTATTAGGTGAGTCACCCGCATTGGAACGCCTTTTCACAAAAGCGAGGTTGTTATGAAGGACATGGTAGTGGAGCACGGAAGCGGCAAACTAGAGAACCACGTAGCACCGGGGCGGGAACAAGACGGGTGATAGATACAGTCGAATCCCTCTTAACCCATACCCCTGACAACCCATATCCTCCCATACCCCATAGATTTTTTGAGTTACCAAGTTGGAATGCAGGGGAACCCAACCCATAGCCCATAGGTCCGCGAAACTCAGTAAACCATACCTTTTTTTGGCAAAGCCCATACATTTTGGGCTATGTAACTATGATGGGAAAGTACACGTGATGACACGTGCCATCATTCTGAATTACTTTCCCAGCCAGCGAGGCTCGAGCGCTTAGCGCCGTCTGTCACACCATCACGTGCTCCAAGCCATAACGGCAGACACTGTATATCACCGACAGCGCATATGACCCAGTAGCACAGGCTTTGGGCGACTCCAAAGGTCCAAATCCCTGGTTTTGATGCAGCTTACAGTCTACTTAAGTGCAAATAACAAACATATAATATTATTTTTTTCCTCAAATTTTGAAGTCTATTTTTAGCCTTTCCTCACACACCATAACCCCAGAAAACCCATAGCAAAATAGCGTGACCGCGGGGTATGGGTTAAGAGGGGTTCGACTGTAGGCATTTAATCAAATCCCATCAGAGTGAATAATCAGACTGTCTCGGTAAGCACAACAGACTCGTGTTTCACCTGATGGCTGGGTATTCATGACAAGTGACAGGGAATGCATCATGGGCTGGGAGTTTTCTGCAGTGTTGAGAAAGTTAAGGTTACGTTGTAATGTTCTGGAATATTGCTGGTCCAAAGATGGGGCAAAACATCTTTGGAAATCATAGCCCCTGTCCCCGGAGTACAACCATGCCCGACAAGAAGAGCTGTCTCGTGCATGACTACGTTCTTGCATCACAGCGGTTGTGATGATGCAGGTCTAAATTTGCTTGTTTCACAGCCCTGACGAATAAAACCTGCAGGACCATCGTTCAAGTTTGTGCTGTAGACACCCTCGGACGGTCATCGTGACCTGAAGGCGAGGCCCGCGAGCGAGGCCGGGACCAAATCTGGACCGAGATGAGTTGGGCATACCCCCGCTAACCAATTGATGACCGTGCGAATACTGCAAATACTACTTAGTATTTAGATCTTCCCACTCTAGATGTGCTATTCCATTATTCCGTTCTGCTGTACTCCCCCGCATTCCGACAGTTACCAGGTTTCATGGTCCCATCTCCTAGCCGGAGTTTGTTCGGGTTCGTATATTTACACCTCTATCAACAACTATTAAATATCTATGACGTCGTGGAGTTTAGAAACCAGAGTCGACAATTTAACCAGCTTGACCCTCTGGTCCGGGGAATCTGATACCTCAATCTGAGAAGAGCTGAGCATATGTGCTCAATGCATGGGGGGTGGACTGACTTCCACCTTTCTATGTATCCCGCAACACATCTCCGGTATACCCCAGAGTCCAAGTGAGACCTCATGCGATTGAACGTCCAACATTCGGTCCCTTGTTGTAACTCGCTCTTATGGGTATATTCTGCGTAGTTATCCCTAGTTACTGCAATGTGCATCCGTGATGCGAGGGGCTGGAGCGGGTGTGTATTCTGCAAATAGACCCCTCAGAAAGAATAACGAAGCTTCTTCTCAGCCGATTTCACATACTGCCAAGTGGTCAATCGATTCTTCGCTCGGGCCGAGGACCTTTGCTTCAACTTATAGCTTCAAGACACACGAGATGTCCAAATTGTTTTTGTCCCACTCGAGGACGACTGAAATTGCCTTGGGTGGCAGCCCAACATATGAACCCCAAAAGCTTTGTTTATTTCCAAGAAAAGAATATAAGAATGAGATGTGTATAAAAACCTACGTTTGTCTGAGTCAAGTACCCCCTTCAGTAGTTCACTGCCTCTGAATCACCATGCAATCCAAGCTCTCTGTTCTCGTCGGTGTTACATTGCCACTGCTGTCCTCGCCAACAGCCCCAAGCCGGCGAGTCAGTGCCACACTGGGCCCGTCCAGTGTTGCGACAACGTCGAGAACGTCGGTGATACCAATATCAGCAAGATCATCACCACCATTGGCGTTATCATCCAAGACCCTAACGTCCTCGTCGGCATCAGCTGCACCCCCATTACTGTCATTGGTGTTGGAGGAGAATCTTGGTATACTACTTGACGATGTGCCAGGCTGGACCCAGGCTGACGCCATTCTACAGCTCTGCTCGGCCCGTTGCTGTGAAAATAACGGCTTCCGTACACCAAATAATTGGTTTTCCCCCCTTTGCTGATGTCACATCTAATAATTTTTTTCAGATGGTCTCATTGCCATTGGATGCACTCTCGTCGACCTCAACTTCTAAGCTGCAGCGTTGGTGGATGGAATCAGTCTCTTGATGCGGAGTGCTTGTGTTGGTATACCTTTGACGATCGTATAACAATACAGTTGTGCGTTTCCATGAACGGGTGAATTGCAACAATATCCTACATAAATAGAACAACTCGAGAATCCGGCGCTCCTGAAATAGCCGGTCCTATAGGATGCCTCGTAAGTCATAAGTAATATCGTACTCGATGGTAACCCTCCATTCGACCCTCGAATAGTTATATCTTGGCATATTCTCTTGTTCTCGCATGACCACCTCTTCTATGACTGCACATAATACATATCTTAGCGACCAGCTAGTTCTCATATGACTTACGCTTACTGTTGCTATGAAGGTAAAAGTTTCTCAACATGTGCACGTTGCCTGCTTGTTAGTTTTCAACGTCTCTTCGCTCGATCTTGGGTTCAGATGCTCTGGATGCTCAATATCATTATCATGCAACACACCAACAGAATTAACAGGTTACAAAAACATCAATGTGCGTAGAAACGAGCACTGTGATATCCGCCTTCTCGACGTCCCTTCTGTGGAGATGCGTCAAGCCCCATGATTTCAGAATAATTGTCGTGTGAGGGTAGTGAATCTGGTAATGGTCCGTGGATGCCTTTCCCCTTCGCTCTGAGGTGCTTGTGTGTGTGTAGTGTGGACCTAGAGGAAAATAATCAAGGGTGAATTTTTGGATGGGGAGGGGGGGGGGAATGGATTGGGGGCTTGCTCAAATTGATCCCCATGGTTCGAGTCCATCACAGGCATTCCGTAGTCGGCCGTGAAGATGAAATTTGTCTCATTGTCTTGATGGGATGCCTTTGGGACTTCCCCGGTCCGTTGAACAATTTTATCGACGACTTGAACGTTGTTTATACATTTCTTAGAGCGGGGCCAGTATGAGTGTCCTGCAGTGGTGTCTATTCCGAGGAGATGAAGGAGAATATGGCTTGATCTAAACGGAGTTTAGCGTCGAGTGGCGGATCTGCGGCTTCATTGGTGGGTAGGATTTGCTTTGATTGGCCTAGGACCCGTCTATCGAGCTCAACAGCGTCTGGTTGGAGGATTAAGGCAAATTCAAAAATGAGGGTGTTGAGGCGTACCCTTTGTAAAATTCCCCTGATCGGTATCATAACCCTACTCTGGCACACCTCCGGCTACCGCAAGTAGACACTCGAGGGAAAAGTTCAATCGGTATCTAGATTCTAAGTATTGGCCGTTTTATTGATCTATAGAATGATCAGCTCGTCCTTAAAAAGACGGAATGTCCTCTGCGTGGATCGATCGCGCATCCTCCTCTCACTCTCACGAATTCCAGGGACGTGGCGATCTCGGACAGGATGGCGCTATATGGGCCAGAAAGGTTCAAGTCACGAGTGACTGGCGAGAAATGCCCAGAATATTCACTGATTACCACACTATATAAAAGCGGACCGCCCTGACTCCGCAGTTATTCCAGAGGCCATCGCACCAGTAAATAATCACACCAACAGATGCTATATATTTAACTTGGCATCGTGTTAGGGTGCGAGTTAGCTTCGCAACTATTGGTTGTTACTACTAGAACGTGATGTGTATCATACACTGAAGTTCATATTACATCATTTAGGAAATGAGGCAGTCAGGTGGACAAAGGCTACTAGAACCCAAGCTTACATTTCAGTGCGGCCGCAGTAGGGCGCTCCCCAGCTTTATCTCAGAGAGAAGGTAGGATTTTATGGCTGGGATAAACGCTAGGGGCACGAACGCTTGGTATTTATTATTTATAGTACATATATACATCGCGTGGCCACACATCATATTCCTCTCAGTCAAAGATTTGTATCGCTTTTAGGCGCTGGCGTTGACGGGGACGCAGTTAATGACAATAACCCCTTTCACAAGACTTTTTCTAGTTAGGCGTAACCCCAAAAGAATGACAAAAACATCCAAGTTAGTCAGCAGTAGTTTACCATGGGTATTGTCCTCGGAGCAAACGAGATCGGCACTGCCGTAAGCCAACTGGTACTCCGATTTCTGCTAAGGGTCCAATGTATGTGTTTTACCAAGAGCTTGCCCCAACGCCGATAACGGTGATGAGGATACGGCCAGACCAACAGGGACATCCGGGTCCCAAGCGCTGAGCGACAATGCCCAAGAGGATGAGGATCCCAGAGCGGCTGGGCTTCGCGCAGGCTCGACAAGCTGATAACACTGGATGGGACCCACATCGCATCGACCGGCTGGGGTGACACTGCGAGTTGATGAAGCGACAACAAGAGTGGTAAAGACGACAGCAGCAGGAGCAGAGGACCCGAATTGCATCCTTAGGAGGTCGCTGAACGGTAAAGTCAATGTATTCAACTAGCAAGACAAGTGTTATAATATCTTTTGCTTCCATCCTGTTGAGAACCAATGTCATATCTCCCTTGTGTGAGTAAGCTAGAGACATACACTAGACCGACCATCCTCGCTGGTATCCGATTCCTCCACAAAAACGACATGATGCATTCGCTCACAGGCCATGAAATCATATCAAGAACAGTGGAGTGCGAACGATGTTTTGAAAATGTGGAGCCGCTAGGACTATTGATATTGAATTTGCAGCAAGGTCGACAAGATGGGATCTGCTCAGAATTATGGCCTTGGCTGCGAGGGATATTGTGGTCAATCACTGATGTAATCCAGGGCAGACATAGCCGCATAGCGCAGCTTGTCAAGCTGACTGTGTTTAGATGTACGGAGTTCACCGGGACGAGAGGCTACTTCGATTAGAGATTGGTTAGCTTGTATTGGAGGCAACTGCTGAGTCTAAGGAAGGCACACTCCCTACCCTCACCTCAGACCTGGAGGGGTAAGAGCGGCTGCCGGGTGAGTCACTTGCGTTGGAGCGCCATTTCGTAAAGGAGGGGTTTTGTTGAGATATGCAGCAGTGGAGTGCAGAAGCAACAAACCGGAGAAACCACGTATTACAGAGGCGGAAACAAGGCGGGCGGTAGATAGGCATTCAATCAAATCCCATCGGAGTGAATGATCAGACTGGCTCGGTAAGCATAACGGGCTCGTGTTTCACCTGATGGCTGGGGATTCATGACAAGTGACAGGGGATGCGTCATGGACTGGGAGTTTTCTGCGGTGTTGAGAAATTAAAGGCTACAATGTAATGTTCTGGAATGTTGTTCATTCCAAAGATGGGGTAACACGTCTTTGGAAAATCACAGCCGCTGTCCTCGGAGTACGATTGTGTCCGACAAGAAGAGCTATCTTGCGCATGATTATCGTCTTGTATCCCAGCAGTTGTGATGATGCAGGTCCAAACCTGCTCGATCTCACAGCCCTGATGAATGGAGCCTGCAAAACCGTCCTCAGAGTTAATAACATAGGCTCCTTCAGGTGTTGATTATGACTTTCAGGCGAAGCTCGTAAGTGAGGCTGGGACCAAGTCTGGATTGAAATGAATTGAATTTACCCTTTACCCACCAATTGATGACCATGCGAATGTTTGTAGATAACTTAATATTTACACCTTCTCGCTCTATATTTGTTATTCCATCCTTCCGTCCTGCTGTACCCCTGCATTCTGACAGTTGCCCGGCTTCGTAGTACCATCATTACCCAGTTGGAGTTCGGGTTCCCACACAGGTGCTTCCATCAACAACTATTGAATATCTATGACATCGTGGAGTTTTAAAAGCCCGAATCAACAGTTCAACCAACCTGACCCCTTTAGTCCGGGGAATTCGATACCTCAATCTGAAAAGGGGTGGACATCCTGGACACACACTGCCCGCAACGATGGGAGTGGGTAAGTAAACATGTGGGCTCAGGCATTGGACGCCTAATCTTTCTATCCGGAGTGCATATCTGGTAAGTATACCCTAGACTGAGTCTGACTGAGATCCATGCGATCAGATGTTCAACCATCGGTCCCTTGTTGTAACTTGTCCTTGTACGTGTCATCCGCATAGTCGCTCCTAGCTGCTATTACTGCAGTGTACATCAATGGTACAATGGGCCGGTGCGAGTGCTCAGCTAATTTCGCACACTGTCAAGTGATCAGTCATTTTTTCGCTCGGGTCGAGGGTCTCGCCTCACCTTAGAGCTTCAAGACATATGAGACGTCCGAAACATTTTTCTGTCACTTGAGCGCGACTGAATTGCCTAGAATTGTTATATCAATTATTTGATATACATTTGCATAACGCCTGATCCAAAATCCTTTTATGGCTGCAGGCACTGGCATGAAGAGGATGGCTCCGAGCGTCAGCTTTCCCTCTCCACCGCAATCATCATCTTCCTGTCTTCTTTGTGCCCACGTCATCGCGACAATACCCTGTGGAAGCCAATAAATCATGTGTTGATGGCATTCCTTTCGGGGTGCCCAAAGATCTATCATTCTACTCCACCGAGATGTTGCAAAGTTGAACATTTGCGATGCACCCCACCAGCCCAAGATATGAACGCTTGAACCCCAAAAACTCTGTTTACTTCCAAGAAAAGAATACAGAGAGGAAACGCGTATAAAACCTGCGTGTTTCTGGATCTTGTTTCCTCAGTCGAGCACTTCCCTCAGTAGTTCACTGCCCCTCAATCATCATGCAATTCCAGCTCTCTGCTCTCGCCGCTGCTACTCTTGCCACTGCTGTCCTCGCCAACAGCCCCATGCCGGCGAGCCAGTGCAACACCGGACCTGTCCAGTGCTGCAACAGTGTCGAGAAAGCCGGGGACGCCAGTGCCGCCAAGCTCCTTGACCTCTTAGGCATAGTTGTCCAAGATATTAATGTTCTCGTCGGCATTACCTGTAGCCCTATCACTGTCATTGGTGCTGGAGGAAACTCCTGGTATGCTACTTGACTATGTCCCAGGCCAAACCTGTGCTGACCTCGTTCTACAGCTCTGCTCAACCCGTTTGTTGCGAGAATAACAACTTTAGTATGCCAAATACTTGGTTTTCCTCCCCTTTGTTTGTGTAATGCCTAACACGTTTTCTAGAGGGTCTCATTGCCATTGGATGTACTCCTGTCAACATCAACCTCTAAGCTGCAGTGCTGATGGATGGACTCGGTCTCTTGATACTAAATGCTTATGTCCATATACCTCTGATGATCGAATGACAATGTGGTTGTTGTACATTTTATTGAATAAGTGCATTACAACTATATCCTACATGGATGGAGCAACTCATGAGGCTAGCAATCTCGAAGCAGCTGGTCCCATGATGAGGGTGAGACTTGCCTATCAACAAACAAGCAGGCGCGAGCGCCATCGACTCCGTCGTTCGCTGGGTTTTGAGTCGGGACAGGAGGTGCGCGATTGTTGCCAATGAGCACGAGAGAGAAAAATAGAGAGGGTGTGTGTGTGTGCTCGATTGCATGAGAGAGAGAAAAAGACAGAGAAAATAAGTGTGGGTCGTATTCACTGGCTTCCTACTACAGAGCCGTTTTAAGGTCCCATGTGACAAAGGGATTATCAAAATGGTAATATGGATATTTTACTGTCGGCCATTAGAAACTATGCGGTATATGATAAAAACATGTCAGAATATGGACATGTGAGTTTGCCGCGATGTATTAAAGAGCTGTGCTACAGTAAGGTAGACTGCAAGGGGAAGGGGAGAGACATATAGAAATATTAGAGACCAACTGAGGCCGAGCAGCGCGTGCTATCTCGACCTTTAGCGAGGTCTATTCGCGGGGGAGTGTCACGCCGTGGGCGCTCCATTGTGATCTGGTCCGGGGTTCCCGCCAGAGGGGCTTATGCGGTGCCGATTCACGAGTAGCGCATAAGATACCCTTACACCCATAAAATGACCCACAAATGATATCAAACTTTTGACAACCCTCCGCTCGACCTTTGAATAGTTATTCCTCGGCTTGTTCTTGCACGGTCGTGGCGTGAGAAACCCACTACCACTTCAACGTCAAAATCTGCAATGCATACCGTGAGGTAAGCATGAACAAGCGTGAATTGACTCTTGAGCATATTTCTCTCTTTTTTTTTTTACATGTGCATTCAACTAGTAAGTCATTTTTAACACAACCTATGGAATACTACAATAAATGATTACATTTCAATTTCTCCCAGTACAATCCCCATTCCACTATCTCTCATCTTCTGGATAGACTAACAAATGCCAGCGCGCACCTAGAATTTAGCGGAGGTCGAGCGTGAGTCAAACGCGGCCAAGCGTGATTCAAGCGTGGCTGAGCGTGAGGTAAGCATGAGTTTTACAGGGTCGAGTGTGGTTAGTCTGGATAATAATTTGAGCGAGTTTTCGTCGTTTCCAAGGTCATACCTTATCCCCAAAACATACTCCTGTCAAGATCAACATATTGCAGCTGTCTAATGGCTAGAACATGTTATCGGGGCATTTGAAAACTGATTAGATTAGTACAAGATATATTGTTTAAATGAGCCGTCAAGCGTGATTGGACCCTTCACGCTTCATGCTAAAAACATGTCGCCCTGTGTATTTCAATGTCTCGGAGCTTGTCCTGGAGCTCTATATCTCATTATCTCAGGTACTACTCTATAGTCTCACAGGTATTATATAGGATGGCCGCTATGTCTAGTTAAGGCTCCTTTTTTTCCCTTATGATTAGGAAAGAAAATTGGATGCTGTTTGTTGATGTTTAGTATGTATGATCAGCTCATCATTGACAAGACGGAATGTCCTCTGCGTGGATCAATCGCATAGCCTCCTCTCATTATCGCGAATTTGAGATATCCGGCGATTTCGGACATGATGGCACTGTGTGGGCCAGTAAAGTTCAAGTCACGAGTTACCGGTGAGAAATACCCAAAATATTCACTCATTCCCCACATTGAACAAGGGTAGAACGCTCTGACTCCGCAGTTATTCCCGAGGCCTATCGCAACAGTAAATAATCATGCCAACAGATGCTATGTATTTTAAGTCGACATCATGTTAGGGTGAGCTGGCTTCGTGACAAATCGTTGTTACTCCTGATGTGTGTCTGAAGTTCATATTACATCACTCATGAAATGAGGCAGTCAGGTGGACAAAAATTACTGGGACTCAAACTAACATTCTAGTGTGGCCGCGGTTAATGCGTTCTCCAGCTTCATCTCAGAGAAAAGGTAGAGTTTTGTGGCTGGGGTAAATACCAGGGGCACGAACACTTGGCACGTATTATTTATAGTACATCGGGTGGCCATACATCATATTCCCCTCAGTCAAAGATTTGTATCACTTTTAGGCGCTGGTGTTGACAGGGACGCAGTTAATGGTAATAACCTCTCCTACAAACTTATCCTAGTCAGTATGTCGTGCTAAAAGAAGGACAAAAACATCCAAGCCAGTCAATAGCGGCTTACCGTGGGAATTATTCTCAGAGCAAGCGAGATTGGCGCTGCTGTATACCAGTGCGAGTATTCCGATTCCTGCTAGGGGCTCAATGCATTGTTTTACCAAGAGCTTTCCCCAACACCGATAAAGTGGCAGGATTGTAGTTCGGACCAACAGGGATGCCCGAGTCCTGAGCAGTGAGCGACAATGCCCGAGAGGACGAGGACCCCAGAGTGGCTGGCTTTGCACAAGCCAGACAAGCTGATAACACTGGATGGGACCCACATCGAATTGACAGGCTTGGGTGGGGTGACCAGGCGGGCTAAGAACGCAGTAGCAAGGGTGGCAAAGGTGATAGCAGCAGGAGCAGAGAACCCGAATTGCATCCTTAAGAGGTCACTGAACGGTAAAATTTCTATACGTCAAGTTGGCTACAAAGGAATAGCTTTAGAGTTATCTGGAAGTGTGAGTTGCCCCCATGGATTTATTTTCCCTTGTGTGAGCAAGGGGGGAGGGGGCAAGCTTGACTAGAAGCCAGAGACACACACTAGGTTGACATCCTCGCTGCCAGCTGGTATCCCATTCCTCCACCAAAACGACATAACACATTCTCTCACAAGCCATGCAATCATATCAAGAACAGTGGAGTGCGAACGATGTTTTGGAAATGTGGAGCCGCGAGAACTATTGATATTGAATTTGCAGCAAGGTGGGCAAGACGGAGATAGTATCTGCTCGGAATTGTGGCACTGGCCGCAAGGGATATTGTGGTTAATCATTGATGTAGTCCTGGGCAGACATAGCCGCATAGCGCAGCCTGTCAAACTGATATTTTAAGGTTTCGGATGCACATACCAAATTCGCCAGGACAAAAACCTACTTCAACCACGGACTAGTCGTCTTGTTTTGTTGGGGGCGACCGCTGAGCCTAGGGAAGGCTCACTTCCTGCCCTCCCTTGGGAAGCTAGAGCGTCCGTTTGGCCGGTCATTCGCATCGGAGCGCTTTCGCGTAAAACAGGGGTTATCATAAAAGGCACACAGTAGTGGAGTACAGAAGCAACAAACTGGAGAATCCACGTATTACAGGGGCGGGAACAAGGCGGGCGATAGATGGGCATTCAATCAAATCCCACCGGAGTGAATAATCAGACTGTCTCGGTAAGCATAACAGGCTCGTGTTTCACCTGATGGCTGGGGATTCATGACAAGTGACAGGGGATGCGTCATGGACTGGGAGTCTTCTGCAGTGTTGAGAAAGTTAGTGTTATGTTATAATGATCTGGAATGTTATCCATTCCAAAGATAGGGCAACACATCTTTGGAAAATGAATAACCTCTGTCCTCGGAGTACACTTTTGTCCGACAGGAAGAGCTGCCTCATGCACGACTATAGAACTCGCATTACAGCGATTGTGATGATGCAGGTCTAAATTTGCCTCCTTTTACTGCCCCGACGGGTAAAGCCTGCAGGACCATTATCGGAGCTCATGTCATAGGTATTTCAGGCGGTCATCGTGACCCGAAGACGAGGCCCGCAAGCGAGGCCGGGACCAAGTCTGGATCGGAATGAATTGAGTTTATCCCGCTAACCAATTGATGACCGTGCGAATATTTGTAGATAAATTCATATTTAAATCTTCTCACGTTATATTTGTTATTCACTTTCCGTACGTCCTGCTGCACTCCCCCGCGTTTTGACGGTTACCCGGTTTCGTGGCCGCATCCCTCAGTTGGAGTTCGGGTTCTCATACATGCACTTCTATCACCAACTATTGATTATCTATGACACTGTGGCGTTTAGAGAACCCGAATTGACAATTCAACCAACTTGGCTCTTTGGTCCGGGTAATTCGATACCTCAATCTGAAAAGAGCTGAGCATCTTGGACACACACTGCCCGCTATAATGTGGAGTGGGTAAGTGAACATGCGGGCTCAGGTCATTGAACGCAACAACTTCCACCTTTCTGTCCCAAAATATATCTCTAGTATGTCCGTATCGGAATAAGTCTGACCGAGACCCCAAGCGATTGAATATCCAACCTTCAGCCCCTTGTGTAAATCGCTCCTGTGCTATAGGTGTAACGTTCGTTTGTGGTGAAACGCGCCAGAGCGGGTGTGTATTCCGCGAATAAAGACCCTGCAGAAACGGAAAAGAACTATGCAGCTTCTCAGCCGAATTCGCACACTACCAAGTGATCAGTCGATTTTTCGCTCAGGTCGAGGGTTCTCACCTCACTCTAGAGCTTCAAGACGCACAATACGTCCGAAATATTCTTCTGCCACTTAGGACGACTAAAATAGCCTTGGGCTGATTGCATCAGTCATTCGACACGCATTTGGGTAACACCTGATCTAAGATCCTTTTGTGACCATAGCCATGGAGAGGACGGCTCCGAGCCTCAGCCTTCAGCTTCCTTCAGCTTTCCCTCTCCACCGCAATCACCTTCCTATCTTCTATAGGCCACGTCATCACGACAACACACTTGTGTAAGCGAGCAAGTCATGCGTTGATGGAGTCCCGTTTAGGAGCCCAAAAATCTATCATTCCGCTCCACCGAGATGTTGCAAAGTTGAAATTTCGCGATGCACACGGCCAGCCCAAGATATGAACGTTGAAGCCCCAAAACCTTGTTTATTTCCAGGAAAAGAACATAGGGAGAAAATGCATATAAAAACCTGCATGTTTCTGGATCTCATTTCCTCAGTTAAACACTTCCCTCAGTAGTTCACTGCCTCTCAATCATCATGCAATTCCAGCTCTCTGCTCTCGCCGCTGCTACTCTTGCCACTGCTGTCCTCGCCACCAGCATTCCCGCAAGCCAGTGCAACACCGGACCTGTCCAGTGCTGCAACAGTGTCCAGAAAGCCGGGGATGCCAGCGCTGCCAAGCTCCTTGACCTTGTTGGCGTTGTCGTCCAAGACGTTAATGTTCTCGTCGGCATCACCTGCACCCCCATCACCGTTATTGGTGCTGGAGGAAACTCTTGGTATGCTACTTTACCGTCTCCCAGGTTTACACCGGGCTGACCCCATTCTACAGCTCTGCTCAACCCGTTTGTTGTGAGAATAACAGCTTCAGTATGCCAAATAATTGGTTTTCCCCCTCTCTGTCCATGTCGCGCCTAACACGTTTTCTAGAGGGTCTCATTGCCATTGGATGTACCCCCGTCAACCTCAACCTCTAAGCTGCAGTGGTGATAGATGGACTCGGTCTTTTGATACTGAATGCTTATGTCCGTATACCTCTGACAATCGAATGACGATGTGGCTGTTCTATGTCTTTATAAATGAATGCACAACAGCTCCATCCTACGTGAATAGGGCAACCTACGAGTTCAACGATCCCGAAATGATCGGTCTTACAAGGTGGCCCGTAAATAATGTCGGACTTGTTGACAGCCCTCCGCTCGACCTTCGATAATGATTTCTCGGCCCTGTTCTCGCATGGTTGTGGCGTGAGAAATATACCTTCACTTTGTGTTGAGCCGCGATCGGTAATCCAAATCTCACCATCCAGCCTTTATTTCTAGATAATGTTATTTTGCTTGCAATGTTTACGGAGAGGCAGGCAAAAGCATACCAACATATGCGTGATGTCTGTGGTTGTTAGTGATGATATGGACGCTAGGACTAGTTATTTAAACATTGATCTATTAATTCACCATGGCGCGAAAGGCATAGCCGACGGGAATTCCCTTGACTTACTCTTTTCCACTCCCTTCTTAGGGAGCTACGAACCTGAAGATATAAGAATTATTCCCAAGTACCAACTGAGCCGGGTAACACATGAGGAGAGAGCCCCATGTGTCCACTCGTATGCCTCTGGCTTAGCCGTCTTCAGGGCCGTCCCCATATGACCGCAAATATGGGGGATCCACCCACTGACGGACGATGCGGAATATGTGATGACGCGTTGCATTGGCGCTCATGATATCTTCTAAATTTCAACAGGGTATCGCCTCAATGTCCTGGTGATCGAGAATGGCCCATCATATATATTTATCTACATGTTCATAATGATACCCGGTAAGCGTAAAGCGCAGCGCTACTCCCAACCCCGCTTGATGCTCCCTCTCCAGACTCTAAATTCCAAATATCGTATGGTTAACGCCCATCGAGACAAGGCGCATCCGGGCATCTGATTTGATAGCTCCCTTGAAATACGCCTCCCCGCTACCTTGTTATCTTCCTTTACCACTCTATTTTTCTTTACTGTTCTATAAGCCTCACTCACACCTACACTCCCCTCCACGTCTTTCTTGAGCTCGCTCGGCGGTCCAGAATGGATTCTTTTATCCAATTGCCGGAATAGTGACTAATAATGCTTTGGCTGTTATATATCCTGGTGACCACTTTATTTTTCGTAAATTGGAGGCAGCGGCAATATAATGCACCTTATAATAGAGGCGCCGCATGACGCATGAAATCCAAAGACCGAGCTGGAGCACGCTGGGGCATGCGGGGAGTGGAGACCGCAGCTCGCTCTCCGCCTCAAGTAAGTGGCAGTAGCCGAGCCCACAACGGGGACTGGCGTAGGATGGCCGTATCACGTGGAAAGTACGGCGATGTGCGAGTCACACAACGCGTTACGCCAGGTGTTTACACAACGTCACAGCCACAGGGCACTTCCATTCCGAAGCGATATAGGACAGGAGTAAACAGCCGATAGATCTAGAGTGATACCTCCACGTTTTCTTCTACTTAAATCACGCCCATCCCGAGGGGGCTGGGGGCTGTACATATGTCAGCTATTCAAGAAACCGTCAGACGGTTCCGGGAGCTTGGGGTAGTCCATGCGAAATAAACCCGGGGAATATTTGCTCTCTTTCCGTGAACCTCCTTACTCATGAGTATTCAACGACTTTGGAGACCTGACCTATTCATTAAAGGACGTTTTGGATGCAGAGCGGGTGGATATCAGAGAATGGAATGTTGATGTTTTCGAACGGAGCGGTTTTCGAAGCGGTTTCTGGCTTCAGACCGGGCCTAGATGTGGACTGAGGGTGAAGACTGGAGGAACTACGCGGGATGATGGTACCTGCGGTGCTATGATGCCGCAAGGACGAGTGATAGCATCAACACACCGATTTATTGCTATGTTCAACCGAATAGAACTGCTCCAATGCCCAATTGTTAATTCTTTCTGCAATATTGGCGCTCGTATGCACGCTAAGCATAAATAGTTGAACCTTGAATTTTACGGGACACGCCCTCCCTTTAGCTCTTGCGATCATGCACTTCAAATTCCCCCCTCTGCTTGCGCTCATTGTGTGCAGCGCTATCCCCAGCGCCCACTGCTGGGGGCCCAACGGACACCAAATTGTTGCAACCATAGCCCAAATTTATACCCAACCCACAGCTCTCGCTCGCATCTGCCAGCTCCTCTCTCTTACCAGCGATGCCTCCAATACCCAACCAGCATGCACTCTAGCCTCTGTGGCTACTTGGGCTGATACAAACAAGAAGCAGATGCTCTGGTCGGCACCACTCCACTTCGTCAACGCCGTTGACGACAAACCCCCGACTTCTTGCGTTTTCCCTGGGCCTAATGGTTGGGTTGGAAAACCTGGGGCAAACATATTTGCAGGTATCCACAATACTTCACAAATCCTTTTCGACTGGGCACATCACAATGCCGGCGGGCGTTCAGCCGAGCTTGCAGAAGAAGCGCTCAAGTTCATCGTCCACTTCTTCGGCGACATGCACATGCCGCTTCACATGACGGGTTTTATGAGGGGTGGAAACGACGCCGCTGTTTGTTTCAATGGACAAAAAGAAAACTTGCATTACGTTTGGGACGACATCCTCCCCGATCGTGCCATAGCCCATATTCCAGAGAATTATACCCACCCACTTCCTTTTTCAAAAGTCGAAGAAACCCTTGATGGATCCATATTTGATCCTTACGTTCGTCGCATCATTTGGGAAGGTATTGAGGGAAGATGGGCCGATGATGTCTCAAGTTGGTCGTCTTGCCCGCATGTTCAGCCCTCTGCTGCAACTTCCCCTCAACATCAAATTTGGAAAACCCTACTCGAGTTTTTCCTGCCAGGCTGGGCCGCTAGTGATGCCACAGCTACTGACAACACACCATTTCCTGCCGATAATGAGGTGATCTGCCCTTACCACTGGGGAACACCCTCACACGACCTCGTTTGCGACCACGCCTGGCCGCAAGAACTTGAACAGGACCCATCCACATACCCGGCTTCTCGCCGTTGCATTATCCCTGGCCAGGATGAGGTCCTGTACGAACTCAATAACGCGGAATATATGGGTCCGATCGAGACTGAGATGATCGTTGAGCAGCAGCTGGCAAAGGGTGGCATTCGGTTGGCTGCTATCCTTAACTATATCTTTGATAACTAGGTCATGGTTCGATGGTATTGAGTAGTGAAACTATTTCAGATTGTTTAGTCGATATCTTGGATATAGGCTACTTGCGCAGTTGAGGACATAGCAAGAATGGGATGATATCAATGAGTGTAAAACCCGATGATTGTCTCTTCCACACATTGTGAATTACTCCTTTCTCCTATTCATCTCAGCCTGGCATCTGGAATGCCTGTACAACTTAAGTGGCTCATTCTCGTGGTCTAGTAACAGACCCTCACACCCCAAAAAAAAACCCCTCAGCCTCGCCTCTTCCTCACTACCCCTCTCACACCTTCAACACCACCCAATACAACCCCATTCCCCTCCCTCAGCTCCGCCGCCTCACCATCCTCCCTCACCCCCGTCCCACCAACATCGAAAAGAGGGACGTACAAAACATCCTTCATCAACCACTCCCCCAACGCACTCATCCCCGCAGAGAACAAAAACAAAAGCGAGGTAATAACGAAAAACGTGATCGATTCGCCGATTTCGAGCCATGAACCGGTATCACGGACACGGTAGAAGAACGTCAGCGTCATCACTTTTTTGTTCGTTTCGGAGTAACGCGTGAGAATAGTTTATTTAAGGAACTAGGGGGGCGGGCAGGGGGGAACTCACCGTCAATTAGAGTTAATGCGACTAGGAGAAGTGAGAAAGGTGGGAGTTGGAGAGTGCGGTTGAGGAGTGCGAAGACGATGGAGAGTATAACGTATGGTGCGAGTAGTTTGTAGAGCTGCAACCAGAGAGGATTTATTAGATTGCATTTTGGAAAGAAGAAAGTAGTCTTACGAGTAAACATGCCATTGAAAATGGATTAAATACGGGTATGAGGCGATATACAGGCGCGAGATAAAATGATCTACAAGAGGATATTAGTATGGGCAAAACAACAACACTAGATAACCAATGCTCACGAGATAGATGCAACACTATAACACAAATGTCCAAGCACAAGGGACATCAGTCAGTTCCGAAACAAACGGATCAAAGAAAACGACGACGACGTACTTCCCAATCCCAAAGAACCCAAGATGCACAAAAAACAAAAACACCATCGCAACCCGCACGTCTCCAATTCTAAACACATAGCCCTCTCTTTCCCGCTGCATACCCAGCTTCCCATGTTTCTCCTTTACCCCAGCGGTCCCCGGATACTTTATCACCCTCTCCGAAGCAACCCAACAAACCAATACAGCCGAATACACAACGAAGAATAATCCCTCAACGCTGATCGAGAGTACAACAAAGCACGGACCAAAGCCGAGGAAATGCATCAAAAGTTTCGATGCCGTGGTGTGATTAGGGTTCCGGTTAAAATAGGGAAGTGCAGACGGAATTACTAGGGTACACAATCAAATCAGTTCAATAACTGTTAACCTCGCTGTGATCATAATAATGCCCCCTCACCGAAAAACACCCAATTGAGTATTTGAGCAAATACAGGGAGCCCTTGTTTATTACGGAGACTCGTCGCAGAGTAAAGCGTTGTAAAAGTGATAACCACTATAGATAAAATCTAGTAAAAACCCGTCAAAAAAGTGATGCACACGGAACCCATAATCTCCCAAAACATACCTGAAATCTAAAGAGCAACCCCATCCTGCCTCTAGTCACCGATCCAAATTGTTGCTCGACTTGTCGCTCTACTACCCGCGCCGCAAACCAACCCGTGATAACAAACGCGAGTCCACCGGCGGCACTTATCGATAGCAGAAGCATCCCCACGTCAAAACTTATCGTCAAAGGTACGAAAACGGGAGATGACTTACATCAAAGGTAGATTCTCATCTCGATCAACGGAAACCAGAGGGAACATGGAACAAGCCCCGCATACGATATACCACAGCGCCAAAAACGCGGGTACAGAGCGGGGTACCTCTTTCCGCCGTTTCCCAGAAATGTTCGTGAGCCAATTATTAGGTATTAACAGGGTTCCATAGGTCCATATTATTCGATGGGTATATCCCACCTGCGTTATCAAAAAATGAGTCGGAAGTCCTTTTTGAGGGCAGAGAGAGAAAATGGATCGCACCGCAAATCCAAGCAACGCGCATATAGTAACAACAACATACCCCACATGAGTCTCCACTCCTCCCAAAATGCCTCCCCAGCCCACCGAGTGCGATAGATACGGTAACCCTTGTCCTAGCAGCTGCGACCAAAAGTATGCCGGAAAAGCGACATAGACGTAATAACTCCACGGTGATCTCTGAATATAAAACACACACCACCACACGGCTGCGATACCCCCCGGTACATATCTCGAGGCGTATACCAGGCCATTGATATGGTGACCCCGTACGGCGGGACGATCAAGAGGTCGGATGATGTATAATGAGGCGTAGAGCATCCAACCAATGTAGGCTAGTGTTACTACCGCGCGGAGGAGTGTCCGGTCGTAGGTTTGGAGATAGTGTAGCCCTTTGAGTGTTTCGTTGATGAGGGATTGTGATGCATGACGGGCTTCGCGCCATTGGGAGGAGTCAATGAGTGATTGGATGTGGTTGAGTTTATGGATACGGTAGGGAGAGACACCTGATTCGAGGGGGTCGTAGGGTTTGTAAAATAGTATATGGGATTTCTTGAGTTCTGTTTTCGCAACCGGTTAACACCAGAAAATCCTTTAACAAAAAAAAAAGCTCCAAGACATACCATGTTTAACACGATACTGCTCCAACATCATCCTCGCATTAACCAACGCAGCCTCCGCCAACGTCTCTTCACCCAATCTCGGAGCCAGATACCCAGGACGCTCAGGATCCACATCAGGCAACACACCAACAGAATTAACAGGCCACGAAACACCAATAAGCGCAGACATGAGCGCTGCGATATCCGCTTGCTCGACGTCTCTTCTATATAGATGCGTCAAGCCCCATGGTTCGGAGTAGTTGTCGTGTGAGGAGGAGGGTGGTGGTGAATTTGGTAGTGGCCCGCGAATGCCTTTTCCCCATGCAATGAGAGGCGTGCGTGTGCAATCCGGATCTGGGGAAAATAAAACGATGTTGGTTTTGTTGGAAGGGGGGAACGACAGTTTACTCACGTCCATCTCCATGGTTCCCTATTACAGACATTCCGTGGTCAGGCCGTGAAAATGAAGCTTGTCTCGTCGTCTTGGTAGAAAGCCTTGAAGACCTCCTCGGTCCGTTGAACGATTTCATCGACGGCTTGGATGTTGCTCATATATTCTTTAGAGTGGGGTCGGTATGAGTGCCCTGTGGTATCCAGGCCGAGGAGATGAAGGAAAAATACGACTTTATCTGAGCGGAGTTTAGCATCGAGTAGCGGATCTGCGGTTGCATTGGCGAGGAGAGTCTCTAGTTGGTTCAGGACCCATCTATCGAGCTCAACAGCATCTGACCGGAAGATTAGAGCAAATAGAAAAACGAGGGTACCGAAGCGTACCCTTTGTAAAATTCTCCTCATCGGCATCATAGCTCCACTCTAGCACTCTTCCGGGCACCGCACCCCGCGCAAACATGGGTAGAATATCCGGCGAACCAAAAGAGAATGTTGTGCTAGATTGATTGAACACTGAATCGAAATCCACTGGGTTGGTTTTCCATCCCTAACACACAAGAGTTTATGGATCATCCTTGCTTAGGAAAGGGGGGAAAGCACGAAACCTTGGTCACAGCGGACACGTCCTCATACATCCCGCCAATAATAGCCACATGCCCCGGCCGACTTTCTGTAGGCACCCTTGTATGTGATATTCCAAAGGCCCCTCGCGTCTCGACGATAGATCTGAGATATGGCGCAACGATTCTCGGAGAGTCCTTGATTTTCGGAAACGGGTTCTCGTTGAATAGCAGGTCGGCACGTAAGCCGTCACCTGTGGCCTGTTGGTCACACACTTGTTGTATTATCAAACTGGGTAGAGGTAGACGCACCGACGATCAGGACCAGCCGCTTCGCTTCGGGCTTTTTGAGCTGAAAGCTTTGCATTCCATGAAGGACCGGGCTTGTGAAATAGCAGTCAAAGACTGAGCCGATGAAGACGAGGTGGAAGAGAAGGCCTATGAGGAGCAGGCGGCCGACGCTGTACTTCGAGATGCCCTGCGCTGTGCCATTCTGTACCTCTCTGTGTGATTCAGTTGTGCACTTGCGACTCACTGATGACATGAAAAGGAGAATGAGATCACGTGCCCATGCAACATTCAATTTGATTGTTGTGGTCACTCACACTTACTGCCCCATGTCGAAGCGCAAGGTTGCATACTACTACGACAGCAAGTCTCTCTCGTGTCTCTCGCTGTGTGCTTGTTCTGACGCTCCCTATAGACGATGTTGGCTCCTACTCGTACGGTCTTGGACATCCCATGAAACCACACCGCATCCGGGTCACCCACGATCTCGTAGCTGCCTACGACATGCTCCCAAAGATGCACGTCCTCGTCAGTCCGTCCCCCGCCCTACGTTTCCTGTCACCTAATGCGCTGACACACACACACTCTCTCTCCTTAGCGACCAACACGTGCTTCCCCACAGATGATGACCGCATTCCACACCGACGAATACATCCACTTCCTCACCCGCGTCACCCCAGAGACAGCAGAAGAACTCACATACCACGGAACCAGGTGTACGTCGTCGCTCTCCCTTCTCCCCTTTATTGTTCTTGCACAACTCATACCGTGGATCTTGTTCCCCAGTCCTGGTAGGAGAAGATAACCCAGCATTTGAAGGCGTGTTTGAATTTTGTTCAATATCAGCCGGTGGTTCTATAGGTACGTCCGCCCTTTCGACCTCGGGTCAACACCAAACAGCCCAACTTTATCCAATACTCCAGCCGCCGCTCAACGAATAGCCACCGGCGCCGCCGACATAGCCATCAACTGGGCCGGAGGCCTCCACCACGCCAAAAAGCGCGAGGCATCCGGCTTCTGCTACGTCAACGATATTGTACTCGGCATCCTTGAACTGCTCCGCACATACCCTCGAGTTCTCTACATCGACATTGACTGCCACCACGGAGATGGTGTAGAGGAGGCGTTTTACACAACAGACAGAGTTATGACGTGCAGTTTTCACAAGTTTGGCGAATACTTTCCCGGCACAGGCACACAGGAAGATCAGGGGAGGACGAAGGGCAAGGGATACGCGCTGAATGTACCCTTGAAGGATGGGATTACGGATGAATCGTTTAGAGGTGTCTTTGAGCCGGTACGTCTTGTCTTCCTCTTCCCCCCCACCTTCTGGACAAATACGATTATCGAGGAATCCCCAGGTCATTGCGAAAATTCTCGACGTTTTTCAACCGTCAGCCGTAGTGCTCCAATGCGGTGCGGATTCACTAGCGGGGGACAAACTAGGATGCTTCAACCTCACCATGAACGGCCACGCGCATTGCGTACAATTTCTCCGACAACAGAATATCCCACTCATTTTATTAGGTGGAGGGGGATATACGGTCAAGAACGTCGCGCGGTTATGGACGTACGAAACGGCGTGCGCTCTTGGCATCGAGAACGATATTGACCCTAATTTACCATGGAACGAGTATTTTGAGTGGTTTGCGCCGAGATATCGGCTAGAAGTGGTATCGAACAATATGGATGACGTCAATGTCAAAGATGGATCTTTGGATAAAGTCCGGTGCGTGTGTCCCGTTTGATCCCACGCAATAAAATCCCCCCTTGAGCTAATAACCCGAAATTAGAATCACGGCGCTTGAACAGCTTCAAGAACTCAGTGGCGTGCCTTCAGTGCAGATGCATGATGTACCAAAGGAAAGCCTTGGTGAACATTTGGGTTTCGTTAAACATGACGAAGAGTGGGATGAGCTTGATGAACGCCTCGCACGTGAGTTACACGCGGTAGTGACTCCAAAATGCCCTCTGAATTTTAAATGTTTCGAAAACAACAGAACACGCGCGGTATGTATATAACCTGCAAGAATCCGATTCGCCATCATCAGAATCAGATGAAGAATCATGGGATTCGGACGAATCTTCCGGTAGTGGGTGGAAACGACAAAACGGACGAGGTCGGCCATCAGCCACAGCCACAGCCGCCACAACCACCACCGCTACTACTACCGCCATCCCCACAGGCAACAGAAAACGCATGAGCTTGCTAACAGGACGGTACTTTGACGTACCCGTTCACGAAAACGGATTCGGACACTTTGATTGTGGAGCTCCGCTTGGAAAGACTGCGAAACGCAAGTTTTTTAGTTATTCGGGGGGGATGATAGGGGAGGAAGGTGGTGGTGGTGGTGGTGGTGGGTTGTTTGTGATGCCGAAGGATGTGGTTGAGCCGATTCCGAGGACGTTGAATCTGGCGAGGTTGATGGAGAGAGGGGGGCGTGGCGAACAGCAGCAGCAGGGGAGGGAGGGGGAGGGAATGGAGGAGGAGTGGGATGATGCGAGTAGTATGGTTGTGTTGGATTCGTGAGTTTGAGTTGAGAAACGGGCTTTGTGTGGAGGTACATATGTGTTTATTGGAGGTTATCCAGTGTGTATAATAGATTGGAATGAATATCTATGATTACATGATTGGGTGAGTTGAAAATATCGCGATGGCATTTGGGTTACCGGCGAACTCCTCTTCGTCAACATTTCGTAAGGAGCGGGGGGGGCCGTAACCTGTAAGAACAGATCATGTAAATGGGATTTTGATGAGTTCCAACACATCAGTGCCAGTTATTTCAAAGCCGATTAACGGATCACCTGTTCGAAGCGCATTTCAAATATGAATGTATGCGCCATGGACCTATAGTACATGGACAGACACGATATAAATTATAGGATTCTCGGGTAATTGAACCAAGGGGTGATTTGGGTCAAATCTCAAACGCACACAGTATTTTCTGTTCTCGAGTATTACACTGAAATTCTTGGAGGAACCCTTCATTTTCCGTGGGAAGTGCTACCCCTATGAGGGGAGTCTGCTTCTGATAGGAACGAAAACAAACCTTTTTGACAAGCTCGCGTGTGCATGGATCTGATGATGGAGGTTATCGTTCAGCCGTCATTGGGCCTTGGAGCAGTCAACCCATGTGGGTATTGGAAGAAATGACCGACGAGCCCTTATCTCAGTCAGGGGATCCATGGACAAGAGCTTATCACATCTCCGGTTATGAGCTATTCGGCTTGCTCTCCCGGGGATTTTGGGCTCTCAGTTAGCGCCGTCTCTTGGGGCTTTTATTCCACCTCCATGTCCACGAGCACGACCACCGAGCAGCCTACGGCTACCAAGCCGCCATCAATAAGGCGGAGTCCATTTCGTGAATCGTATGAAACGGTCAAGCGGAAGGTTACAACGAGAGAAGGGTGGTTCGGTGATTACAATTACGCACAGTTATGCTTTTCCTGTTCCCTCCCCCTTTACCTTGGCACCTAACCGGGGACTGGGTACAGGCTATGTACACCGGCGCTGCCATGTCTGAGGAGTAGCGCTGTCGTGCGCGACCCGCCATTTTATGCGCTGGATGACGAACTACCGCTCGTGCTTGCCGCCTCGTCTGGACTGCAGCATGCACTTGCTATGCTTGCGGGGCTCATCACGCCCCCTATTATCTTTGCGTCTGCGCTCAACTTTCCGCCGGATGTGTCGGCGTATCTGATTTCTGCTTCAATGATTGGTTCCGGTGAGGTTTCTTCCCCGTGCTTACCCCACTCCCAACCAGTGCTAAAGCATGTATTGTGTCTAGGTATTATGAGTCTGGTACAAATTTCGAGAATACACCTGTTCCGGAACTATTATGTTAGTACGGGACTGATTACAGTTGTTGGAACGAGTTTTGCGACGATCTCGACAAGTAATGCTGTGAGTGGTCCAACGTTCCTTGGCGCAGGAAATGGTCAGACTAAGACAGTCTCGAGATATTCAATACTATGTACAATAATGGAACATGCCCTTCATCCATCGTTGACGGCGTACTCGTTCGAGGATATTGTCCAGATGCATACGGTATGGTTTTAGGTGAGCTTCACTGCCTCCATGATAAGTCTTGAGACTTCTAACCAACGACGCAGGAACTTCACTCGTTTGTTCCTTTCTCGAAATGTTCATGTCTTTCTGCTCTCCCCGCTTTCTTAAGAGAGTCTTTCCTCCCATCGTTACCGGCACTGTTATCCTTATGATAGGCGCTTCACTCATCGGCCAGTCCGGCATTGCAAACTGGGGAGGCGGATCGAATGATTGTATGAATAGACCAGCGACAGGGTTCTTTGCACTCTGTCCCAACATTGATGCCCCCCGCCCTCTCCCGTGAGTCGCTCTCACCCAATTATCCCTCCAACCCCTCGCTTAAAGGAGTTTCTGTGAATCCAAGTTGGGGTTCCGCTGAATTTATTGGTCTCGGCTTCATTTCCTTCGTCTCCATCATCCTTACCGAAGTCTTCGGGTCACCTTTTATGAAAAACATCTCAGTCATCATCGGCCTCATCATCGGCTGTATCGTTGCGGGTGCCACAGGCTATATCAGTGATTCCACTATCAAGTCCGCTCCAGCTATCACCTTTCTCTGGGCCCATCGTTTCAAACTCAGGATCTATCCACCCGCCATACTCCCTATGCTCGCTGTATACATCTCCTTGGCCATGGAAGCCATAGGTGATATCACAGCCTCCGCGGAGGTCTCTCAACAACCTGTCACAGGCGACATGTTTGACTCGCGCGTTCGGGGCGGAATTCTTGCCGATGGAATTTCGGGATTCGTGTCTGCGTTGTTCACTGTTACCCCTCTCTCGACGTTTGCGCAAAATAACGGTGTGATCGCGATCACAAGATGTGCGAATAGGAGTGCGGGGAGGTGGTGTTGTTTTTTCTTGATCTTGTTTGGGGTATTGGCGAAGATATCTGGCATATTTTTGGCGATTCCGGCACCGGTTTTAGGAGGTGTGACGACGTTTTTGTTTGCGAGCGTTGCAACGTCTGGTGTTCGTGTCATTGCGCATGTGAGATTTACGAGGAAGGAGAGGTTTGTGCTTTCTGCGGCCTTGGCGTTTGGATTTGGGAATCTGTTAAAACCCGATGTGTTTACTTATCTGTTTGAGAGGGTGGATAGGCCGAGTAGTGGGTTGAGAAGCCTATTTGATTCGATTACGATCATTTTGAGTACACCTTGTGAGTGCTTTTTTTTTTTGGTTCTTTGTGTGTGTGTGTTTGATGGCGTCTTATTGGTAGTTTTGGCTGCTGGCGTTACTGCTGCGGTGCTTAATCTCGTTCTTCCTGATGAATCTTTACGTGAGAGTAGCTCGAGGGAGAATGATTCGTCGTTGGTGGTAGGGGATATTGATGTCGAGTCACAGCCTGAGGGGGAGCCGAAGACTTTTGTTTCCTGAGTCTGTTACTTGATCTTCTTGCCCTGTGCTTTTGTAGATGACAGGAAAGTGGAAGTACAAAGAAATCAACAAGTACTCAACGGCTCATTGACGAGGCATAGTGCGGGACTGAGCAAAATGAGCGGCTAAATAGATATATATCGTGACACTGAGGTCCGCGAGCAAAGTTGAGGACCTCAGGCCTACAGATGACATCCTAAATACCTACAGATGTCATAGTTAAATGTCTGGAAAGATAATAAAGTACAAAACATTATTCTACAAGACAGTGTCCATGTGCTACAGCAACAAATGTCCATGTGAATACTTTGAGAGTTCTTTCACAGTTCTACATACTGAGTCCATTGCCTAGCGTTGTTGTGTCATGTGGGCCGTTCAGGTCTATTTTCGACACTCATGCATGCGACATGTTACTTGAACCCGACTCCCTAGGGAGGAATCTCAAATAATTGCTGGGTAATCTAAGCGCTTCAAGCCTACCCCTCAAGAACCTTCCTATAACAGATGTAAATGCCAAAGTCACGCTAAACATATGATAAGCGAACCAATTGTTCAGTGAGTCGGTCTTCGCCTCTGTCTGTCCTGCCTTTATGGACTGAGCTTGTTTTCACTCTATTTCTGTGTAATGAATGTGTCCCATACTCACACAATCCATTATCTTTCAGAGCTGTGATGATTCTGTGACCTCTCCCTATTCGGAAGGTTCTCATGGGAGGTTAGCTTGATGCTCTGTCCACTTGGAGCACTGTCTGAACAATCACCCTTCGTTTCTACCTCGAAGACTTCTGCAAAGAGTTCGGTCGTAACATCTGTCGAATTTCTCGTCTCATTCACCTGGGTAGGAAGGCTGTTTGATGTGTAACCTCCTGAAATATTGCTAATTATGGGCGCTGTTGTCCCAGCATCAATGGTGGAAATGTTCCTCTACCTGCAAATCCCCTAATTTTAAACTTGCTCCCCACCTGTGCTCTGGCATGCATGCTTAAGTATATATTATGCTAGCCATCTTGTCTATAACATCTAGACTATGTACCCCCTACTGTATCATGACTGCCACAGTTGCAGCTTGTAAAACTGCAATATGCTGTTGCTTAGCATGGAACTCCTCAGTGGCTCGGCCCCTTTGCGCTGTCTCGCAAGTTGTTTTCGATTTGAAGACTGATTTTCGTGGCGTAAGGACTAATTAACTCCTTTCTACCTACATAGTCACATCTGTGTCCCGACGCATATACCGCGAGACGATTGATCTTGATCGCCAATGAGATTTTCTCAAATCCTCATTTCAAACCCCTTGGGTTTTGAAACCGATGTTGCCGAACAGGCCCTAAGGTGTGAGTAGTATTGAAAACCCCAAAGGCTGATTGCGTTAAGTCAAAATAAAAGCAGACCAATGTCCTTCTCGCCAACCGTAGCTGCTGGCCACTGATGGCTTCTGACTAACTCATGTACATACAGTAAGCAAGATAGTGCTTTTATAGTGGATTGCTCCTAGGCCGTACCTGGCCCGCCAGGCGATTTACCGCGTCGTTACACAAAACTCAACAGCTTTCACCACAGTTGCTACCACTCCACTGTGTTATATACAGTATTTACAGCTATCCAACGATCATCGCCGCGGGACAGGGCTGAGGCACAGTTTTCGGATATCTGATTGGTTCGTTTGTGTTTAGAGCTGTCCATATTGTCACCACATAGCTGCGATAAGTTTCGTCCAGGGTGGGATAGTCACATGGCCTTGCCTGGAATGATGCTTTACGGGCCCACCACATGGGTGAGGAAGAGAGGTACGTGGACCGGACACAAAACCCGGATCCATCACTTTATGTTGGCTGTTCCTTGAAAGCCTGCTATTATCAGCCGCCCAATGGGCCCCAGGAGCCGCAGAATTAGTTAGACATGAATCGGTTAGTTGATATCATTAGCCACATCGTCGAGTCCAGAGTTCAGGCAAGTTCCGTATGCGCATAGCCACGGATATGGGAGATGGCGAAAAATGCCTCTTATGAAATTTAGGACCGGACATAGCACGGGGCAGGATCTGGGGGGACAGAATTTCCGTTATTTTAAGGATGTGTCATATTTGGCACACCACAAGAAGCACATTGTTTTGAGATGTTTGCCGAGTGTTCTGTAGTTGCCCCTGACGAAGAGCCTTAGGTGGTACCCTTTTTGGAAAAAGGCAAGGTGAGTGAATTAAGAGACCTTGCTTTAGTCCATGCCACCGCTTTGTCCCATGCCCTTCCTCGCCTCCCCCCATTCCTCAACTGGAATATTCTAGCCTACATTTAGGTGACTGGCGGAGAGATTGCCGCAGGATAGTCGCTAAGTCGGTTACCGACTATACGGTACTCGTATGGACATGCTTCGAATGCAATTTGAACACGAAACCTCGCTTCGTCGGTGGCTTGTGTGGTGGTCCGATCTCTTTCTTCAAACTTCTGGATGGTATGCAGTTGAGCCGTATTGCATTAGCTCCAGACCCAATTGATCCATTAGTACACGGCGTTTAATGTATCTGGCGCTGGAAATACTAGGTTCTATTGCTTCATTTGGATTTTTGGCCCCCAGCAGGCGACCGACAAGACATACGTCACCACCCCCATCACATTTAATTTGGTGCTGGGGACTGGAGTTCATACTCTTCTGTTCCAGCATAATGTTGCCGTGTGTTGAATTTTCCTCTTCGAATACAAATTAATTAAGTGAATTTAGCTGCGCTTGGGTTCTAGGGCTTGTAGAAGTGCTGTTGGGGCAACTCAGTGGCTTCTACTTCCCTCATAGCACCGGCTATGTTGCTATGCAATATCTCTTTTGGTTCTTTACAAGTAAACTAGCCAACGAGCTTCGTTCCAACTCGTTTTACCTCACAAATGCTGAGTCTGCGGGATCTGCACACCATGACCCAGTATGTACACATTCAACTCTTTTCCCCTTCTCTCACCATTGTTCAGTTATTTCTCTGTCAGGACCATGCCGAAACCTATCACCACAGAATTTACATGAGCGTCCTAGAGGCACTGCGAATGGTCCCTTTTACATTTTTTGCATCTGCCTTAGTTCTCAGCGCATGTTTATTCTTTGATCTGGTCAACCGCATTCATAACCCAGGTCCACCAAATTCCCAAGATAGGAGTGCAGCTTCCACTGTCTATGGATTTTTCCTTGCTCCAATCTGTATCTTTTGGTTTGGTTTTCTGATGTTGGAGATAATCACCGCTTGTATTAGGCTTTCCCAGCAGGAAATTCTTAGTTACAATGTTCCCGAGGTGTGAGACCTCAAATTATGTTTTTATTCTCCTCTGTAACATCCATAGTATCTGATTCTATATTTTTTATGCCCTCTTCTAGCCTGAATAACATACGGGAATATTCTATCCTGTGTTTTTTTTTGTGTTTAGAATTATGTGGCTATCGAATGGGTGGTAGTCTTTAAGTCGAATAACGGAAGTCCGTAGTACTTCTATATAGTTCCCGTAGACACATTGTGGGACTGGCAGCAACATGTTCGGAACCACATCATGAGTTATTTGTTTCGAGGTCTTTCAGAGCTCTGGTACCGTACGAATAAGAAATGCATGAAATGAGATTTCTATACAAAAGCTTAGCGCTTACATAGCGGTTGCGAATACCAGGAATCTGTTAAAGCCCAATGTGTTTACTTATTTGTTTGAGAGGATGGATAGGCCGAGTAGTGGGTTGAGGAGCCTATTTGATTCGATTACGATCATTTTGAGTACGCCTTGTGAGTGCTTTTTTTGGGTTCTTTGTGTGTGTGTGTGTGTGTGTGTGGGGAGTGTTTGATGACGTCTTTTTGATAGTTTTGGCTGCTGGCGTTACTGCTGCGGTCCTTAATCTCGTTCTTCCTGATGAATCCTTACGTGAGAGTAGCTCGAGGGAGAATGATTCGTCGTTGGTGGTAGGGGGTATTGATGTCGAGTCACAGCCTGAGGGGGAACCGAAGACTTTTGTTTCCTGAGTCTGTTACTTGATCTCCTTGCCCTGTGATCTTGTAGGTGACAGCAGAATAGAGGAAATAATGGGAAGACTAGACATGTAAGCCTTCGACCAACCTGTGTCAAGATCTTGAAATTGAGATGGGTGAAACCCAACGATACAATCTCGGATCATCACCGGGGCACTGCGGAGACACGTAAGGCGAACACGTATAGTCTAAAAATGAAATGTGCTGATTTCTGTCCAAGGAGCATCGCCCAACGGAGCGCTAAGTCCCCTCGAGGACCTTCCTAAAACAGATGTAATCATGCTGAACACGCGATAAGTGAACCAATTGTTTGGTGAGCCTTCATGTGCAAACCTTACCCTTATGGGCTGAGCTTGTTTTCACTCTATTTCTGTGTAATGAATGCGTCATACTCGCACAATTTATTGTTTTCTGATCTGTGATGAGTCTGTGATATTTGGAAGGTTCTCACAGGAGGTTAACTGGGCGCTGTGTTCACTTGGAGCTCTGTCTGGACAATTGCCCCCCTTTCCTACCTCGAAGGCTTCTGCGAAGAGTTCGGTCATAACATCAGTCAACTTTCTCGTCTTATTCACGTGGTAGGAAAACTGTTATAACCCCCTGAAATATTGCTAATTATGAGCGCCGTTGTCCCAGCACCAATAGTGGAAATGCTTCTCTACTTGCAAATCTCTTAACCCTCTGATGAAAAATAAATTCTTCAGACTTGGGAACGATAATATTTGCTGCTAGCTATGACTGCTTCTCACTAACCCATGTACAGTAAGATCGTGCTTCCATAGAGGATTGCTCCTAGGCTGTACCTAGCACGCTAGGCGAGCTTGCCGCGCCGTTGCACAAAGCTCAACAGCTGTCCAACGATCATCATCGCGAGACAGGCCGAGGGCACAGTTTTCGGATATCTGATTGATTCTTTCATATTTAGAACTGTCCATATTACCACCACGCAGCCCTCCAATGAGCTTCATCTTGGGTGAGATAGTCACACGGCCTCCGGACCTGGGTCGCTACGTTGTGTCAAACCACTATTCTGCTACATTTGACATGTGCGCCGATAACCTCGCCTGGAAGAGCGCGTTACGGGCCCACCACACGGGTGAGGAAGAGAGATACGGGTCCAGATTAGGATTTCACAAACCCCGGATCCGTCATTTTATGTTGGCTGTTCCTTGGAAGCTCGCCATTATCCGCCGCCCAGTGAGTCGCGGGAGCCGCAGAATTAGCTAGACATGAGTCGATCAGTTGATATCATTAACCACACCGTCGAGTCCAGGCGGAGCGAATAAGTTCTGTAGGGGCAGAGGCCCGGAGATAAGAGATGGCGAAAAGGGACCTGTGGAACTGGGAATAATATGGGGTGGGATCTGGAGGAACAGAATTTCCGCTATTTTAAGGATGTGTGGTTGTTAACCCATTTGGACGACCTGGCCGCAAGAAGAATCTCCTTTCAGATGTTTCGCCGAAAACCCTATGAAATCCTGGCAAAACTGACAAGGGAAGCGATTGTGCATTAGTATACATCAGCGATTAGTCAGTTAGTTATCACGGGTTACATAGTTGCTACTATGGCCTGTTGGTTATTCGGACATGATGGTTATTCGGACAGACATTTATATCTCATGCTCCACTGGCTCTTTCACCATAATTCCTTGTAACTGGCTTCCCGTATGTATTTCCACGCACCTCCAGCCATTTTGAAGCAAATAGATTGAGTGGATGTAGAGAAAGACAATGTCACCCTTTGTCACTCAGCCGAGAGGGACCCGTCGGAGTTTCAATCCGTTCTTGGCAAGCGCAGGCTGGACGCGTTGCGTCAGAGCCCCTATTGATAGGGATGGCATCGAAGCATGCTGGGTGGGAACGCAATGACTGATGTGACCGTCCGAATGACCGTACCGAATGACCGTCCGAACAACCAACAGGCCATAGTATTGACGAGAGGCCGCTAGTTACCTTTAAGTTGGTACCTTTTTTAGAAAGGACAAGGTGAGTGAATTAAGAGTCCATGCTTTAGTCCATGCCACCGCTTTGTCCCATGCCCTCCCTCGCTTCCCCCCATTCCTCAACTGGAAAATTCTAGCCTACATTTAGGTAATTGGCGGAGAGATTGTCGCAGGACAGTCGCTAAGTCGGCTACCGACTATACAGTACTCGTATGGACAGGCTTCGGATGCAGTTCGAACGCGAAACCTCGCTTCGTCGATGGCTTGTGTGGTGGTCCGATCTCTTTCTTCAAACTTCTGGATGGTGTGCAGTTGAGCCGTATTGCATTGACTCCAAGCCCAATTGATCCATTAGTACACGGCGTTTAATGTATCTGGCGCTGGAAATACTAGGTTCTATTGCTTCATTTGGATTTTGGGGCCCCAGGAGACGACCGGCAAGACATATGTCACCACCCTCATCACATTTACTTTGGTGCTGGGGACTGGAGTTCATACTCTTCTGTTCCAGCATAATGTTGCCGTGTGTTGAATTTTCCTCTTCGAATACAAATTAATTAAGTGAATTTAGCTGCGCTTGGGTTCTAGGGCTTGTAGAAGTGCTGTTGGGGCAACTCAGTGGCTTCTACTTCCCTCATAGCACCGGCTATGTTGCTATGCAATATCTCTTTTGGTTCTTTACAAGTAAACTGGCCAGCGAGCTTCGTTCCAACTCATTTTACCTCGCGAGCGCTGGATCTGCGGGATCTGCACACCATGACCCAGTATGTACACATTCAACTCTTTTTCTTCTTCTCTCACCATTGTTCGGTTATTTCTCTGTCAGGACCATGCCGAAACATATCTCCACAGAATTTGTATGGGCGTCTTAGAGGCACTGCGAATGGTCCCTTTTACATTTTTTGCATCTGCCTTAGTTCTCAGCGCATGTTTATTCTTTGATCTAGTTAACCGCATTCATAATCCAGGTCCACCAAATTCCCAAGATAAGAATGCGGCTTCCACTGTCTACGGATTTTTCCTTGCTCCAACCTGTATCTTTTGGTTTGGTTTTCTGGTGTTGGAGATAATAACTGCTCGTATTAGACTTTCCCAGCAGGAAATCCTTAGTTATAACGTTCCCGAGGCGTGAAATATCAATTATGTTTTTATTTCCCTCTGTAACATCCATAGTATCTGATTCTATATTTTTTTACGCTCTCTTCTAGCTCGAATAACGTCCGGGAATATTCTATCCTATGTTTTTGTGTTTAGAATTATGTGGCTATTGAATGGGTGGTAGTTTTCAAGCCGAATAATGGAAGTCCGTGCTTCTATATAGTTCCCGTAGAAACATTGTGGGACTAGCACAACATGTTCGGAGCCCGATCACGAGTTATTTTACGATGGGAACGGCTGTTTCAAGGCCTTTCAGAGCTTTGGTGCCGTACAACCAATAAACAAGGGCACATAGCTTATCAGTAATTGGATAAACAATAGGATTAATCTAATTGGAAACCCGGGTTTCTCACAGCTTATTTGGGAACCCAGGTTTCAGCGTGACGCCAAGCATGATTGGCGCCGATGAGCGCCTACCGGAGCTTCCGGAGTCTAATGAATAAGTATAGTATATTTTGTGGTGTATATGCTGGCAAAGTTAATAAACAGATAACATTGAACAGAGGGGCTAGAACTAGTTGTCTGACTAGGATTAGGTAGAATAATGAGTAGGCTTCGCAATTGTGTCCTTGGCTGGCCACAAGCTCTGCAGTAGTACGGGCGCTCGTCCGGGGCTACCCGAGTGTTCGAAATAGCACCCATTGAAAGCTGCACCAGGAGGTACCCAGCCTGGAGGAAGGCATTGCCCAGTAGGCCTACCACTATGCCTGCACCCAGGCTTGGAAGTGCCTGTGAAACCTATGAGCAGTCAAAGTAAGAAAGCTTGCTATGGGCTGGGTGCCTTCCAAGTTGAAGTTGTCAGTTTGAACAAAAATTTTAAAGACTTTTTAGATATTTTTAACCAAAAAGTTATTAAAGGTAAAGTCAAAAATTCAAATATAAAACCAGTTGAGTTACAAAAAAGTGATATTTTACCTCTTTACATTACTTATTATCTTTCTTATTAGCTGCTTTAGCTGGGGGGCCCTAGGGTTGGTATAGTCAACAGTGAAACCACCACCATCACCACAGCCCACCAGTCAATCAACCAGCCCTAATTTACATCGACAGGCCCTCAGGGATGGAGGCGCTGGCTCTCTCGCAAAGATGTGCACTAACACCTAAGGCAGTAGCATCGGGCACGGCGGCCTCCCCGGCCAGCATTGCAAGGCCTGGCCATGCGTACGGGCCCTGACACGCCGGTTGCCGAGTGCTGTCACGATTCGTCACGATTGAAACCCCTACGCATTCTCACGATTTGTAGTCTAAATTGATATTGATTTGTGAGAAACCCGGTTTCCAAATAGAATCATCCTAAACAATAGGCCAATAAGGATTTTGGGAAAGGAACAAAAAAGAGATGCATGAAATGAGATTTCTATACAAAAGCTTAGCGCTTAGCGGTTGCGAATACCGAAAGGATAGCGCGTGAGAAAACAATGCCTAATCTAACCAGAACAGCTCATCCAAACACCCGAATGAGCTCTTCACTTTCCTTTGTTCCTCGAAAGCTAGCAAAGGCTTCAAATGCTTCGAAATCATCGACGAACATATTAAAGGGCCACGTTGGGACAGTATCCTCTCTAACCGCTACCCCTACACCGCCGTCAAAACCCTCAGAACGCGAAAAACCTTCCATACATAGTGACACGGACTACGCAAATCTCGTGGCTTTGGCGCTCTCGGACTATGTTCTCTGGGTCGATGGAGACCTCAGAAGGCAGCTCGGCATTGGCTTGAAAGAGTCAACCTCGAACAATGATAGCGACGGCTGTGAGTCCATACCCTAAACCATTGACCGAATCAGTGCCGAGAGCATTGCGCTAGATGTATCCCTAAACCACCTTTTCGAACGCTCCGCTGTTCTTGCTAGTGTACTCAATGAGCGCCCTGGACCAGAATCGTCCTCAACTCGGGGCAATGTTCAAACGGCGCTGGCCAAAGCCAGCCGAACCTACGCAAGCCACCTTGTCAGTGTTCGACTACTGTTGCATCCTGATAAAATTGTACCACGATTTGGGAAGCAGAAGGATATCGGTGGAGGGTATGAAATAGGGCGAAAGCGGAAAGGACTAGTTGTGAGGGGAAAGGCCGAGTGGGACGCATGTACCCTCTATGTCGTATGTTCCAATTTCAATTTTTTTTTCCACCAAACCCAGTCAAGAATGATAATGAGACAGGAAAATATCCCTCCAAGATATCGATCGTATGCTGGTATAATGCGGTTTCTGAACTATTTACTCCATGGTGCTACGCCCCTGCCCTCATCATCGGCTTTTCCTGCGGACCCCCTTACAGACGTGCAGGGCATATCCTTCCCACCACATCACAATGATAAGCCCGGTGCACGACCTTCGTGTAAGGGCTTTGCTTTGGTCACATTCGCACATCCCACGCATTGTGAATACCTTTTGAAACACTGGCCTTGGTTCCAAATTTCCACGGAAGACGTTACTGACGCTGGAACGTCCTCCGAGGCTGTCTCGGGAAGAGAAGACAGTCAAATGGGGGAAGCGATGGATGAAGCAAGTCGCTTCAATTTTAGAACGATCACAAAACAGCGATGGTTGGAGCTGAAAGCGGAGTATATGGCGTATCGACAAACTCTAGTGGGTAAAATCAATGCCCATCAGGATGCGCAGGAAATACCTAAGGTAGAAACACGGCAACTAAAGGAGGAACTATCTACCTCGCAGACGGAGACGAAGTGAACCCGCTACAATCCCAGCATCGCAAAAAAATATAGGCAGCGTGGAACCACAACCACGGCCTTTAATCAATCCACTTGCGCCATATCCTCCCGACTGCCTTGTTTTTGTCAAACATGTCCACCCAGAGACTACGAAGACCACACTACGTCATCTTTTTAGCCAAGCCTTCAAATCACGCACCGACAATGCAGCGCAGCAAAGTGTGGATGGGCTAGATTACGTCGACTTTACGAAAGGAATGGATACAGTACGTATGGATCTTTCTAGTCTCTGTCTCACTCATCCATCTTCTCAATAGTGTTATATTCGATTGGCATCTCCAACGCACACTCGTGCTCTCGTGGATTACTTTACCCAAAGCGGGCACCGAATTGCGCAGGTATCTGGACTGGACGAAAGTGGCACTGATCTGTCCGTCTCGAATGATTGTCCCTAACCTTGTCCCAATCACCATGGAACGTGTAACTGGCAGGCCAGAGGAATTTTACTGGGACAAGGTGCCAGTTAAAGTACGGAAAGCTGCTGTGGAGAAGGCCGTTAAGCTCTTGGTCACCGTGGATGGTTCTCTTTGGTCGATGGACTCTGGGGTCGGCCAGAAGCGCCAAGTAAGCGCGGAGAGCGGACGGGAGGGTAATACGGATACGAAGAAGAGGAAGAAACAGCGGAAGGGTTAACATTAGTACATTAATGAATGACCTTCGTTCTTTTGCCATGTGTGAACTTCAGTTTCGTGTGCGTGCCCAGCTGTGAACGATTCCGTTCGATTTGTCATTGGTTCGGTGATTGTCACTGGTGAGTACTTCTCTTGGTGAATTCGTCCATTTGGCTGCTCCAGCTCGGCCACCCCACTTGATACGTGACCACGCAAGAGAGCTGTAGGTGCCAACTTGAGTGGCCTCTCTCGATGCGATCCGAAGCAACTTCAAGCACGGGAACGTGGCAATGATTGAGGAAAACATTATTCTTTAGCATCAGGTTCAGACGGAAGTCTAAATGCGAGATGTCCTGGAACGACTTCAAAAGTGTTGTTAGTGCCCCCTACAGCTTGCCTCGGCAAGACTCAAAATACAGCAGACGAGAAAACAAGTTTCCTCATCCCCCATTAAATTATAGGCAGACAATATAGTGATTGACCATCATTCGACACGATCGCGTTTTACTCGTTAGAAACTAATGTATAACCTCCAATGAAATTAGTACAAATTTTACATGTATAGATCTAGGGCTCTGTAAAAAATTGTAAATATTGAGTCAAGTGGGACTGAGAAATGCATGATTCTTTCCTCAAAATCTCCCAAATAAAGACTAAGCAACTTTTGTTCTGCCATCAATCTGCAATTGAGTGGCCAATACTGCACATTTTGACTTGTTCTTAAATCCATTTTGTAGATGTGCACATATTGCATATTCCTGCAGGGTTTCAAGAGCGTAGGGATGAAGATGGTTGAGCCAGTCCATTTATTCGGGAGTGTGACATTTAAGGTAAAGGTAGGGTTGAGCAATGAACATATAATTTTCTTCCCACCAAAAACTCACTTATCCAGTGCCCAGAAGTGTTTATTCTGGGCCTATGGTTGGTTAGGTAGACTCAGATACTATTAAAAGGAAGACAATTTGAGACAAAAAAAAAAAACAAAAATTAATAATGGTGTACAAGCATATCTCTCAGAACAATGCTCTCTCATAGGGTTATAGGAGCAAGGATCTTCCAGAATTACCAAGATGTGTTACCAGGGCCCCAAATCCAGGGTTTAGTGGAGCAGGAGATGAGGTCCGATGAAGAAGGTGTTAAAGATGAAGGAGGAGCCGATTGATAGGGGTGTGTCACGCATCTGTCACGGTGTGTAGAATGACGGTTTTTTGAGCTTTTCAGCGCCAATATTTGAAAAAATTATAGCAAATGAACGCGTATAGATCTCACTCTAATACTTGTTTGAATAGTGTAGAATATAATTCCCTACAACCTTTGTCTATATCAATTTGTCTAGGAAGTAAAGATGGACACAGAAAACAATAAATTCATTCTGGTGTGTCGAATGACGGTCAATCACTGTAATAATAATGAAATACACGAGGCGAACAATCAAACGATCATCAATCACGCTTCGGCTTCATTGTCAGCCCATGCACGCTCCTCATGTTAATCCATGCCGCAGTCCAGTCCACGTACCAACGCCAGTCCGGGACGAAGCGCAGCAGTCATAGGACGCCCATAATACGTGTTGCATTCCTTACCCTCACAAGCCACCACATCGCTTCCGACTCGCACACTAACGCTGCCGCTCTCAGCCTGTCGAACATTTTGCGACCTTATGCAATCGATAAGGGACTTGCTTCCGAAGCAACAACGGGGGAGTGGACCAGATGGAGCCACAGTGGTCAAACGTCAGTTCGATTACACACTGATGAGAGCTTTCGACAGTGATGCACCCTCCAAATAGGTCGCAGGCGAGATAAGATATACAGCTTCTTCAAAGGAGCATGGGGTTTTGTAATGAACAATCCAGTAATGATCGAGAATATGGTCATCAATGACCAATCGGCTCTTCGTGAGCACCCAGCGGTCTCGGGGTAATAAAGACTGAATAACGTCAACATCAGTCTTACCTTGGCTCGCCGAGCACGTACTTGCTGGGGCCGAGTACAATTCTTCTGCCCGTGACCCTCCCCCTCAATGTCACCCTAACACACGTGTGGAGATGATCACCACAATCCAACATCGAATTCACCAGTCGTGCTCTCGGAAGGTTATTTGGCTCCATGGACCTGCTGGAGTCGGAAAATCGGCTATAATGCAGACAATCGCATCACGCGAGGCGAAAAGTCAGACACTAGGCGCTACCCTATTTTTCTCCCGACCATTCGGCCGTCGTGATCCCTCGCGTGTCTGGCCAACTATTTCATATCAGCTCGCCGTGCAGATTCCCATCTACCAATCGTACATACGGGAACAAATGGTTGCAGACCCTCTATTGCTGGAAAAAAACATGCACGAGCAGTTCGAAAGGCTCATCGTTGAACCCTTTGGTCGTAAATGCCTGGTAGGAGGTGATCTACAACTCCCTATATTCCTGGATGGCCTGGATGAGTGTGAGGGGGAAGACGCCCAAACGGACATAATTCATCTTGTCAGCCAATTCACCACCGACTTTCCTGAGGCGCCTCTGTTCTGGATCGTTGCAAGCCGCCCCGAGCAATACTTGAAGATCACTTTCAACCGCAAATTCTCTCAGGAGAATCTCTGGAGCATGGAGATTCCAATTGATTCCGATGATGCGTGCAAGGACGTCGAGCGCTTTATGGGAAGTAGTTTCGAGGAGATCCGGGAGAAATATCCAGACTGCATAGCAGCAGGATCGCAGTGGCCAAGCGACGCCGATTTTATGATCCTGGTACTGGCGACCTCTGGTCTTTTCATCTTTGCATCTGCAATCGTTCGATTCGTCGATGATCCCAAAGTCGAAGACCCAGTATCTCAGCTTGCGATCATTGTGGCGATAGCTGAAAAAACTCCATCCGCCGCCAAGGGACGCGATCCACTCGCAGTCCTTTCATTTTCTATATGCCGAACTATTGAGCCTTATACCCGCCGAGACCTTCTCTACTACTAAGAGAATACTCGGCCCCCTTGTTCTGAGCGAGCACAGCGCTTCTACATCTACACAACCCCTGCCTTTTCAGACGTTGTGTAATATCTTGGGATTCAAGCAAAATGTTGCATATAGCGCCCTGCGCAGACTTCACTCTGTTCTTCAAATCCCCGACTCTAGCGAGGCTAGGACGGATGGGATCAGGGTATTTCATGCATCTTTCACTGACTATTTGCGTGATTGTGATAAGTCAGGGCAAGTTCTGGATTGACCCTTCAAAGGCTGCGTTGGATTGGTGGTGGGCTCGCCTTGGAATATTACAACAGATTCCGCGTATGTATTTGAGAGATATCCTCTAGCAAACTTACCTACTGACGAGTTGGAGTTAAGGTTACTTTGACTGGCACGGGATGAACCTGTCATGGCCAAGCCTTCATCGCGGTATTCATGAGGAGCTCTGGAAAACTACAACACATGGATTCCTCCATCATCTAGCCCCATGTCCTCACTCTTCCTGTCCATTTGGGGCACATGTGGCTGATTTCCTGGATTCGACTGCATTGCTGGACGTATTCAAGAATATCGATTTCAGAAAAATTATCGGTGTTTATGTTAATCCAGAGGACTGTGATGACATCCTGACATTCGCCGATTGGCTGTTTTCCAAAGTGCGTAAAATCTTCAGAATTTCCAAGTAGATGGCCTGACCAGGCTGAGCATGGCTATTTTTAGGAGCATCCTGAGCTTCTCCAAGCAGGTCTTTTACAGAAGGGCGATGACTGGAGTTCACTCCTCACGCAGTATGACGATGACTGGTGGAGTTGGAAAATTAGTCACGGGATTGGCACGGAAATATTTCAAACCGGTGCGTTGACTCAGAATCTAAGCAACGTTTCTAAACTCAGGAACCCACGCTAGCTGCGGGTGCCTCCCGACAATCACTTATACAACTAAAGATAGAGTTGCCTAAGTGCCAAGGTCGGCTCCTTCCGCCCCTTCTAGTTGGGTCCCCGAGAACGGGAAGATGTGCTTTCCTGTTCGACAATGCGAATGAAATCCGTCCTGTACTCTACTTAATTCCGTACTCTCTGCCATATCCGTAAGATGGCTCCTATTTTTACATTGTTTTGGGAAAAGTCCTAGGGTCTCAGTCTCGACAAGCATTTGTATGTACTTGGTCTTCGGCTGTGGTGTACATCTGGTGGCAGGCAGCGGTTGCCTAGAATATAAATCGAGAATGAGATCACAGTAAACATGCAGGGATCCGCTAAGCTAACACGGCCGAGGTGGGGGAAAGCCCCGTAAGATGTTCCTGCCTGAACAGGGCGGTACCTGCGGTTGAGAATGGCGTGATGCGTGGGCGGGTTAGCCGTCCCCGGCACACTCTGGTTCGTTCAAAACTGAGAGGCCACGGGCCTGGATAGGTACACTGCGCCGGGCGGGGCAATACAGATGTGGTGAATGTGTGAAAGGTGAAGAGGGACTGTGCTAGCCAGCAACCAGGTAGCAATGTGGTGGAGAGGAAGGGAGGGGTCTTTTTTTCTTCCTTCATTTTATTGTTCTAGGACCTACCCCCATGAAGGACTTACTCTTGCTTCAATACAGATCCATGTTGGTAGGGCCCCAGTGCCTTTAGTTGTTCCATGATCCCATTTACTTCTACGTAGGGTGGACCCCGAGTGCTCGCTCCCCACTGAATCCAGCACAAAAATGCCGTTTGAGTCACCCCCACCTTCCTGCGTCCTCCTTCCACTCCTCCCGTGTTTGTCTCAGCCTGGAAGAGATATCGCGAGCACAGTAGCTGCTACACTACGACCAAAGACCTGACTTTTACTATCGTAATGCTCAGCCGTAGACCTAAGTATCCACTATATCCAAAGCCCATATTCGGTTCACATGTCACTGCAAGTTTGGACTGAATGCTGCAAACGTAACTCCACTACTGTACTATTAGGGGGACTTATGGAGGCCCACATCCCGTTCCTCAATCCGACGGGTGGCTGACTTTGAATGTTTCATGACCTTATGCCATCAGGCCGAGGCTCGTTTCGAAGCAGCGCGGCGGCAAGGGAGGCAGGGCAGCTGGAGCAACATGTCAAGGATGGGTTCATTATACACTCCGAAGGACTCGCTGTTCACGATGGTGCACTCCCCGAATAGCTTCAAATAGAATGAATGTATGCCTTCGTCAAAGTAGCGTGGAATTTTGTGATGAACAATTTATAAGAGACAATATAAGCTTCAGTCTCTAGGCGAGAACTACATATATTATATACCTATAAGAGACAATATAAGCCTATGGTAAATATTAGCGAGTGCGTACAGAAGTATAGTGAATAATACTCACTTCAGTCTCTAGGCGAGAACTGAAGTGAAAGCTGCGCGAGCTTACTAGCTATATACTACGGGATAGGCCATGATGCATGAGATCCAAGCACACCATTACTATGATCTGCTCGCTGTGAAGGCCCACTACCAAAGTGGGCAGAGCGGTGAAGTTGCGGACTTTTATATCGAAAATCGACGGTTTCACTTCTACATATGACCCACAGAGGCCAGCGTTCGTCTTTCCAAGGCAAACTGGTGTAACGAATGGGTGTCTGTTCATGGCAATGTGTAGGCTCGACGACTCCTTCCTTGCTCCAAGTACTTATCGGTTCACGTGCTCCTATTTATCACGTGCGGAGAGCTGGACAGCGGAGTCAACGATGTAAACTGTACCTGGATTCCCAGCATCAACAATAGAGCATATGTATTTCGCGGAGCATGGGATACACAGAATTTTGATCGCGTATCAGGAAGAACAATTAAGGTTTATTCAGGCTGACCATTGGGGTCTTCGCTGGTCTTCGGAGCTTCGCTGGACATCGCTGGACGCCGTCCAGGCAATCTAAAAAGAGATGGTTTGGGTAACATACATTATTGAAGATTACCCGGAAAGGCTGGTTAAAAGTATTCTCCAAGGACCCACACGACCAGCCATACTTTAGCGCCACCTATCAGGACTTCATGAGTACTTGGCATATTTGGTGGACAATAGATACCCGTGATCCGAAGTCGACTCGAGGCGGCAAGGGAGCAAAAGCGAGATAGGGATAGGCTCTGATAGGCTTTCTGTGTTTTTACCACCATCCCCTCTCAAGTAACAGTCTAATAGCTGCCGACATCTCCCTTCCCGGCCCTGCCCCATCAACAGTCATCATGAGGCTCGTTGTAGCTCTGTTAAACTCTTTCTTCGTTCTCGTCGTTTTGGGTGCCGGCAGTCCTAATGCACGTGGCCTGGTCGCCCGGCATTCTGGCATTATCGCACGAACACCATTTACCCTCCAGGAGAGATCCCAAAGAAAGCGTTGCGCAGGCCGCAGGAATAAATCAAAGGTAATGTTATGTTATTTGTTTATTCCCAGGCTATATGTTTCTTTGAATGGGCTCCATTAACCTGAGATAGTATTCGACAGCTGTTTCTTCGGCCAAGGGAACATCTACCTCGCAGTATGCTCCTATTTCCCGAACGGCCACTGCGTCCTATTCCAAGGTCACACCGTCCCAGGGTGGCACTTCCAAAAAGACATCAAGTAACAATGTGAATTATTCTGGTGGTGCAGGGAACATAATTCATATTAGTGTTCCATCGAGACAATGTCCCGACAGCGGGGCCACCGGTACGCTTATTATTCGTTCCTGCCACAGAAAACATTTCCTGATGAATCACAGAAAAAACCACCGCAGACAGTGGGCCAAATGGGAGTATCGACTTTCTCAATTGTGGTATCGAAGAAGGCGGGTGGAACCCTCCCGTTGTCAGTATAAATGATGTCGTTGTGGTTCCTTTGTCAGAGGCGGTCAACAGCCCCAATAGTCCGTTCAAGGGTGCTTGCGCGAAGTACATTCAGCTTTTTAACAAGCATGGCCAAACATACGGGATTCCGCCCATATTCCTAGCGTCCTTTGCCATGCAAGAGAGTTCCTGTCAACCAGGCACAATTGGTCCATCAGGAGAACAAGGTCTTATGCAAATCACACGCGATAAGTGCGGGGGGGCACCAGGGGGCAATTGTCGCGATCCTGTCCGCGGTTCTTTTACTGCAGCTGCGTTATTTTTGATCACCTCGTATAGGACTTCAATATTGGTACCGCCGCCAAGTACTTCGCAAATACGTTAGCAAAAAATGACGGAAACTTACTGCTTAGTCTCGGAGCATATAATGGTTGGTCCCCCGGAATGACATACGTATGTTGTCCGAACCGAGATGTTCTTCTGCAAATACTAATACCAAACATCGATAGGATGATGCTACTCGCGCTAGTAAGACGGGTTGCTGTGGATGCCAGAGAAACCTCGACTAGTAAGTACCACCACCACCACCACCCCACCCGAGATCCTACACATTCATCGCGTTTCCCAGTTTGCACCAGTTTTTGAATGGATGGTGCCAGAATATCGACGTTTATAATCATCAGCCTCGCATCGGCAAATATTTCAATCTCGATAAATGTTATTAAGGTCGATTTGGGGGGGGGGGGGGCACGTCGTCGCTCATTCTGCCTGTCATTCGTTTCTCGCTATACGTGCGACCTAGGTTAGCATTCATTGGTAGACTCTTATATAATGTAATCGACACTTTGGTTGAACCAGAGTTGCTGCAGATGGCGACGGCGCCCCTTCAAGTGTGGCCAGCTATTTCCCGTTCCGGGCGTAAACCCAACGTATCAGATATATAATGGATCAATGCTGGGTGCTAATAGTTAATAAAGATTAGCTTCATTTAACTTCGGTGGGCGCCTTGTGAGGTTCCGGCCAAAGGGAAGTCGACTCGGACTGAGTTTTGTGGTTGTAGCATAGTGATGAGCATCGGCACGGCACGAGATCTCTTCCCTACACCATCATATGTACCGGATAAAAACAAGTAAGCAGGTGGAGCCTGCAAGCGCTTGCCCCTATGTCCTCTTGGGTTCCAGACTCAAGAGCCACTATAGCTACTAATCAACATTGCGGGTGCCGCTCGTATGTAGGTAGGGCGTTCCAGTGAGCCTCAGACTTCAGGTTCCAAGCTGTTTGATTGAATATTTCTGTCTCACGTCGGTGGTGACGGCTGGCGTGTGTAGTTGCACATAGGGTATGGGAGTGGTGAAGTTCGAGTCCCAAGAGCACTCGAAACGCCATGCCATGAGGCCAAGGGGGGAACGAAGATGGGTCATCCCATAACACATCCGCCTACGAGCTCACTGCACAAAAACGGCACATTTACAATCAGTATAATAATAGGAGTGTTCCGAAAGCAATGCAAGTGAACCAGCGCTGAAGAGGGCCAAAGGAAGGGAGACTATATTAGGCGGACGGAAGTGAAAAATGATGGGGAAAATATAAATAAGCCGAGAGCGAAAGGTAGGATTCGAGCCCGGCAGCGGCGGAGGGGGAAGACGAATAAGGAGCAGTGTTGGCACCATTGGCATACCTGTCACAGCAACATCACAGCGGGAGAAAAGATGAGACTTGAGCCAAGTATACTGTACCCTTTTGACCATAGGTTCACAGGGGTTTACCTGGGTTTACGCATTACTAGCTTACGCTATCCCGTGCTACGCACGGGGTTTGACTCTCATAATTTCAATGATACACATACACTTTATTCAAAAATTGGTTCAAGCTTATAACACTGTATGTACATATCAGTTGTTCTATCTAAGCTGTAGTCCTGTAAATACTTCTTTGTACACTACATTTACTGTCTTTCCATCTTCATTTCCTTCATTTAGTACTACTTTAATCCTTAGTCCAGATGTACATCTACTCAGTGCAACATATAACTGCCCATGAGAAAATACTGATGACTGCAAATTAACTCCTACAAACTTGACTGACTGTCCTTGGCTCTTGTTAATTGTCATTGCAAAGGCAAGTCGTACAGGGAATTGCCGGCGCTGTAGAGGAATTGGAAGATCCTCAGCTGAAGGCTCCAGGGTAATTCTGGGTATCATTACAATTGTTCCTGCAAATCTTCTATCCCCAGTGATAATCCTGCACTGTAGGACTCTGCGTTTAATTTGTAGTACAACCATTCTGGTTCCATTACAAAGTCCTATTGATGGGTCCAGATTCCGGAGTAGCATTACAGGACATCCAACCTTGAGTGCTAGTTGTGCCAGAGAGAGTCCATTTGCTCGCAATGAGTTAAGATACTCAGGTGCATATGGCTGATAACCATTGTTCTGATTATTCTCCAGTCGGATACTATCCACACTCAGCATCACCTTGAGCTCTCCTGGAAACTTGGCCAGAATGGAAAAGTTGATATCATCCACATCATCATTCTTAGCAGATAGAATTGTTCTTTCCAAGAAAAATTCATCTGGCTTATTTCCTCCTCCAATTCCAGGATACACAAAGTCCACCAATCCATCCACATCCTGAGTACGCATTGCAGGAGGAATATCCACCTTGTCTCCTGGTCCCATATTTCTTCCAGCTCCAATATCTAATAGCCAATTTGCATGTGCATTCATTTCTGCAGTTCTTTCCAGACGCATATTTTGAACCAAATAATAGATTTCAACATGTGCCCAAAGATTACTTCTGCAAATTGAAGCACCAACAATATCCTGTCGTTCTCCTCTTGGTACTACAGGCAGAGTTTGGCGGAAGTCACCTCCAAAAAGAACAGTAATTCCACCAAAGGGTTTTTGATCATCAAAGAGATCACGTAAGCTTCGGTCTACTGCATGGATACTGTGCTTGTGTTGCATAGGTACTTCATCCCAGATAATGATCTTGGTAACTTTGAGAACATCATGGAGGGCTGAGTTGTGCCTGATAGGACAGACTGAGGTTTCATGAGCAGGAATAGGAATTTTGAATCTGGAATGTGCTGTTCTGCCTCCTTCCAATAGCAAGGCAGCAATTCCTAGAAATAGAATAATTAGAGAGTGACTTATATATAGTCAAAAACCTTACCTGATGAAGCAACACAGAGAGCAACATGACCCTCAGCACGGACAGCAGCTGCAATGGTATTGCAAACAAATGTCTTTCCACCTCCACCTGCACTATGCACAAATATTGTCTTGCCTAGATTTCCATGGACAGAATTCATAACAGCATCAAAGACAGCAGCTTGTTCTGGATTAAAGGACTGCTGATTTTGTTGGACTGTAGCTGTTAACTCAATCCTATTATAATTGCGTTCTTGAGCCAAAAGAAAGTTGTTGTCAAGATCTTCCCAGGGACAGCCTTCACCTGGACCTTGTGGAAGTGGCATGGGAGGAAAATCCTCAAGTGATTTAGCAAAGCGCAGTAGAATTTTGTTGAGAAGGTGGAGACCATAATCATATATTTGGTCCTCAGTGAAAACTTCATCCTGATAGACAGGAATATGTTGTAGTTGTCTTCTAAGATCATCACAGATATGATGTTGAAAATTCCTCCAAAGGTCTTCAGGTGAAGTTGGGTGGCAGTTGAGTAAAATAGTAGCAAAAAGACGCCGTAATGTTGTCCCTGTTTGCATTTCACATGCTTCCCCCAAACACTGAGCCCACTCTACATCATCCTCTAACAGTCCCCTTGCCAGACATGCCTCTTTAAATGTGTCACAAATCCGACCATCAACTGTGCGCAAAAACTCTGGTGAAGTTGCTCCAGGTACTGCAGTGAGCAGCAAACGTAGATAGAACTTTTCTCCTTGTAAGGGAGAAATGAAATACATCCTTCCAATGGCAAAGCCTCTCTGTCTTGGTTTCCAAATCTTGACTCTGGAATCAAATACCCATCTTTGAGGAAAGTCCTGATATAAAGTGTTGCGTGCCTCAGGATATTGCTGGTTAGCCTCATACCATGCAATAAGCTCCATTCGATGTGGTCGATCAATAACATTTTGAGCAATGTCCTCTGCATTAAAGATAACTGATTGTTGATTGGGTAAATGGATAGGCAAGCGGTAGACAGTGGGTTGTTCTCCATGCATATTAAATTCCAAGAGGCGCCAGCAAGCTTCAACTGGAGAGACATAGCGTGAGTCTAGGTATTCCTTGATTTCATCTTGTGGCTGATCCTGAGCCTGGTCCCCTGCAATAACCAATGTTGTCCTATCATGGCCTTTGTAAATATACTTGTGGATGTACTTGACTGCATGAACAGAAGCACAAATCTCCACATTGATATGACAGCGGTATTTGGCACTGAGATAGGGGTTGTAGGGAACTACCCAGCAGTTATTGAAAACAAATCCACTCTTTTCAAAGGTTCGGCCATTGTTGCGCCTAATATATTTGGGATAGCCATCATCACCATATTGAGTAGCATTGTTGAAGTCCTTGGGAAATTGCTTGCTACACTTGCCATTGACCATACATTTGGAATTAGGACTCTGAGGACCACAGGGACCATGAAGCATGGTGGTAGTAACAACACTGTGAAGAATAGGATGGATAGTAGGGTCAGGGATTTCAGCAGAGACCATAGAATCCACATGGAAGGCATCTGAAATTTTATTAGAGTTATTTCTATAAAAATAAATAAACACACATACCCCGAATCTTATCATCATGTTTTAAAAAAATCAGAAGATGCATATGAGGTAGTCCTCTCTTCTGATACTCAATTGTATACACCATCCCTGCTAATCCACCAAACAGTCCTCCCTCAATCTCCTTTAGTAAAGCCTTTTTTTTCAACTCAAATACTCGAGCCACAATATCTGGCCGATCTGTGACAGATTGCTTTCTTCCCTCTATATCAACCAACATTTGCTCTTGAATTTCTGGCCAGTTGGGATTGGCAGTCATAGTAAGAAAGAGATCTGGTTTTCTGAAAGTACGACAGATAGCCATAGAATCCTGAAAGAGTTGCATCATATGGCGGTTACTTCCAATATGACTTGAAGGAAGAATAATTCTCTGGCCAATTTGTTGGAGAGGTGTATTTCCATCTGGGTCACCATGTACAGCATCCATAAGGCCTTGGAATAACTCAGCTCTAAGTTTGTGCTGGTTATGGCGCAGATGAGCTAACCTGGATTGCTCACATGAAGCCCATGCATCAACTATGTATTGCTGGAATAGTTTGCTACCCCAGAAGAGTGCTGGTTGAGGATTTTGGTGAATATGAATGCGATGGGCATAGTAACATGTTTGAGTAACCCATTGAGAGCGACGTCTACCACTTTCTCCTAAGTGTTGTGTAATTTGTGTATGCCATCCTTGATCACCATGAGGAAAGAGTAGAACATAATGGAGTGGAGAGTATGATGGATTAAGTTGGGATATTCTTTGAAGTCCACCACCTTGGAGTCGTACAATAACATCTCTCTTTGGATCCCACTGATCAGATTCAGGGGTTGGAATGATAACAGCAATCTCTGTGGCAGTAGGATTATTATAAACTCTCTGATCCTGAGCTATAGAAACCTGGAGTGCAACAGAGATTGTATCATGTTCATGGGGAGGTTTGTGCCGCATAGTTTCATATGCTTGTTTGTAGGCATTGACATAGGGATTGATACGGTGAAGCAAATCCTGAAGTTCCCGCATAACTATAGGATCACAAAAATCCTGATTATTTCTTTGGCGGTGAATAAGTTGGTCATCAGGATCATAAATATAGAGTTGAGCATATTTGGGAGTTTCGCCTGGTATAGGTAGAAGGGCACCAGAGAGATGATGAAGTTCACCACTAATTTTGAAACAATATGGGCCAGATGCTCGAGTGACTGATTGGTCAATTTTGGCTCCAAGTGATGTAAAGGCAAGTGCAGCATTGTAACGTCGAATATTGTCCTTGAAAGATTTGGACTGAGGAGCTCCACCACATAAAAGATGTTGAAGAGTAGGATCCATTGGTACCAAAAGTGGAAGTTGGATTTGGCCATTGAGACAGCACATCCCAAATTTGGGATTATTGACTCGAGATTCCTTTACCAATTTTTCACTAATAAAGTGAAGTGCCTGACATTTGGGACAGAGAATATTCATAAGCCCAAGATAGTGTGGTCCTGCAGGCTCCTCATATGGCTGGCATCCATGGGGTAAGATTTGATATTGATTTGGGTTTTCTTCCTCAGGTTCAATTTCCTCATTTTCCTCATCTCCATTTTGAGCAATTTCATCGTCACCAAACTGATCCCAATAATTCTCCTCCTGTCTTCTTATTTGAAATTCTTCTAAGTTTCTTTCCTCCTCCTCTCCTAATCCATTATTTTCATTCTGAGCATCAGGATTGTTATCCTGGTTATTCTCGGCTTCTTGTTCCCTTTCATCCTCCTGTGTTCTTAGCATCTGCTCTCTTTCCTGAATTCTCTCTCTTTCTCTCTCCCTTTGTTCTCTTAACTCTCTCTCTCTCACTTCTCTCTGCTCCATTAACTCTCTTTCTCTAAGTTGTCTTTGCTCTGCCAGTTCTCTTTCTCTCTCCTCTTCTTGTAATTGCTCTCTTTCCTGCTCCTCTCTTTGTTCTCCTAATATTCTCTCCATTTCAACAGCTGCCTGAGCCTGTCTCACTCGCTGCATTTCCTCCTGTAATCTTATTTGTAGCATTTCTGGTGTTTCCTGAGGTATATTTCTAGCTCTTCCTCGTCTTCCACCTCTTTGGGATAGTTGTGGTATAGGTGGTATATCCCGTAATACAGGATTTGGTTGTAGAGGCCTATTGTAATCCTCAGGAATATGTGTTTGAGGAATATTATAACCATGCAATATGGGTGGCATGGCTATAATAGAAGCAGGATCTCTGGATACTCCAAAAGATCTAACAGATGACTCTGCAATGGTAACAGCAGGTAATAAAACAGGTGGAATATGCTCTCTTGGTTGATTAAATCCAGGGGGAGTAGGTGGACGGGGAATATTCAGAGGTTGAAAATTGGGTTGAGAAGGTATATGTAAAGGTGGTTGATTGGTTCGTTCACGTCGCATCTCAGGAGATGTCATTTGTTGTGCACGATGGTGATGGTCTGCATCACGTGAGATTTGTCTTGCCTGTTCAGGAGTAGTAGGAGGGGTTTGAGGATTCCTAAATAATATTTAAATAAGATATACAACCAATAGATTTATAAGTTACTTACATTTGTGTAAAAATTTGTTAGTTGTTTTCCAACCAATTTTCAAGTATTTATTGTAATTTAATTCGATTTTTTTTGCGAATTCTGATGAATTTTAGTGCAATATTCCCACGAATTTTTTGAAAATTTTAATTGCATTTTACCGGATTTTATTTTATTTTATTTTACCATAATTTTTCCAATTTTTTGGTAAATTTTAGGTAATTTGCAATATTTTTGGTGATTTTACACAAATTTATTATGATTTTTCATTAGTTATTTCACTTCAGGCTCATATTAGTCAGGGAGAACTTACCTCAATGGCAGGGGAATAGAATGATTGGGGTCAGAAAGACTTACACCCCTGCTATCAGGCCCCTATTTATACCCTGTCAAGTTCAGCTTCGGGCAAGTCGGCCATCAGGTGAAGACAATGCGCAGCTCAGTCATCAATGCACAGCTCAGTGAAGACAATGCGCGCAGTAGTCGGGTGATCGGGCATCAGGCATCAGGCATTGCCACATCAGGCAACTGCTCTGACTCTGCTGACAAATTTATAGTCAGGTGATCGGGCATCGGGCATCAAGCAACTGATTCTGCTGACATATGGATAGTCAGGTGACCAGGCATCAGGCATCAGGCATTGCCACGTCGGGCAACTGCTTTCACAGTACTGATTCTGCTGACAAATTGATTTGTCAGATCTGACTAATCAAGGGTTCAGCTGACCAATTCTGACTAAGCTGGCCCCCAATATAATCGACCTCCGTGAAGCATTAGATGCATTAGGTTCACTGTCTCGGACGGGTGTATACCAGAAAGAAAAAAAAACTTCGGAGCCGAATAACGACCCTGAGGTACAGGAAGGGACGCATCGGCGTTGCCGGTGCATTTCCCAGCCTTGGGGCCGATGATGCGGCGCGCCCAAGTGTGCCCAAGTGCGCCCTAACGGCACCCGTCTCCTTTGTGCGATGTGTGAGCTTGTATGCGCGTACTTTCGAGGTAATTAGTTCATTGTAGAAACAGAGGATAAAGTATAGGTAAATCTTCCTGTATTATATTTTATACTTATACCGGGCATCACTGGTGTATTCAATGCCACCTCACTGGTTTCAGACTCGAAGTCGGTCAAAACCTGCCCTCCAAAATCCGATATATTCACTGGTGTAGCACAGTATTTACTCCCTTACCAGTTTCAAGCTTGAAGTCGGTCAAACCTACCTCCTCGAATCTGATATGTTCACCATAATTCTACTGCTCTTGAGCTCTTGAAGTACCGATGTCCCGATGAATTAATTCCTTCAGGCTTCACTTCACGGCTTGGTACTCAAGTTGAGCTGCAGAATATATATATTTGATGATTTACTCGGATTATATCGTTCCTCTGTCTTTACCGGTTACAATGAACGCTACTACTAATTAAGGAAAGATAGGCGGGGGTTGATGCGCCCCGCTCTCTGTCTCAGGCGCCGCAGTCTCAAGCGTCCGAGTCCACCACCGAGGCCGGAATGACACCGGGATACGCTGCGCCTGAAATGGATAAATTTGGACCCTTACTTATTCGGCCCCGAAGCTTTTTTTTCTTTTTGGTCCAGGCCGTGCCAGGTATCACGAAGAAGCTGTCATGCTGGCACCGCGGCGGCATACTTAATATTAGTCATGGGTCCGAGACAGGTCATTCTCGCACCTAGCCGAGTGGGCGCCCCCAGCATCACGCAACTCAACAGCCCAAAACCTGTGGTGAACTTTTGAGAATGGGAAGGAATCCATGAAATGTCCAGCGCATCCACACTGTGGCGTGTGCTTTCCAGATCCCGAGTTGGCAACTTGCTACAGTGTTTGCATCTTTATCCCAGCACAGGAAACTTAAGATCGCCTGTCTGGCTGCACAACAGAATATCCAAACCAAAAGGGACCGATCCATGATCTAGGAAACCAGAGCCAAGTTAACCCACGGATAGAATGTTGCTGCTGTTCCCCGTTTCATAAAACTACAGAAATTAAAGGCTTCACTTACGTGCCAATTAATTTAGTTTTTTTAAACAAAAAAGAAGTCACACTCCTAATCCTACTTATAATTTCCCAGGAGCGGGCTTTGACTTACCAAATGATCGCTAGCCTCTGAGACAGAATCAGTTAAGTGAGCGCGGACAACATATACGTAGATGCGCACCTCCAAGGAGAGAATGGATGAAATCGCTTGAACCAAATGTTAAGGTCAGTAAGTGGCCCTCTTCCACGTCTGACCATCAATCTGGAACATAACTTCTTTGCTTCATATGATGTGATGGTAGTAACGCTTCGGCTGCCGCCCCTGCAAAACTTATGAGAGTACTTATCATGCGCGCTCCTGTCCTCTGTCGCCACTGGAGCTCATCAATCAGGAATTCTAGCCACTTTGGGTTCCCCGTCTCTCGAGGTCCTTGGGAATTGCCCTAACGACAAGTCCGGTCGGCTTTCCGTCCCTTTGGGGGATAGAGTGTCCTACCCTTAGAACTACAGTATGGTAGTGAACCAAATTGGTTGCTGGTGAGAGATTCGAGTGTACCGCGCTAAATTAGGTCTTCCTTACCGGATACAGGAGATAGGTATATTGTACATTGATGTTTTCAATGTAAGCTCAATCAATCTCCCTTGTCGTTGAATTGGAATTCCAGCTGGGTCCTAGAAAAGATGGCCCGTGCCAGAGCTCCGTGCTCCATTTGTAAGAGCATGTAGTGCTAGTCATTGCATAATGACACAAAGGTGATGATGGGGATGATTCGTTTTCATATTCAGGACGAATTTATGAAAGGCTAAACCATTGCCGTCCCCTGTGTATACTTAGAAGGTTTCAAGCGTCCAGTTCAAACTAGTTCGAACGGCTTATTCTTTCAATTTCAGTTGAGAACCATGCAACATTGGGGCACCTTCAGATTGTCCCACACCCCGAACTCAGTGATTCACCACTGTTTCATGAGGTTCTACCAGCCATAACTGCACCTAATAGCTGTAGGATATTACCGCAACTCAATAGTAGGTGGAATGATCAGGGTAATGTTTACGAACCAGCTCGAAGTCGACAGTGATCAGGGCGCAATGTCGCGATGTCCGGAGGTACTTATAGGGCTGTGACCGCGTCCCCGGTCACGTGATGTCGAGAATGATTCTGTGTCCCGTCTCGCACATAATATAAGTATCACTCCTTGCCGATGTCTCTAAACTCTAGTTCAGAACAGTCCCCCCACCCCCCACCTAATAAACTCTGCGTCCTCACACACTCATATTCTCAACCAAGAAAAACATGATGGGCACCGCGCAACCTGGCTGTATGTTTCCCGCTCTCTACCAAATATCGTAATCTCATTTCCGACTTCTAGGCGGGGAAGTGATCGAACCGCCTGCAAGGGCCAGAATCAGGACAGCCCACGGACAAAACGATATACCTCCTTCCCCTTCACAAGATTCAGACATAGGCACACCCACTCCAACCTCAATGATCACTAGGACTCCGACTACGCCCTCTCTCCCGCGCTCGCATGTCATCGTCGATTTGGAAAACGGGGACGAGCCAACCACTTCGGACATCATCGCTGCACCCGACGATTTATTAACATAGTGCGTATTTCCAAGACCCTCGTTATAATCAAGAATGACCAATCTCCGAAATTTTCCAGCTGCTTCAATTCCCAATTTTTCAAATTCCTAGAAATGATATTTGGCATGGTTCCGTCCTTTGGGGTACCAAACCCCATATTCAAAGTTATGGTACTGGTCGTCTTTGTACTAGGAGCGGCGCGCTTATTCGTTACCTTCATGACCCTGTTCTCAATCAACGTATAGAGACTGGGAAGTTTATGAGGAATACCAGATAGAACATAGCCTTCCCCCTGTTTTTTTTGCTTTGTCATTGTGACTGGATCACCTTGTCTTCTAATTATCAAATGGAGTAAAATATACACCTCTATCGTTCCACCGTTACCGTTTTTGTTCCTGTCATCCGAAAAAACAACTGGATCCCTGGGTAGTGGCAAGTGGTTCCTGCAACTGCTTACGTGACGGCTCAGCAAGCATTCCCCAAAGTCATCAGGCTGTGCAGCGTCGAAAAAGATTCTCCTTCTCCATGCGCACGCACAGTCTATTATTAGTCGGAATCTCATCCGCTCGCACTATTTGCGTAAAAATGACAGCATACAAAAAGCAAAGTATAGATCGGATCGGAGGTATCGCAGCGTGTTTGACAAACAAGGAGGGGGGGGGGAATCGCAAGGCGTCTAGAGATACAAATCTGCAATCAAAACGGGTAAAGGAAAAAAAAAAGAAAAAGGGCGAGCTAGAACATTAGTAGTAGCATGTCATCCCAATCCATCAAGGCAAAAAGAAAAAAAAAAACCGAAACCCCTATCCACACCGACGTACCGTGGTATCGCTCTCTCTATGGCCACTAACCCCAGCCCACTCAAGGCAACCCCTCCACTCTCAGCCTCTCCCTCACCTTGACCAGCAATTTCCCAAGCTGATTAGCCCCAGGCCCCCTCTCCTCCCCAATCGCATTCCCACTCCCCCAATACACATCATTCACATCCGCATACACAAGCTCCCCATCACCCGTACCCATCAACATCGACCGCAAGTCCGGATGCTGACGAAACTTGTTCCACAACACTTCTTCCATCTACACGCCAAAATACACTCGGTTAATCAAGAGAAAAAAACGCAAAGCGCGCGCACACACACACCTTATTCAGATATACCATCCCCCAATCCGGTCTCACCCACGCCTGATACCTCGAACTCAACGGATACACATCCTGCACACCCTGACATAACCTAATATTCTCCGACAATTCCGAGTGATGATCAATAAACTTCAACGCCTCATGTAAATGCGTCGCAGTCGGATAAGTCCGATTTCCGTATAACACACGGTGTGGGGAGTGGTTTAAGAATCCTGGATGGGTTTGTTGATTGAATTCGATAATCGCGTTCGAATTGGTTGCTGGGATAGAACTGGAGGTAGATTGCTGGTGTTGATGTTGGGGTTGTTGTTGGACAGGGTGCGAATGTGTAAGTGAGGGGCGGGAGTTGCGGGATTGAGAACGGCTGTGGGAGTGGAGGGCTGGACTAGCGGCGCGCTGGACGTCGGGTGGAGGAGATTCTGGGGGTGAGCGTTGGGGTTCGGGAGACGGTGGTGTAGGTACCGGCGGGACAGGAGCTTGGGTCTGTCGTTCACCGCCACCAACACCCGGAGCTACGGTCGTTGTAGCTCCCTCACCAGGATTTGAACTCGCCGAGGGCCTATCTTGGTACACAGGTATAGGCACAAACTGTATATTCCCATAGGCTGGCTGCTGGGGCGGCCCATCGTCGTTCCCGTGTCGATTCCCAAAATGGAAAAAGCCCATTTTCGATTTCGTCTTCTTCCTCCCGTTTTGCATTCCGGCGCCTACACCAGCTATTCCCGCAGTCGTATTCGCACGCACGACAGTCACATTTGGGTTTACAGCAGTAGTTCCACCAGTCCCCGTAGTAGTGGCACTGAGCAAAGTCATCGTTTGTGGAAGGTTAAGGAGTGCTTTATAGGGAGAAAGCTGGTACAGGTCCCTTGGTGGTTGTGGAAGTGGGTTCGGAGGCGCCTGGGTCATATATATAGAGGGATCAACAGGATCCGATGTGTGTGGCAGGAGGGTGCTGCTGAGCGGCGGAACTGCGTCGGTGGGGCTGGGATTGAGACCGCCGATGGGAAGAAGCAGGTTGTCGTTGGTGTTGCATATTCTCGTTGGTGTTGTCGTCGGCAGCCTCGACCTGAGGAAAGGGCGCGATGAAAGGGGTAGCAGAACGGCGTTGTGTCGCGGGAGGAGGTTGCTGTGTCGTGAGTTGGGGCGAAGGAAATCCTGTTAGTGGGACGCCGCCAGCAGCGCCAGGAGTAAACAGAGGAGGTGGTTGTTGATTTGGGGGATTGTGGCTATTGGGAGGCGCGGGAGGGATGACAGGGGCCGAAGGCCGCTAATGGAGAGCAGGAAACGACATGATCAGGCTAATCCGAGTATGCCAGATGACTGTTTACAACGCACCTAAAGGGGCGGCAGCGTTTGGCGCTAGATAGGGTGGGGATAAAGCCGGGAGGCAAGGAGTCCACGACCGCCTGGGCAGCGTTTGGGTTTCCACCTGTTGCTGCTGGCTGGGGCTTGCACAGCATGGCCTGCCGAACTCGAGGATGTTTCTCTCTTCTTCTTTCGTTTCCGCATCGGCTGTGGCCAGGGAACTGCAGGCTGGGGCATGGTCATCTGCGGACCGAAGCCGGGGGGCACGAATCCTGGGCCGTTGAAGCCTGGCCCATAGCCGAGAGGTGCAGATGGAACTGCATACGGGTAAGCCGGGCCGTACGGAGGGTACCCTGGCGGTGGCACAAAGTGAGGATACTGGCTGCTTGTACTTTTGATTTTGTCTGGCCCATGAGGAACCTGGCAGCAGCAGCAGAAAATGTTCAACTCGCTTTCCATTTTCATGCAGCTGGTATTAGGTAAGCCATTGTTTCCATTTTAGGCAGATCATCAGATCTCCACTACCACCGCCTTTGTGCCAGGCGAATCATCGACATCACCGAAGCTGCGATCCGTGCGCCTGCCACCTTGTTCCGCTTGGTGCCTGGCTAGGTTGGCATGGACAGTAGCCAGTGCGTGGAAAACTCCGCTTACCACGTCCAACTCGCTCATTCGTGCCCGTCATAATGATCCCTGTGGAAGCTATTGAATGCTCCCTGGGAGCTCACACTGCGCACAGGTGGGATCAAATTCTCACCTAGAGAGTCTCTGGGCTTCAGTAATTTAAACCCCCACTTCACTCTGCTCAAGTAGTTCGAGTTTGGGTCTCTGAGGACGAGTACCGGGTCCAAGCGGTGAATAATTGAATATTAAACATAGAACGCCGGGTGCTCCTATCCGGAACGACACTTCCAAGCCATTTCAAGGTAATGATGGTGCGTTCCGGAGCTTTGGGGGTTCCTGACCCTGACTTATTTTTTCGTGGGAACGCGCGTCCAGGTAAAGCGAGCCCTTGGCTTCTTCCTTGCCAATAGAAGATCGCCTGCCCCCTCTGTCCCTGTTTTTTCTTTCCCTAAACCGCTAGATCGGCGCTCCTTCGATCGATCGCATTTTGTATTTCCCAGTGGGCGCTTGTGTATTCACATTGTACAGGGCCCTTAGATTCTATCACAAAAAGGCACCAACTCAATCACAATTCGGCGCAAGAAACAGGTCCTTCCTAGCTGTTTACTTGTCATCGAGCAGAGCAGAGCCTGAGAAGTCTATTCTCCCTTCCAAACATGCCCTCCTCAACTACTTCCAACCCTAATCCAGGCAGTCAAATCAGGGGCAACGCCTCAGAGAAGATCAAATCGCTCTCCCAGCCATTTTTTGCCCACTTCGTCAGCACCAAGGATCAGTCATACGGCGCAGAGGTCGGCGGGAAGCTGAAACAAATGGAAATTAACGTTTACGGGCTCAGCGCCCGCCCCACTGAGGGTGATACTGCCAGGAATGTGGAACATGTTGGGAACGAAGCGAGAGTAGAGACTGTTTTCGAAGCGGTAGTGGGCAAAGGTCTGTAAATCAACTCCTTTCCATGGTCCTCGTGTGCAAACCTCTGCAATCGGTACCGGCTCAATCTGGCTTTCCACGCAACTCTAATCCTACGCTGACAGACATGTGCAACATACATGGAACACTCCACGGCGCATGTGCGGCCTACATCGTTGATCTGTACGTCTCCATACCTTTTTTTTCCAAAACGGGGTTACCATTCCCCCCTACAATCACAAGAAGCAATTTTTTTTTTTTTTCGTTCTGATAGCCTTTCTACCCCGCTCGATACGAAACCCCTACTAACCCAAACTTTCTTTAAAATAGATGCTCAAGCTCTCCTCTCGTCATCCTCGGTCTCATTCTCGGTACCGACGGAACAGGTGTCTCACAGTCCATGAATCTAATCTGGCACCACCCAGTACCCATGTATGCATAACCTGCTTCTACGTTTATAACCCTCCCCTTTACTAATCCTATGTGTTTTCCGATCAGGGGTACGAAGATTACCATTAGGTCAGCGTCAATGTGTATCACTGGACGTATACGTACTGCACGATGCGAGGTCTGTTCTTTTTTCCCGGCGATTCCTCGTGTGTTTGCTGATCACACGGGAATGGAGTAGATCTGGGATGGTAACAAGCTCTGCATTTCTGCGATTCACTCGACTATCAATACGAAGGGCGGCAAACGTCATACTGATAAAGCCAAGTTATAAAAAAAAAACACAGATAATTCGTACCACTCCTAGTTGTAGTGTAACTCCTTTATTGTACTGTACATACGAACAACACTTCCCATCTCATTCCTCTCTCCCAAATCCTAAATTTTCAAATCTCTCAAAAGACCTCCTTCCCCGCCTTAACCTTACCCACAATCCGCCTATCCCCAATTTTCCTCACCAACTCATACAAAACACCATCACACCCCTTGCGCGTCACAATCTGCACCGCAACAGGCATCCACTCCTTCTTCCCCGTAACCGGACTCATATACATCACCTGCCCAATCGGTACCGTCACCTCTGGCAACTCTCCCATCGACGCCACATAATGCAAAAACCTCCCCAACGTGGGCTTACCATCACCACCATCCCTTTGAGAAGGCACATTCATCACCAAGTCCGTCGCACCCTCAAATTCATTCAGCTCGGGTATCCGGAACGATGCCAGCCCACCCGTCGACGCGTCGTATATCATCATCGAATCTGCACAGGTCTTGGTGTTTGGTAAAAATACCTCCTCGTGTAAGCCCTCTACGAATGCCTGTTTCACTCGCACCGCTTCGAGATAGTCATCGTCAGTGTGTGCTTTGCCCTTCCGGAACGCTCCAAGTGGTGCCGGGTCAAATGCCAAACTCAGCACCTCTTCTGCACCAAATTGTGCTACAAACTCTTTCAGGAGGGGCTTGGCCACCGCATGCCATGTTTGGTGTTCAGCAAGGACGAGAGATGCAGCGTGGAGCTCTGCAAAGGAAGAGGAGGGCATGTGGGGAGAGAGCGTTTCGGCGATATTGATAGGCTTAGGAATGATATTGAGGTGTTTGCGGAGGCGTTGGAGGAAGCTATCGACGAGAGCTTGGGCGTCGGGGTTTGCGAGTGGGAAGTGGTCAGTTGGGTAGAGGAGGTTCTTGGGTAGACGGATAGTCGGGCTGCGGTCAATGACATCTGATTCTGCATACCTAATGAAAAGTTTTAGCAAATTAAGATATATGGAAGTTAAAAAAAAAAAACTAACCAATTCTTTGCGATCGCTTCGAATATCATCGGCTCACGAGCAAAAAATCCCGCCGTATCCATCTCCTCCGAAACCGGAACAACACCACTCATATCCATAGTTCCAAGCGACGGACGCATCCCATAAACACCCACCAACGCAGCGGGCTTCCGCACACTTCCCCTTGTATCAGTTCCAACCGCAAAATCCATCCAATCATAAGCAGCAATCACACATGCACTCCCTGAACTTGATGCGCCAGCAGTCAAGTACCCATCTCCACGGGGGTTCCATGAGTAAGGTATATCAATAAACTCCCAAGGCTGCGAAGCGTGGGCAAATTGCGATGTTCGCGTTTTGCCGACGAGGGTGGCGCCGAGGTCGATGAGGCGTTGGACGGCGGGGGCTGTATCGTTGGGTGTGGGATAGGTGCGTGCGTAGATATGCGAGCCAGCGGCAGTGTGAAGACCTTTGGCGTCGAATATGTCCTTCAAGGCAAATCGCAGGCCGGCGAGAGGGAGAGTACCACTCGACCAGGCGGAAAGACGGGAGGGGACGGCAATGTACTGAACACCGGGGTTCTCGGGGAGCGAAAAGTTGGTGGTGTACCATCCACCGTGGATAGGATCCGGTACGGCACCGACGGTGAAGGCTTCGTGGTCGTCTTCAAAGAGACCGTATACGGGGAATGCACGGATTGCGTTGCGATTCGCACGGAGGGTTCGGATCAACCAAGGTCCGTGAGGCGGAACATCGCTGATTTCCTGGATATTGATGTTAGGGACCGTCTTGAATTTGGGTTGGTCGATGCCGGCTGTGAGATAAAGGTTGCGAATGCCATGCTCCATGAGCCATTCCTTGCCCGAGTCGTCGAAGAACGCATTGGCATCATTCTCGAAGCCGATAAAGAGCGTTTCGAGAAAATTTTCGTTCCAGACATCGTCGAGCTGTTTAAAGGCGTCGAATTGGGCTTCGAGGAATTGACGGGAGAGCGGAGAGGATTTAGTGCGGATGCTTGTGGCGACGGTGAATTTCTCGTGGGCATCAGAGGCTACGCCAACGATGTTGACTTCCTTGGTGGGTATGGTGGGGATGAAGTAGTGTTTCTCGGGATCATCGTCGAGGACGAAGATGCTTCCAAGCCCATCCGTTGTAAGGAAACGAACCGCTGCCGAGGCGATGGAAAAGCAGACAGAGACTGCGAGGAAACGTCGCAGCATCATTATCAGCCTGAAAGATCTATGAGGCTTGTGTTCACCCGGGTATTACAGCTGCACTTGCCTACTCGAGGTGCTATGAAGAGGAAAATGACCAGGGTAGGTTGTAACGTGTCTCCATAGCTATAAAGCATTTGTGTGTGAAGACGTTCGCGAAATCGCAAGCAGCGAATGGCTACAGCGGCTGTTCTTCCCACAACCATTCCCGCCTTCCCACAGTATAGCGCGCCCATTTCCCACCTTGTTGTCCTTCCTTCCAAACGGACTTGGCATTTGGGCCAATGCCACAACAAAGCTAGAACAGCGTGGCCGCACGGTATTGATTCAGGTGCTTCTTGGTCACAAGACAGTGTATTTTGGTCTCCCAGCACGTAAAGGCCAGTGGTGCCCGGTGCCCTAGACGTCCCCCTCTTGCCTCCCACTGTGGGGATTTCCTGCGCTCTTTGTGGTCTCCTCAAATGTCTCTCATCCTTCCGCCAGAAAATCGCTTTCCCAAGCCCTCCGGAGACGAGAAAGACTCTGTCGAGGTCATTGGGACCATTGACCCGGAACAGAGCAGTCCTGAGCCGGATAAGGACTCCCCTATAGCCCTACCTGTGCAGGAAGATGAGCCGATCGTGACGAGGAGGGAGTTGTGGAGCTACTATCGTGCGTTTGACGGTATACTTTGCTACTTACAAGAACATTGATTTCATTGTATGGCAACTTTCCAGTGTACTACAACGGAGATAACGTTCGTATTGCGGCAAAATGTTGTTATTAACCGCAGAGGACACTCAAGCTCATATCCAACAGGGAGTAGGCCCCCTCGGGTTTTCTCTGACCTTGTTCCAATCCCTCGCTACGGCGGCTGGATATGATCCCGTGCGCGGCCCCGGATCCTCCTGTTTGGCACCAGACGCTTCAGGCCAGTGCGTCCTTCCCTGGGCTGGAGGAACCAAAGCTGTAGCAAGCATCGTCCTTATCGCGAATGGTATTAGCTTTGCTGTAAGCTCTCAGCACCTATAATTTAAACGTGTATGAATAAACCCGGTCGTGTATATACATAGATCATGACTCTCATATTCACTACCATCGGCTCAGCGGCAGACTACGGGACCTTTGGACGATGGCTGCTTTTCGTAGTAACGTGTGTCTGCTGGGCTGCTCAGTTCGCCAGCATGAGTTTGACGGGTAAGCGGTCTACTAACGTGCACACTCTTTCACCCGTACTGAATCGTCAACCTCTGGTAGTACCTTCACGATGGCCCCTAGCAATGGCTTTGTTTATGATTGGCTTCATAAGTTACGGTGCTACTCTTGTCTTTTACGCTGCCTTGTTTCCTCGCCTAGCACGTAACACCGCGCATTCGCGATCCTTGCGAGAGAAATACGAAGCTGGCACGATAGAGAAAGAGGAGTATGAACGTGAGGAGAGTTTAGAGAAGAATAGGATAAGTAATATCAGCACGGTTTGTCGACCTCTTTAATTAATAAGTGGTTTTCTTCGTACTTATCGCCTGCGTTCCTTGTGCTAGGCTCATAGTAATATTGGGTACATCGCCGTCCTCTGTTTGAACCTTTCATTATTGCTGCCTTTGGAGGGACATCCAAGGGTCAACAACTACTGCCTTGTCTTGTGCGCTGCCTGTTACTAATACTATTCTGAACGGAGTGTTAACCTTTGTCAGGATCAATGCATACTGGGTCCTAACGGGCATTTGGTGGTGTAAGCACTTGTACCCCTCTCTCTCACATATTGATTCAGTCATTGATCATGGTGGCAGTCATCTTCCAACAACCCCGTCCAGGCCCCCCCGTACCTAAGGGGGAGAGTTACTTGACCATCGGCTGGAAACAAATATGGTGGGCCGCTAAACAATACAAAAAGCTCCCATCTACCTTTATATATCTCTTTGCGTTCTTCCTCCTCGCCGATGTAAGTCAATCCGCTACTCCGAATGTAAAACTGCTGACTTTTGTGCAAGGGCCTCAACACGACAGGGACCCTGGTTTCCATTTGCCAAAACGATAAATTCGAGTTTAGCTTTTTGCAGAACACGTACCTTGGCCTTGCTCAAGCAATTACATCGACCGCAAGCACGTTTGGTTTTTGGTATATCCAGAGGTACTTTAAGATTAGTACAAAGAAGATGGTGAGTAAATTTAATTGTTAGCGATAGCTCCTACGTCTAAGTTTCACCGGCCAGTTTGTGGTTACGAACGTGTTTACGATGTTGATTCCTTTCTGGGGCATGCTCGGCATCTGGACAACAAGAATCGGGTAAGTCACTCTCAACTCAGACTCTCCCACTAATCTACCGAATATTAACTACCGAAACCTTCGTACAGCTTCCATAACGTCTGGGAATTCTGGGCCTACAACATCATCTTCGGCGTCTTCCAAGCTCCATACTACGCCTTCTCTCAAACTATGATGGCAGAACTCTCACCTCCGGGCTACGATAACATGTTCTTCGGCCTCTTTGGTCTGTCGAACAGGGCGTCCAGTATGATTGGTCCCAATGTGATTCAGGCAATTATCGATCGGAGTGGGAGTAATTGGATGGGATTCCCGTTTTTGTTTGCGCTCTGCGTTTGTGCATCGGGGGTTATTTGGTTTATGGTCGATGTTCACAAAGGACGGCGAGATGCGGAGGCTTGGGCTGTGGAGGCCAGGAAGAGGGGGGTTGGGAGAAAGGAGTAATGTTGATGTTTGATGTGTGGGTTTGAGGGTAGAGACAGAACATAGACTGCAAATGTGCAATCCCCGTCTGGATCCTAACGTCCCACTATCAATCCCCTCAGTGGGATTCTTAGCACGAATACGTAAATCCTGGTCGCTCATCTTTCGCTCTTTGTAACCACCCTTTGGACAGTATTTGAACAATATAATTATGCACGGAATGACGCAACAGAGATTTCGCCATCCCACGACATTGTAGCACTGATATGTGTCACCCCACAAATTTGGCCAGGGATATGGAATTATGTCAACTCTAAATCAAAATTTTACATTGACTTTTGGAAGATGCCCACACAGGTGATATGCGCGACTAAATTTAGGAATGTTCTAAACCAACGCATCGCCTCGAAAGCTTACCCAATCGGACCATGCAAAATTACTCGGGACGGCATCTGTATCTCTCATCCGCTGTTTGAAACCACTCATTTGAATTTTCTCCTGGGTTAAAGCCTAACTACTGACAGACCCAGCTTCCCAAACCCATCCAATTCTTTTTCTTTTCAATGGAATTATATGGAGAGTGCAACAGGTTTCATCCGTGTTGTCCATCAGTAGAAGGCATCTTCCAGTAGCCAGGGACCCAACTAGCAGGGCCCGAAACAGCCGGTCTTGATACGTAGGTGACCCTGACTTGAGTTTTACAACCAATCCTCGGGAGCACACCTGCGCGGGTCACATGCCTTCCTGAGTGTAAGATCACTGGGTGAATTTCGAGGGCTAATGTGTCACTTTGAAAACTTACACAATCAATCTTCACGCTGTCTGCACCTTTCCTATGATTGATTCTCCAATTCCATGAGGGGCTCATCAGAGGGCTTAACCACTGCCCTAACCTGCCATGCTTCTGTTACCAATGCGATTGGATTAGACTACCAAACTTAGGGTGACTGTGGGGGAGTATGACCTAATTAGGCTACTGGACCGGCTGCAGTGCCGGCATTGCACCTGGGTGTACAGGTTGGTGTATGATGGGGCAAGGCCTGGGGCTGCCCTCCCATGAGGACCCCACCAGATATGCCATCCAATAGGGCTGGCCTCAAGCATGGCCATAAGCCACAACTTTCTTGTCTGCCAATCTGTGTGCAGACCCATGTGGGGGGACATGACTAAGCACCAAGCCAGCCCTCCCTGAAGGTCAGGCAAGCAAACATGCAAAGTGCATGCTCTATGGGTCAAACCATAGATCATGGTGTTATTTCTTTCACTCCAAGTGGGTCTAAAACAAGTAAAAACACACAAGTACACAAGCTCAGTTTATGTATAGAAATCTTTAGTATATTGAATATATATAAAATAATAACCATACTATTGATCTATGCAAGGAATTTTTTGAGAAAACACATGAGAATTTCCCTATGAGAGTATCTGAGTAGCTACAATATGATAGAAGGCTAGCCTGGGATAAACCCCAGTAATCTATTAGAAAGGACTAGCAGTTACTATATATTTTGCTAGGGAGAGATCACAGATATATATAAAGGGTATATGCATAACATGCCAGTGTGATGTATTCAAGGGCTTGGATGCATGTTTCAGGGTCTGGGCAGAATTGACTTATCTAGGAAGTGAACTCAAGGGGTTAGAAAATAATTTTTGGAAAAACTGGAAAATAAGTTCAGATGTGCACTAGAGATTTTGGGTGAAGCCCCAAGACTTTTGGGTAAATACTAAAATGTTTTAGATAGGTACCAAAAGCTTAGATAAGAGTTTGGGGATCTGGGTAGATACTACAAGAGATCAGGGGATATTGAAAAAGTTCAATCAAGATTTTGGTTAAGATTTCAGTTATTCCTTTGCATTCCCTACATCACTAGACAAACTACAAAAACAGAGGCCAGACAGAATACTGTTAAAAAGAAACTAGAAAGTATGTGCATAAATGTGTGACTATAGAGTAAGAGATGGTTAGAGTTATAAATCTGACTTATATACTATCTATTTTTTGTTTGAGAAGAATATCTATTCCTGTAACAGAGGCCACAAATGGAATTTGTGACCTCTTGTAACATAATCCTTATATATAATCTATTTTCTATAACTTTTACATTATAGAGGGGTTATCAAGAATAGCTTACTTCTGGGTCTTTGAGCTTTTCTAGTCCTAGTTATCTTCTATTTTGATTTTGGTACCAACATCAAGAAAGATTTCAATTTTGATATTATTTATTATATGCAACTCCAAGATAGCTAATACTGTTACCATGTGATTTTACCTTTGTTATTCCTAATCTAGTATATATATCAGAAATATAAATCTAACTACTTTAATATTGATAGCTTTGCTTATGTTATCAAAGATATGATATATGCATTTTTGAGTACTCCTAGTATTATTAATGTTAGTAATAGAGTTATCTCACATTTGTAAGGTGTATTTTCTCAGTTGTTTCTGCTATAAGTACTTTAATCTAACATAGTACTGATATAAGATACTAGCTATAACATGAACTTGGGTAGCTAAAATATACATTAATTTCTATCATATAAGTCAATATTGGTATTTTCTTTGTATTTAGTAAAGATCAATCATATAAAATCCTTAATTCTTTTTGTCAAATGTCTTTAATGTATTCAATCAATTTTGAATACTAATACAAGATAGAAGTTGAAAAAGTGATCCAGATACAAAAATTATGTTACAAGAGATTGTAACAGTCATATATAGAAATAATAGCATCATAGATAGTTTTTCTCAAACTAAAAATAGATATCATCTTAGTCAGATATATAAGGATCCTTATCCCATTTTTTTCCATCCTTTTTTCATCCCCCACACCTAATCATACCCATCATGTCTCTAATCCCAGCTACTATTGGCTTTTTTCTAGCTTTAACTCACTACAAGCCTCTAACAGAGGATGAACTTCATATTTTGCTGAACTATCTCCCTAACAATGTAAATCAAGCTTGAAGCAGATATGAAAGACCTTATGACCAGACCTGATATGAGTAAGTATTTTGTTTTATTTAGTTTAAAATTAATCAATTTATAAGAAAATTATAATATAGCCACTTTTTATTATATGTGTTATGATCTACTTCATTTACTTTGAGTTATCTTTGATTTGTCATTGCTTACTCATTGCTTAGTAATCAAGTAAACTTCAGACTTGATTATGTAAACTTACAACAGGAAAATATTCTATAAATAGCACTACTTCTATACTGTACCTATGCTTTCATACTTCTTTGATCAATATATCTGTACACCACAGTCTTATATTTAGGTACTACAACATGTATATAAGGCCAACTCCTCACCAACAAAAATTCCCCAAGTTTCTGCTTGGTTAAATAGAGACTTATACATACAACTTGTTTTCCAAATAAGCTCTTGCTCTCAGACAAGTATTTAGGCATCTCAGACTTGAGCTACTTGAAGACTTGTTAGTATAAGCCCCTTGAAAAATTAGCTCTTGGAATAAGACTGATACATTCAACATCTGCCACATCCTAGTGATATGAAGGCAGATATCACCATAACAATATGTTACATTGCTTTTACTTGGGTACTATTAAAGTTCTCTCTCTACTTTTACAACATTACCCCTATAACTGGGCAATCATTCAAAGCTATGTGGACAATCTTACCAAGTTATTTCAGAAAGCAAATACAGTCATTATAGGAGGGAAAAAAAGAATACTAATTACTTTGGACAATTATTCAAATATTCCTAAAGATCTTACTGAACTAGATTCAGATTCAGATTTCCAGTTTTTTATTATTGCTGGTCAACATTGTGTATGTGCTGCTGCTACAGCTCAACTAGGGCCATAGCTTGTTAATATCTATGGTAAGCATAACACTTATATATATTAACCTTTAATGCTTATATTATTATCATTTGATAAGTCTTACAATATATCAATCCTCTCACTCTCTACAATTGGATGATAGATGACAATGTTGGCCATTTAACCCTCTTGGTGACCATTGATGAAAAAATGTTATATCTTTTTGATACATTCAACTCTTCATACATGCAGGGATCAGTCTTTCTGGATACATTTAATGGTTACTTTGCTATCCATGATCTCAAAAGCATCTCAACTATCAAAACACTCTCCCAGTATCCAACTATTGTTGAAAAGCTATATTTAGCTGTTAACCAAGACAAAGAGTTTACATTAAGATGCAAGAAGGTATTGGAATATAACAGTGGAAAGATGCAAGGAAACATAAAAGAGAGAGAAAGAGATAAGGATGATAGGAGGTATAGAAGAAGAAGTGATAGAAGGAAGGACTCAAATACTGACACAAACACTGATGGGAAGAAAGATTGTGGATTGGGGTGGAGGGACACTCCTATATATACATACAGAAGATAGCCTGTGATAAGATAAGAGAGTGTGATAAGATAAAATAAGATCAGGTGTAGCTAGGCAAACTTCAACAGAAGGACATTAATTGTTTTAATATGTTAACTGGGTTCATTACCCTTTCTTCAGTAAGCTTCAGTATATTATCTCAGATATATCAAGTAATACTCACTACTTATATTTGTGTTAGCTAATCTTAAGGATCTTTTCTTCAAACCCACAAACAAAAAATTTTCACTGGCCATGATAACCTATCATGGCACTAAAAATGTAATCATTTCAAAAAAAAAAGGGTTTTGAATAAATATGGGGATAAGGCTCATAAAACCCTTTGAGATTTGTGCAAACTCCCCAGAAAGCTGACATTTAGCTATTCTTGTGTAAGTTTTTTGTAAAATTACAATATAAATTGACATTAATTTGTTTCTTAGTTATATACATCTTTGTGCAATTTTCTTCAACAGTTTAGTGTTTTGGAAGGGAACATGCTTCCTGGAGCATATATACTTGGTCAATTCCATATCTCAGCTCTCAAAGAGTTAATCAACCTTTCCCTCCAAGATAAACAAGCTGGTATATTTCTGTTACCCAGGTTAGGGGTCCACTCCTGAGTTGCAGAATTGGGATCACAAAGGTGTCTATATGGACTTGTTCCCTTGTGTCTTACTATCTGACTTGGAAATGGGCTGACTGAATCTCTAAAGCTCTCTCAAGCAAACAGGAGATAGAAGACAGAACAGTGTATAACACTAAGCTAAAGGTACAGGTGGATATAGCTAGGCTTATATACATGTATGTATCTGCTATTTATAAGTACCCTGGGTAAGTACTTAGTCAAGGTGAGTCATGAGAAAAGGGACCCAGGTAAATAGAAGGCTTCCTGTGTGAAATAGAAGTTTGGAGTGGGAAAGGAAGCATACTTGTGAGAGTATTTATGAGTTAAAGGGGAAAAGAAGTAAGCTACTGTCCAATTGGAAGGTGGCTAAGACCTAAGTATAGTCCTTCTGAGGGTTCTGATAACAATTTCTATATCATAATCAGTTTGCTGATTTATTTTTCAAAATATCTCCTCCTTTAGCTAGTATTACTTCTTCTACCACTCCCCCACTCCCATCCCCTACTCCCACTCATAACACCCTCCCATCACTATCTCCTACTCCCATCAATAACACTCTCCTACCTCTACTCTCTACTATAACTGATGGCACTTCCCTGCTTCCATCTCCCACTATAGCTGATAGCACTTCTCTTCTCCCACTTTCTACTACTACTGATAGCACTTCCCCACTCCTACCCTTGACCACCACTGATAGCATTTTCCCATTCCCATCTTTGGTCTCAGATACTAAACCACCTGTCCCTCCCACTGCTATCTCTAGACTAAGTCTACTATTTACTCATGCTATTTCTCCTCTTATAGACTTGGAATTTTTCATATTATGAAAGTAGTCTCTTACCTATTTCTAGCACAATTCTGGACCAAAGTATTTCCAAGTGCCTCAATACTGTGTCAGTATAGTCATTTCTATTTGTTGTCCAAGACAATCATTACATGCATCAGAGTCATACAGTAAGTATTTCATTACAGTATATCTAATTTATTAATTTACTTTACTAAATAATTCTAGCCTTTGGCACTCAGGTTATTCAAGATCAGACTTAGCCATCTATAATGGAAAAAGTCAAAAGCATGGATACAACCTCATTCCAAAATCTGTTTTTGAATTGGACCAATGTCATTGAGCAGATTCCTGAAATGAGTGGGCAAGAGCAAGTATATTCTAATATGCTTAAAGGTGTGACTATGATGGGACCAAGCTGCTGGAGTGTGTTAGGAGTGTTATAAGAACCCTAGATATAGACTATACATAGGTCTTAGCCACCTTCCAGAAGAATAGTAGGATATTTCTTTTCTTCTTTAATTACTCCCACACCACCACTTCTCTTCTCCCACACTCTACTTCTATTTCTCACAGGAAGCCTTCTTATTACCTGGATCCATCTTCTAGTAACTCACTCTGACTAAGTACTTACCCAGGGTACTTATAATTAGATAGCACAGCCTGCATCTAAATAGTATATAAAGGTAGTACACATACCTTGTATCCTTAGCTTAGTGTTAATTCACTGTTCTGTCTTATTTCCTGTTTGCCTAAGAAGCTTCAGAGATAAGTCAGCCCATCTCCAAGTCAAACAGTAAGATACAGGGAGCAAGTCTGTATAGATGCCTTGTGATCCCAACCTTGCTACTCAGGAGTGGACTCCTAACCTAGGTAACAAGAAGATCCAAATATGCAGGGTAAGGTGACTAATATTCTGGGATAGCTAGCTCATGCAAATGTAAATGCAGAGAACTCTGAGAAGGGGGTAGAGAAAGGCAACAATAAAAGGGGAGCTGAGTGCATAGATAAAAAGTTTCCACAGTAAAAAAAAGCCAAAGGGAAAAAGAAAGGAAAAAGGGAAGGAGAAGGCAATTGAGAATGAAAATGATGATGAATATGAGCAAGGAGAGATGGAAAGTAAAAAGTGATTTTAATTTGTTAAATATGTTGTACTTCCCAAATTTGTAAAGCTAGAAAATGGTTTCAATATATCAATTTGTCTGTTTTTTCTATTTGAAACACATTGGGGTTATTAAAAGAATATTAGGACATTGAATAAGGTTTTTAAGGTAAATATTAAGCAGTTGTGTGCATATATATCCACAGCTATGCATACCAGTTCAAAGAGGCATCAGCAGATTATATTGCAGCATAAAATATGTGGGCAGCAGACAGGTGCCAATAGCACATGAAAGCTACATGATGAAAAAAATGCTGGAGGAGCTATTATAGTGACATCTGCCTTCATATCACTAGGATGTGGTGGATGCTGAACATATCAGTCTTATTCCAAGAGCTAATTGTTCAAGGGATTTATACCAACAAGTCTTCAAGCAGCTCAAGTCTGAGATGCCTAAATACTTGTCTGAGAGCAAGAGCTTATTTGGAAAACAAGTTGTATATATAAGTCTCCACTTAACCAAGCAGAAACTTGGGGAGTTTCTGTTGGTGAGGAGTTGGCCTTATATACATGTTGTAGTACCTAAATATAAGGCTATGATATTCAAATATATTGATCAAAGAAATATAGAAGCACAGGTACAATATAGAAGTTCAGAAGTGTAGAAGTTGTGCTATTTTAAGAATATGAATCTGTAAATAGATGCTATTTATAGAATGTTTTCCTGTTACAAGTTTACATAATCAAGTCTGGAGTTTACTTGATTACTAAGCAATGTGTAAGCAATGACAAATCAAAGATATTTGAAGAAAATGAAATAGATCATAACACTATTCCTTTCCTAAGATGATTAGAAAGGGAGGTTTCCTTCACCACACATGTTGTACTTGGCTACTGGGTTGTGTTTGTATTTGTAGTTGTTGATGTATTCAATAAATCCCAAAGTGCTGTCAGCATTGCTGAAGAGTTTGGCATTAGCAGCAAGTGAAGCAAGAGATTGCTCAAAATGGGGAAGATATCCTGTATGGTAACAACTGGTGGGATAAGTGAGGTATGAGGAGGAGGAGGTGTGATTAGCAAGAGCTTGTCCTGGGAAGTAGTGAGGTCGGACAGTGGGGTGGACTTGTTGTTTGGGGCTTTTGACTTGAGGGGGAGTCCATCACTTGTCCACTCAATGAAGGGCATCTGGGAGAAGTGCCCATCCTGCAACTCCTTTATGAGGATTCTTGTCACAAAACTTGGCAAAGTGACTGGGGGCCGGGGTATTACAGTAACAGCAGTAATATCCCTTGCACTCAGAGCAGTGGTGACCCATTTGACTACATAGTGAGCAGAGACAGTGTTGACCCAAAGGTTGTTGAGCTGGTGCTGGGGTAGGAGAAGGAGTTTGTCAGTTAGCTTCTTCAGCTCTAGCACATTTCTCCTCAAACTGTATTTGAACCAATTTCAGAGGTTCAGATAGTCATACAGGAGTAGGGATGGGTCAGACTGTGGTGCGTAATTTGGGAATGCTAGGAGTTGGTTCATGTTGATGGATAGGTTCTTTGCACTTCATCAAAGCTGGGAGATGAGGAGTAGTGGTAAGCTGGGAAAATCTATTAGCAATAGTTCTGAAGTAAGGACCACTCAGTAAAATTGTTGCCATGTTGCCATATACTTTGGTGGATTCAGTAATGGCATAGATCATCCCTTCTTAACCTCTTACCACCACCACTGGTTTTTGAATCGGTCTCTGGCTGGTTAACAAGTGTTGTAGTTAGGTTTCTTGCGAATCTTAGCTTCTCTCTGTCTATGCCTCCTAAGTCCAATGCGCGGACAACCTCTGATAGGTTGCCCGCTGCAGCACGTGTTTTTGCCCTGGGGGTGTTTGGTACGTCCTCCCCCTCCTCCCCCTCCCTGGCCCCTGCCCCTGCTGACTCCGTCGACGAGGCACTGGCCAATGTCGCCACAAAGCATTTATGCTTTGAGGCTTCCCCAGCCCTTTTGTATGGGTCCACACTGTCTCCCCCTCCAGGCGATCCAACCCCCCTTGCTGCTGAACCCTTCTTCCCCCCCTCCAGGAAAACTGCTATCAGTCAGCGGGAACCTGCTCTTGACTACGGCTCCTGGCTGGTGGGCACAGCCCTCCCCCGCCTTGCTCCTCTACTGGCTTCTGCACCCAGGGACCTTGGCTCTGCACTTGCTCTTGCTGAAGGGGCCTACAAACTGTTGGATGCCATCCTGGCTTCCGAATGGTCTCAAATCCCAGTCACCTCTCAAGACCAAAAGATCACCTTCTGCGATATTACGCCAAAAATCGAAGCATTGCTAAAATAAGCCATTATACCCCTATATACCCATGGCCCAGCAATAGCTACGATGTAATCATCTTGATATACCCATAATACCCCTACAATGACCCTAACCCAACTGGTATGTCATGTAAGGACCTCTATGAGGCTACAAGGCACCCCAGGAGTCAGCCAGTGGCTACTAAATAGCTATTGCATGGCTTCGAGAGTGAGCAAAGGGTACAACAGGCGACATTGCGGTTGTACACACTCAGAGATGCACCAAGTATCGAGAATGCTGTCAGTAGAACTCCCTGATCATGAGGGAAGAGCTCACAAGCCATAGAATGGCCATCGAGATGACCTGAGAAGACTGAGGGCCTCTAATTCGACTATCTCGGAGGGGACACATATAGCAGTCTAGCACTGACTAAAACCTTCGAGAGGATTGTGTGACAGGCATTGAGAAACTTGGTAGATGGATTTTCGAGATACCTCGATTAGTAATGAACAGTGCCCCTCACCCGAATAAATGGCATACAATGTACTAAGAAACAATGTACTGGCTGCTATATTAGGCAAAGGGCAGGGATGATGTTCTATTGAGAAGAGGGAGAATATGGCTATTGCCCAAGAAATGCAGACAGGAGGTGACAGCCGAGGAAATATATCCGAGGCCGCGTCAGCTTGTCTGATCGCAATACGACGATCGGAAGGACCACCGATTGTCAGGAGGACCAATAGAGATGAGTGAGGAGTGGAACGAATAGAAAACCTATTAAGCTACGGACGCATAAGCCTATCAGCCAGCCCCAAGGGGATAGCTATGGCAATACAATACGTGCAATAGCATCTCGATGACCGATCGAGCAACTTGAAAGGTCATGCAGGGTCCAATAGCGGATCAAAAGACAAATGATGGAGTAGTTGGACTATCTTGGACTATCCGCATGATGTGTAGGCAATGCGCGGCCAGTTCAAGATACTAGAAGGGTATATGAACAGTGTACCAAAATGCCGGGTCGGGAGGAGACCAATAGGGTGGACGCGCGGCGGTAGAAAGCATGCATATAAGGGTAGAAAACCTCCCCAGGCATGCTGAAACAGCCGCGGACCGTCGCGATGACCCACGCAATGACGCCAGTAGCGTCTCGATGACTCGAAATGAGTCTACAACAGGCAGCCAGGACCAATACCGGGTGGAAAAGCATTATTGCACAGGGGAATATCGGACCGATTGTGTATACTAGCATTACTCTCTCTAATATTTCCTTATTTACTCGGGCTGTTTCCTAGCTACCAAAAACATATAAATACAGCATGGAGGAGAGGTGAAAGGCAAGCACTCGCTGCCCTAGCTTCGAGACCACGAGATTGGGAATTAACGATTTCATTATCTTGTGCTATTCTGTGCATTAAGGCAAATTAAGTGAGAGCTTCGGTCCTAGACCACCCAGAAATAGTAGAGATGAACTGTGATCATCAAGAGAACTTGTTGAGACCATTGCTTGAGTCCGGGAGACTCACAGAGAGATATTGAGACTCAGGGGTAGGTTAGATTCCCCTTAGGTCTAGAGACACAGAGAGACAGAGACTTAGTGGGGTAGTGCAGATTCCCCCAAGTTTTGAGGTCAGAGATATTGAGAACTAGAGGCTATAGCTGCAAGAGGAGACTTGTTGCTATTACCACAGAGACCAACCCCAGAGTACACTTGGTGCCCTTGGGTATACTTTTCGAGAAAACACATTTTATATTTCTATACCCTCCAAACCACTTACAAAAGTTGAATCCCTCTCTTCGAGAGCTGTCTCCGACGCCCCAGAATCGCATTTCAAGGTACTGGTTGATATAGGTGGTGGTTATCCGAGCCACATATTACACACCTACCCCACCAATACCATCACATCGCTTTCAAACTTCTACCATCACCATCACACATACTCACACTATCACCAATTCACCATGTTCAGTAATACTGCTGCGTCTTGGCTCTTTCCTGCTGGGGCAGGCCTTATCATGACTATCTTGATGGGCATAGCTTGGTTATGGGAGAAGAGAAGGGATAGGTTGGAGTTGGATAGGGAACAAGAGAGAATTACATAGATGGACAAGGACAATGCATTACACAAGGTGAGCATTCTCGGCCAACTCTCTAGATCTGCCAATGCAGAATCTGGATAAGTATTTGTGATCCAGTAAGTTTCTTTCCATCTTTTCTGTTATCAATTCTGATCAATTGCTTATCAGATCAAATTGTGAAGTTGTTTGTAGTTTTGTAGTATATATTTTGTATTCTGTAAATTTTCTTGAGATTCCCACAATGTTTCTGTAGTGCTGTACCCTTTCCATTTATTAGATAATGGATTTTGTTGTGCTTCCAAGTGTGAGAAAGAATTGCTTCAACTTCGTATTCCTCTCCATTATCAATTAAGGTTGGAGGTGGTTCTGGGTGATGTGTGCTGTAAATATCATTTTCAATCACAGGGGTAAGAAGACAGGCATGGAATTGATTGTGAATCTTCCATCAATTAGGAAATTTCAATTGATAGGTTGTTGGGGAAGTCTTGGCTATTATTGTGAAGGGTCCTTCTTTTCTTTGGCTGAGCTTCTTAGAAGGGTAAGGGACTGGGATATTTCTGTTATCTAGCCAAACTCAATCACCAATCTTGAAAGAGTTTCATGCTTGATTGCCTCTGGCTGCTATTTTAAGTCTAGCTTGCTCATGAGCTTCTAAAGCTGCTTGGTGAGCATTCTTGGTATGTTCTTTGATTGCTGGTATATTTGTAACTTCTTTTGATATAAAAGCAGTGGGGTTGTAACCCATTATGAGCTTGTGAGGGGTGTGTTCTTGACCTGAATGTGGTTTGGTATTGTAAACAAATTCCACAATTGGTAGATAATGCTTCCATCCATATGGGTTCTTAGTTGTAAGAATAGCAAGTGCAAATTGAATTTTCTGGTTGTATCATTCAGTAGTTCCATTGCTTTGTGGATGATATGCAGTGGAGTAGGCTGGTTTGATGTTGAGTTTCTGGTAGAATGCATGCATAGAGCGAGAAGCAAATCTAGGGTCTTGATCTGAAATAATAACCTTATCAGGTGTTCCAAATCAGGAAAAAACTTTGTCAATGAGGATATCTGCAATATCCTCAGAGGTAGCCATTTTGGTAGTTGGATAGAGTAGTATCCCCTTTGTAAGGCCATGGTCCACAATAGACAATATACAATCAAAGCCATTGTCAGGAGGGAGGTCCATGAGGAAATCTATCAAGATCTGGGAAAAGGGATGTAAAGAAGAGGGGCCAGGAATCGGCTGCAGTGGTGGCTTAACTGGATGCTGGTTAATCTTGTACTGTTGACAGGTATTGCAACCCTTCACATAGGTTTGAACATAGGAGTTCATACTGGGCCAGTAGACATACCAGGAGAGTTTCCAAAGTGTCTACACAAAGCCAGAATGACTGGAGGTAACAAGGTCATGTACCTGAAGCAGTAAAGTATGCTTAAGAGCCTGGTTAGGTGGAATAACTAACCTACCCTGATAACGGAATAGGTTATCAGAATCAGGGACATAAATATCTGATGCTTCTATTGTGGAGATTAGAGAAGCAATGCACTTCTTAACTTCTGCATCAAGGAAGTCCACATCAAAGTTGATAGCAGGAATTGCAATTTTCTCCAGATTGTTGGGTTCCTGTGGCTTGTGATCTGGACATCTGCTTAAGGCATCAGCAGGGGTGTTCTTTTTTCCTGGTAGATGCTTGATGATATAAGAGAAACATTGGAGGTAGGAAGACCAATGCATTTGTCTGTGATTAAGGTTCTGGGGCTCCTTCCAATGAGTAAGGTTCTCATGATCAGTCCATATGGTAACTGGATGAGGAAAACCCTCAATGTAATGACACCATTTGTTTTTTTTTTTTTTTTTTTTTTTTAAAAAAATCAACAATTTATAACACAGTGTATGGTAGCAGTCTGTGGCAGCTATCTACTACAAGAGCAGTGGCTACAATATACGAGAGTTCTACAGAAGGGCCCCAAAGAGGCCCAACATTGTCCAATGTACTGAGGGTGTCAAGTGCCTGTGAGAGAAAAGAGACTAACTAGCATACTAAAGAGTGAAGAGATAAGGAGAAAGGGTACATACCAGTGGGCAGGCTAGGTAGGAAGGGGGGTTGGGAAGAGTGTTGGGCAGCGGTACCTCCCAGGTTGGGGGGGAAAGAGAAGGCCAGGGGGTTTGCCTGGAGGAAGGTGACAAGATTGTCAATGTCAGTGTAGTAGTTTGAACTGCTGTCCTGAGTCCAGGTCCAGTGGTGGGTGTAGAGAAGGCAAGACCAGAGGATATGGTTGCACCACTGAAAAGGAAAGTTGCATGGGCAAGAGGTTGGTTCATTGGGGAAGAACCAAGAGCAGTATTTGCTGGTTGGTGTATGGTTCAGAATGCAGCATGTTAATCAGGCAGTGAGGGAGGGGGGTTTGCATGCAGTGGATGAGAGGAAGGGACCATCATGAAAGTAAGATGGTTGGAGGGGTTCCTTGCAGTGGGTGAGGGGAAGGAACTGTGAGCCCAGGGAGGGGAGAGTGGAGTCCAGTTACCACTCCTAGATGACATTTTTGGTACTTAGCTTCCAGATAGATGATGCCCAGACAGGGGGCAAAGTCAAGAAGGATAGATGGGGTTTTGTGGAAGCAAGGGTGTGAGCTTGTGCATGTACTGAAAGTTTCCAATGTGATAGTAAGTGTGTGATGGTGAGTGAGTGGGAGGGTGAGGCTTCAAGCCAGGGGATGAGGAGGGAAGTGACCAACAGGGAGGTATGCTGCCCTGAGGAAGGAGAGGGGGAGAGTGCAGCCCACACTGCTGAGGGAGAGTCAGTGAGAAAGAAGAGAGACAATATATCACTACCAAATAGGGGAATGAGAGACAAGACAGCAAAAGAAAAGGCAAGATGTTTGGAGTCAGAACCTGTGAGGGAACTGGTGTCAGCAGAATCAGAGTGTACAAGTACATTGTTTACAGAAGCAACATAGGAAACTTGGGAGGAAAAACTGGTGAGACAAGAGGGTGGGGAAGAAGAATCGAAACCAATTACAAGAGTATTAGAAAAGAAAAGAGCCCTGGAGAGGGCAGGGTCGAGAGAGGTGTTGTACCAGGAGGAAAGGTCTTTCCTGGAGCACAGTGAAATGCTGGAAAACAGACTCTAAGGCAAGGGTGGGGGAAGCAAACACTGAGGGGACAAGGATGGGAAGCTTTCACACTAAACCCAACACTCAACTCTCAAAACTTCAAACACAACTCACTAAACTCAGATGAGAGCTTAGGGCAAAGGTATAGGATAGGATATGTCAAAGAGTAATCATTTGCCAAGGCAAGTTTGAGGGGGTGCAGATCTGACAGATAGAATCGAAGTAACCGATTTTAGAGAGTTCTGAATGACACAGTTTATGGCTAGAATAGCCCTGGATAACTGCACAAAATTCTGATCTCTAAATTGAGTGTAATACAAGACCCACTTGATTACAACTCCTCTAGACTCTGGGGACAAACTCAAGCTCAAGACCCACTTGGCTTAGTCTGTTCTGTCTCTAATTTAGAATTGAGCTCAAAGAAATTTCAAGTCCAAATCCCTCTGCTTTCTAGGCTCTAGGAAATCACACAAAAGCAAGCTCAAGGTGATTCTCCTCTCAATAACCCTTTCTGAACTTCTCCTGAAGACAAGTTTCACTTAAACAATTCACACAAAATAAATCTAAACTGTTCTTGATCACGGCTACAAAGTACTCTGCCGAGAAGTTGGGATGAAGCCCTTCTTGCTCTTCTCAGAGGCTAGCAGCCATATTTTTATATTGAGAGAGATACAAAACTAAAATAGACAAAACAGAGAGATATGAAATATAGGAAACATGGTCCGATGCAAAACAAATGAAAAGAATATTTTAGAATGTTCTCCTGCATTGCTGCAGGTGTCTGAGGTACTCGGAAAGTGTTCTCGAGTCAATGGCAGTCTGGCCATTGCTACTAGGTCATCAGGAATGCAAGCGTTCAATGATGTATGCCTGAGCTCTCAGATCAAAATGCTGATTGTGTCTCGGAGATGGTTTCCATTGTTCTGTGCCTGCTAAACTCTTCCTTGGGGGAGTGATTCTGTAGCATCGTGGACCCACAAGGTACACCTAATTAGTGCACAATAATCTGTTTGGAATATTCTGACACTCAGGGGTGCCGTTCCAATGTTAGGAAGCTCGTTCCATTGTCCATGCTCTGTTTCTAAGGGTTTTGCCTGTCTGCATAACCTCGTTTCATGTCTCTGGAATATTCTAAAGTTCTTGCGAGCTGGTTTGGCTCACTCCCGGTCTCTGAGTTTAATTTATCTTGTGCACAGCCCTCCCTGATTGCGACCTGGGTTAGTTTGGCAAGCTATGTACAGCCTGGAATCCCCTAGTAGTTGCCCGAAATGCCTGCCCTTTACTGAGTTCTGTCATAAAGACTATCCCTTGCGTGAGTTTAGACACTATTAGGCATATGCTAGGGCACAAACACCCTATACATGGTCAAACTGGCAATCTCAGGATAGGTCCCAATCCTCTCTGAGGTTCATAGATGTATTGCCATTGATTTTATAGTAATAAAATCGGTAAAAATAGTGTATTTTAGGTGTAAACCCATAATTGGCTTATCACTGCATAGCAACAGAAGTACTCACAGAAAGTAATATGCTTGCCCTGGGAGAGGAAAGCAACATTGGCCCACTTGGAAGCCAAGAGGGTGTCCATGAGGGTGTAGACTCCCTCAGCAAGGGAGAGAGCATCTTTCCACTCTGCAGGGTTGGAGGCTAGCAGTGGGACAAGTTGGGGGAGGGCCGTTGCCTTCAACCAGGGGCCATAGTCCAGAGCAAGGTCCCACTGGACTTTGGGTTCGGAAGGAGGAGGGGGCCAGAGAGACTCAGGAAGGTGGGAGTAATCTTCTTGGGCAGGGGGAGAGGGTGTTGACCCATAAGAGAGAGCCGGCAAAACCTCAAAGTGTAAACGCTTTGCAGCAACATTAGCCAGAGCCATGTCAACAGAGTTGGTAGGGGCTGGGGCTGGAGTGGGGGAGGGGGGGGAGGACAAACCAAATGCCCCCGGGGCAAAGAAATGTGCTGTAGCAGGCGACCTATTGAGGCTGTCCACACATTGGACTTAGGTGGTATGCAAAGGCAAGTGAGTATTCAAGTAAGAACACTTAGCTACGACAAACTCAACCAGCTAGAGACCAATTCAAAACTGGTGGTGGTGGTAAGAAGTCAAGAAGGGGTGACCATTGCACATTCCCTGTCATGATGGAAACTTTTGGTATATGGGCAAGCTCACACCCTCACTTCCATGAAACCCCATCCACCCTTCTCGACCTTGTCCCCTGTCTGGGCATTGTCTATCTGGAAGCTAAATACCAAACACATCATCTGAGAGTGGCAGCTAGACAATCCCTTCTTGACCTCTTACCACCACCACCGACTTTTGAGTTGGTCTCTGGCTGGTTTGTAGCGTTGTAGTTAGGCTTCTTTCACAAATACTAGCTCCCAACTGCCTATGCCTCCCAAACCCAGCGTGCACACAGCCTCTGAACGGTTGCCGGCCGCGGCACGTTTTTTCATCCTGGGGTCCTTTGGTACGTTCTCGCCCCCTTCCCTCTCTCCAGCCCCAGCCCCTGCCGACTCTGTCAACGCAGCTCTGGCCAACATTGCTGCAAAGCATTTACACTTTGAGGCCTCTCCGGCTCTTTTTTATGGGTCCACACCCTCCCCACCACTCAATGCCCTGGCTCTACCCTCCCAGGCTCCCTCCCTGGCCCCTCCTCCCACCGAAACCAATGTCCAATGGGAATCTGCCTTGGACTATGGCCCCTGGTTGAAGAATACAGCCCTCCCCCAACTGGTCCTGCTACTGGCCTCGGCCCCGGCAAACTGGAAAGATGCTCTCTCCCTTGCTGAGGGAGTCTACACCCTCATGGACACCCTTTTGGCTTCTGAGTGGGCCACCGTCGCTGTCCAATCCAAGGGTGGTTTTATTACATTCTGTGAGTACTTTCATTGCTACGCGGTGCAATGGGCTCCAGCTCCCCCCCCTCCCAAACATGTGGACGCCACATGCCTGTTCCGTGGAACTGCTGAGGTAAGTGGTTCCTCTGTCCCCACTAACATGGCCCCTGCTGTGCCAGCTTCTGGTCCGGCTGTGCAGGAGTCTACTCCTGCAGGGTTGGTGCCAGCTGCTGGTGCTGCCCCGGCACTGCCCCCTCCCCCTTGCCCTGCGCGCTCTCCCCGGCGCCCTCAGTTTGTCCCACCTGGTGTGGCCCCTCCCCCCCCCCCTTTCCTATGCCAGTGCCCTCAAGGCAGCACCCACCTTGGCCCATGTGGCCAAGGCATTCCCCACCCTCCCAATGGACCACGTCATTGCCGTCCAGAAGGCTGTTCTCGGTGCTCTGGCCTCCAAGGCCAAATGCTCATGCACTGTTGCTGGCCCTTCCAGGTGCCAGATTTTGGTCTCCGGGTCTGACACCTTGTCCAAGGTGTCTCTGCCTCATGTCACCCACATCGTTAACTCGGCGTTATCAGCCTCTGGCTCTGCGCATTGTGTCGAGTCGGTGTGCCCTTCCTCTGGGGGCCTGTCCCTCTCCACCTCCGCTGTCATGTCGGCTTCTGAGCTGGCAGCTGTCAGCACCACCCTTGGCAAGGACCTGAAGGCTCCTCCAGTCCCTGTTGCCCTCCCTACATCATGGTCTTACCTCAAGCTCGTCAATGTCCCTCTCTTTCAACCTGGTACCGCTGACTGGGTTACTCCCGCTGAGGTGGCTCAGGCTCTGGACTGGTCCCCCCCAGGTGATCCGCAACTCTGCCAAGTCTACCACTGCTACTGTGTAGTTTGACATCCACGATTTGCAATCTGGCTCCTGTGCTAAGGCGGTGGCTGGGCGCTCTGTTCCCCTTGCTGGCACTGTCTGCTTTGTCCAGACCACCTGCACTAATCCTGGCTCCCCCCGCTGCTCTCAATGTTGGCGCTGGGGCCACACTATTCATTCATGCCGTGCACGCTCTGTGCGTTGCCCTATCTGCTCTGAGCCTCACTCCGAGGTGGAGCACTGGTCTTTGGCTGGCTGCTGCAAAGGCCACCCCAAGGCCAAACCCCCTGTCCCTGCCACCCCCCCAACTTTCCCTGCCCCCACATAGGCAAGTGCGTTAACTACAGCAAATTGCATGCTGCCAACAGCCCGAAGTGCCCCTTCTGGCGTCACTGATTCCAACCAGACTGGATCAAAGCCTGGTACATGGCTGATGGCTGTACTGCAGAGGCTGGTCGCAAGACCAGCGTCGGTTCTTCTGCCCGGAAAGACAAGGGGAAGCTAGCAGCTACAGCCCCTCCCTCATCCACATAGGCCTTCTCATTTAGTTTTACATGTAGGTTTTGGGATCTTTTTCTCAGCGTATTGGGCTCTGTTTCTTTCTCCCTGGGGCCTCCTGCCTGGTGCTTTGTCCTGCCCACCCTTGAAGCCTCCCCATGTTATGCCTCTCTTTGGTTCCTCTTCTGGTTGGGTTCGGGTGTCTAGGTGCTCACCTGGCTTGGCCCTGGCCTGTTTTCCCTTTACGGTCACTTGATGGCTGTGCTCAGTACAACGGACGTTGTTGGGCCCCCTTCAGGGGCCCTTCTGTGAATTTGTTTTGTATTTAAGCGGTCTATTACTTGAGCTTCCAATGTAGTAGGTACACCACCGTGGACTGCCATCATGCACTGCATAATAAATTGTTGAGTTCAAAAAAAAAAAAAAAAAGAGTGGCAGCTAGACTCCACCCTCCCCTCCCTGGGCTCACAATTCTTTTTTTTTTTAAAGAAAATCACCAATTTATAATGTGGTGCATGGTAGCAGTCCACAGCAGCTATCTACTACAAGAGGAGTAGCTACAATAATTATGAGAGTTCTACAAAAGGGCCCCAAAGGGACCCAACATCGTCTGATGTACTGAGTGAGGGTGTCGAGTGCCCGTGAGAGGGAAGATACTGACTAGCAAGCTAGAGAGCAAACAGAGAGGGTAGTGGGAAGATTACATACCAGCATGCGGGCTAGATAGGAAGGGTGGGTGGGGAGGAGTGTTGGGCAGCAGTTCCACCTGGGTCTGGGGGGAAAGAAAAGGCTAGGGGATTGGCCTGGAGGAAGGTGACAAGATCATCAATGTCAGTGTAGAAGTTGGAGCCACTGTCCTGAATCCAGGTCCAGTGGCAGGTAAAAAGGGGGCAGGACCAGAGGATATGGTCTTACCATTGGAAGGAGAAGCTGCAGGGGCAGGAGGTAGGCTCATTGGGAAAGAACCAAGAGCAGTATTTGCCAGTGGGTGTGTGATTTAAGATATATCGCGTCAAGCAAGCAGTGAGGGAAGGCAGTTTATGTGCAGTGGATGAAAGGAACAGTCCGTCATGAAAGTAGGATAGACAGAGAGGTTCATCGCAATGGGACAGAGGGAGGAACTGTGAGCCCAGTGAAGGGAGGGTGGAGTCCAACTGCCATTTGCAGATGACGTGTTTGGTACTCAGCTTCCAGATAGATGATGCCCAGACAGGGGACAAGGTTGAGAAGGGTGGATGGGGTTTTGCGGAAGCGAGGGCATGTGGGCTCATAATTCATGCCCCTCTCCCACTGCAGCGAACCCCTCTGTCCCTCATACTTCTGCAATGGGCCCTTTCTTTCATCAACTGTGCGTAAACCACCCTCCCTCATTGCTTGCTTGATGCAGTACATCTTAAATTATGTGCCCACTGGCAAGTACCACTCTTGGTTCTTCCCCAACAAACCTACCTCATGCCCTTGCAGCTTCTCTTTTCAATGGCGCAACCACATCCTCTGGTCCTGACCCCTTTTCACCCACCACTGGACCTGGTCTCAGGACAGTGGTTCCAACTACTACACCAACATTGATGACCTTGTCACTTTCCTGCAAGCCAACCCCCTAGCCTTTTTGTTCCCCCCCGACCCAGGTGGAAATGCTGCCCAACACTCCTCCCCACCCACCCTTCCTACCTAGCCCACCTGCTGGTATGTACCCTTTCCACTACTCTCTCTCTTCACTCTCTAGCTAGCTAGTCAATTTCTCTCCTCTCACAGGCACTTGACACCCTCACTCAGTACATTGGACAATGTTGGGCCCCTTTGGGGCCCTTCTGTAGAACTCTCGTAATTATTGTAGCCACTGCTCCTGTAGTAGATAGCTGCCATGGACTGCTACCACACACTGTGTTATAAATTGTTGATTAAAAAAAAAAAACAAAAAAAAAAGAGAGCCAGAGGCTGTAGCTGCAAGAGGAGACTTGTTGCTACTACCACAGAGACCATCCCTAGAGTACACTTGGTGCCCTTGGGTATATTTTCGAGAAAACACATTATATATTCCTATACCCCCAAAAACTCCTTTTCAAAAGTTGAATCCCTCTCTTTGAGAACTGTCTCTGACACCCCAGAATTGCATTTTGAGGTACTGGTTAATATAGGTAGTGATTTTCCAAGCCACATATTATACACCTACCCCACCCATACCATCACACTGTTCATCCCATCTTTTATGTCTCCATACTGGAGCCCTTGTCTCCCAACACAATCCCTGATCACATTGTCCCTCTGCCTCCACCAGTCATCATCAATGGCAAAACAGAATATGAGGTTGTGTGCATTTTGGATTTGCAAATGCGCCATTGCAAATTGCAATACCTCATCAAATGGCATGGTTACAAAGGCACCAATGAGGCAACTGATTGGGTTCCCTCTACCAACCTGGGTAATGCATCAGAAATTGTTGTGGAGTATCATGCTTGATATCCAGATAAGCCTGGACCTCATTCCCCTCTTTCCTGATCATGGGCACTTATATAGTTTCTTTCCTCTCAGGTTCCTCTGTTCAGTTTGCTTCCATTTCCTTTATCACTCTAGTATTGTGCACTCTCAAAACAAAACAAAGAACAAAGAAAAGCATAGTAGGTAGACAACAGACTAATTGTACAATTTAGGAGCCGAACACAACACAACACACCTTCACATTTCTCTTCCCTTCCCTTTGTTCCTCCTTCCTCTCCTCCTCCTTTCCTCCCTTCTTTTATCCAACTCATCCTCCTGTGCCCTGATCTTGCTCTTGGCCCCACCATGGAGGTATCCACGCATATACTCATGCTGCAGCATGCACAACTGCTCTGCTGACTCCCACATGCTCTCCTCAAGTGCACAATTGCTCATCTCCAGCTCCCAATTGCTTTGTGCCAAGTCATGGTTCATTTGTACCAGGTCCTCATAGCTTCACCAAGTCATCCACTGCTCCTGCACCATCAGCTGGTTCAAATCCCGCATAGCCTCATTTGAGACAATGACTTGCTGTAACAACTTTGCCAATTCCTCCACCACACTCATGAACCTTGTTGTAGGCTACACAGGCAACTACAGCCACATTAGTAAGCACCCCATCATCATTGTGCTCAGCACTCACTGTCCTGATCACAGGTGGTCCATATGGCTGCTGCAGAATATGCAAGTTTCCCCCTCCTCACATCCCTTGCAACCTCTGGCTCCACACCAACTGATATCCCACCCTGTTGCCACTCGCTTGCAACAAGTCTGAGGTAAATCCCTGGCTTGTTGAAGGCTCCTGTGACAACAGCAGCAGCAGCGGGACATTCACATACTTGTTCCCAATGAGCAAGCACCCCTCTCTCAACCTCTTGCAACCATTGCACCTCCTGCACCCCTCTATGGAACTGACACACTTGATCCTACACTTCATGCACTTGTTGCATGGAGGCCAATTCTGTGAGGGCAACCTGGAGTGAGAGAGAGGTGAAACGCGATTGCTCACACTCAGACTATGCAGGGAAATCCTTAGTATATTAAACAATTGCGAAAGCATGAGAAAGCATGAAGCTACTACACACCTATGCAGGGAAATCCTCAGAGAAACAAATGAGGAAGTCCCTGCACTGCTATGAGAGCTACAGGAGCGGTGGCTGAACTACTGTACAGACTAAATGATCACTGTCCAAAATGGGAACTAGGGAGCAGGTGCACGCACATGCGACTGGAGGGCAGGTAAGTGCATCATGTGATTGCGCTCAGGGGCGTGCTGAGCATGGGAAGTGGGTGCTTGTGCGCACCAGTTCTGGGAGGCATCGGCTGGCGATGTTGGGTGATGGCAAGGGCTGGGATGGCTTGGGGGGACCTGGGGGGTAACAGGAGCAGAGGGAGGAGTGTAGGGAGGACTTGAAGGTCCCCTTACAAATTCTGTACTGGCCTGACCACCAGTTGTGGGTCAATGTCCCCCATCATTGACTGTGTCCTTGGCAGCATCCTTCTGATGAACCTGCCTCCAGGCTGCATCCCTCCTCTGGTGCCCCAGATACTCCTTGATGCCCCCAGTGATGTCACAATCATTGCTGATCTGCCCCTATTATTGCCCACAATGACACACTGCTCACCCTTCCTATGCTTGCTGACCCTCACTGTAATCATCTCCTCCACTGCCAGCAAGATCACCTCCTCCATCTCCACATCTGCATCACTCACATACACACTCACTTGTGCACTCACCTGTGCACTCAATGCCATGCTCACAGCTGCGCTTGCAGTGGCACTCTTCTGGGCGTTTTCCTCCTCCACAATCCTAGCCTTCATCAACTTCAGGTCTGCCATGCTCATTGTACTGAACAATAAATTGCTCACGCCTTTTTTTGCAGGTCTGGCTTTGGGGGGCATTGTGGAGAGAAGCAAAGCTGAGGCTTCCACATTGAGTCCTCAAGGCTCATCCTTAATGGGGGGATACTGTCACATGCCAAATGCACAGCCACCACCTAAGCACATGCTCACATGCAAAGGCACTGTTCCTGTGTGATTCCATCATCTTTTTATTTCTATTTATAGCTGTTGTTCCATCATTGCTCCCTTTTGCATTGTGTGTCCTCTGTCAAGGCATTCCAGTGAGTAGTTCCTTAGTCATCATTTATTGCCTATTGTCTCCATTCTCTCTCTACCCTTTTCCTGCTTACAAATCATGTATCTGGCTTGTAGTATAAAACATGTTTGCTTGTATCATAGCTACTCAGTGTTAAGTTATGGTGCGGGGGCGGAGTACGGGTGGCTAAATGCGGAGGTCGTGTACTATGTTAGCACAGACTCTAGACGGAGGTGGTGGACTTGGTGCGGAGTGGATCTTTGGCCTCAACGTATGTGTTGTGCCCTCGTGCTACCGCGATCCTATATTTCAAGGAACCAAGTTATCGGAGAAGAGTGGAGATCGGACAGAGAGTAGGAGGGGAGAACTAAGTCGATATTCAGACTAAGGTTACAAACTGGAGTACCTACAGCTTATATACAAGTGTCTATAGAATGGTAACTACAATGTGAATAGAGTATGCGGGGAACGCGGGGAACTATGGAGACGGGAAGGCTGTAGGTATTGCAACAATATAAACGTGAAACAGGAATGAACAAAAGATTGAAAAGGAAAGGTAAAGGAACAGAAGATTGATCCGAAGCGGAGAATGTGGAGAGATGGGGACGTAATAGTTACGGATGTAACACTCAGTCAGATAATCAACTAAGCTTGTCCTCTCTCTCTCTCCATTGCTCTCATGCATTCATGTGCCCTCTTGCATTTCACACCTCCTCCTCCCTTGTCACAATCATGAAAGTGCTTGTGTGTGCTTCCATTGTGTGCTCACAAATCGAGACTGTGGCATTGGAAGGGTGCAGCACATAAGCTGAAGCCAAAGTCTCTCTGTACACTCTCCCTCTGGATCCTCCTTCCCCTTTGGATGGCCATTTTCAGTAGCTTGACAGTCTGATATCAGGTGCCCTACACAATGATGTAGGGTGGCATTCAGAGCTTATGTCAACAGTATACATGACACAGAACATTTGGAGAAAGATACATTCATATGTTGGAAATTCCCCTCCAATTCCTTCTTCTCCTACATGACATCCATACACTAACAAGGAGTGAAAATCACCCTCCAATTTCCCACCTCCCCCACCCAAAATCCATGCACCAAAATTGAACAAAAATCACCCTCCAAATTCCTCCCTTTCCTGCTTAAAATTCCTACACTGAAAAGCAAATGGATATCACACTCTAGTTTCCTCCCTCTCCCATCTGAATTTCATGCAATGATAATGAATGAACATGCTCTGTCCCAAGCCCTTTTCTCTTCTACTACTCTAGTTATTGGTTTTGAATCCTCTTCCCCCCCTCCTTGATTGACTGGTTTCTCCTCTCGAGTCTTTTATGTTGCCTCAGTGAACAATGTACTTGTATGCTCTGATTCTGCTAATGTCAGTTCTCTCACAGGTACTGACTCTGAATGATTTGCCTTTTTCTTTGCTCTTTCCTCTCTACTCCCTCTTTTTAGTAGTGACATTTCTTCCCTCTTCATCTTGACTGACTCCCCTTCAGCAGTGCAGGCTGCACTCTACCCCTCCCCCTCCTCAGGGCAGCACACCTCCCTCGCAGTTGCTTCCCTCCTCATCCCATGGCTGGAGTTGTTGGCCTCCCACTCTCTCACCATCACTCACTCCCTCTCTTGATGGAAACTTTCAGTATACGGACAGGCCCATACCCTCACTTCTGTGAAACCCCATCCACCCTTCTCAACCTCATCCCCTGTCTGGGCATCATCTATCTGGAAGCTAAGCACCAAATACATCATCCAGGAGTGGCAACTCAATTCCACTCTCCCCTCTCTGGGCTCACAGTTCATGCCCCTAGCCCACTGCGGCAAACCCCTTCACTCCTCCTACTTCCATAATGGGCCATTCCTCTTGTCGGTTGCCAACAAACCCCCCTCGCTTGCTGCCCGCTTGACGAGGTGCATACTTGTAGTGTAGGGACTTGGTCACTTGTAGAATAAATTATTATTATGTAATCATGTTCACTCTCTCTCGTTTACAACCACCAATCGAAATCTCTTGCTACAAATTCTATCTATTATATCGGTTTCCCCTTGTAGCAAATCTTTGTTCCTTACATCTTGAGCCCACTGTGAGGGGGCTGTGGCTGTTTAGCCACGCCCCCCCCCAGCTGTTGACATCACCGGACTCAAGAGTCAGCCTTCAGACTCGGTCCTTCGTAACTGCTTCAATCTTGGTTCTGCTGATCTAGTACTTTTGTGACCACCTCAGGCCTCTCCTGGGTACTTGTAGCTGCTTCAGGCCTCGCTTGGACACATTTGGACTCGACATGTGCACTGGCAGTGACCACAACAGTGTAGACACGTGCCAAAATCACAATGACATGACAGCGATGACTCGAGCCAAATACACAGAAGCCTGACATGAGCCATTCTTTGACCTGCGGTTTCCTGAAGAGTTATTCAATTTCTTCAAAGATTTTGAAGACTATGCATGACATGATGGACTTACCTGGAAGGAAATGGCAAGGTGCTTGGAGGATTACACAAGTAGGAAGGAGAGCAGGTTTTGGAGAACCTTGGAGGGCTACTGCCATGACTATGACATGTTCAAGGACACTATCTTATGCTCTTACTTGATGCGAGCACTTGACAGTCAACGATTCTCAGTGAAACACCTAGACAAGTTTATTTTGCAGCCAGAAGACAACGATATCGACTACAGAGAAGAAATGGAGAAGTACTACCAGCAATTTACAAGCCAAGCGACATATTTATTAGAGAACGGCAATATCGACAATGAAGACTGCAATGAATATTTTTGGAAAGGACTCCCTTCAAGCATGCGCAAGGCCATTCACACACACTTAGAGATACAATGATGTACCATTCCATCAATGTGCAAAGCCTATGAAGCAGGATTAGTGATATTTCCAAGTGGGTGGAGGATATCAGTGGAGCCCAATATGAAGCCTGAGGAGGACAATAACGACAACAATAGCATGTTCAGGCTAGTGTATGGAGAAGAGAGAGGGGAATGTGAGTATGATGATGGCCAGGGAGGAAAGGTAAGAGTGAGGAGTGAGGAGAGGAGTGAGGTCAAAGCTGAGTACAGTGAGGTACAGGAGGTTAGTGAGGCGAGCAGAGAGATAATGGGCATGGCAGATGAGGAGAAGGATGGAGGAGAGGTAGAGGTGACAACGAGTGAGGAGAGGAGAGGGATAGAGATGATGAGTGAGGAGGAGAGTGGCAAGTTTGGAGCTGAGTGTGGAGAGGTGAAGGAAGATGGTGAGGAGAGTGTAGGTTTGGCATGCGAGGAGGGAAGAGAAGAGGTGACAAGTGGTGAAGAAGAGATTTCGGAGGAGGTTTCGGACATTAGTGAGGATGTGAGCGAGGGTCAAGAGCTCAGTGCAGAGATTAAGTCAGAGGTAGAGGTGTACAGAGATGTGAGGAAACGGTTGAATGGGGGTACCAGCACAATTTCAGGGACCTTCACAAGCAGTCCAGTCTTCCCCTCATTATCGCTCATGGGTTTTTGCAATTGGTCAAGTATTTTTGGCCCTGGTCCTGGTTTTGACTATGGTCTAGTCATCTTGATGGCTTTCATTTCAGGTGGCAAGCACCAGTGGAGGCCCATTCTCACCTACAAGGAGGTCCTCAGCAAGACTTGTCACAAGCACAATGTGAAGGTAACAGAGTTACCTTCAGAAAGTGTGGAGGAGATGTAGTGTAGGGACTTGGTCACTCGTAGAATAAATTATTATTATGTAATCACGTTCACTCTCTCTTGTTTACAACCACCAATCGAAATCTCTTGCTACAAATTCTATCTATTATATCGGTTTCCCCTCATAGCAAATCTTCGTTCCTTACATACTCAATCACACACCAATTAGTGAATATCACTCCTGGTTCCCAAACAAACCCACTTCTTGCCCTTGCAGCTTCCCCTTCCAATGGCATGACCACATTCTTTGGTCCTGCTCCTTCTACACCTACCACTGGACCTGGACACAGGACAGCAGGTCCAACTACTACATGGACATCAACAATCTGATCACCTTCCTCCAGGCTAACCCCCTAGCATTCTCTTTCCCCCCTGACCCTGGGGGTGCTGTTGCCCAATACTCTTCCCCACCCACCCTTCCTACTTAGCCTGCCTGCTAGTATGTACATCTCTCCCTTATCTTTCCACTCTCTAGTCTACTAGTCAGTTTCTTTGCCTCCATGGGCACTTGATGCCCTCACTCAGTACATCAGACAATGTTGGGCCCCTTCAGGGCCCTTCTGTAGAACTCTCATAATTATTGTAGCCACTGCTCTTGTAGTAGATAGCTGCCGCGGACTGCTACCATGCACCGCATTATAAATCATTGAATTAAAAAAAAAAAAAAAAAAAAAAGATAATGAATGAATATAATGCTTGTATTTCATGCCATAATCTAGTGTAATTTCACTCATCTAATTAGTGTAATATAAATGACATATGTGTGGTCATTTCAGTTGGTTGGGATAGGTTTTTAGTGGATGAATTCTCTGCCCAAATTCATCCACTTTTGATTCACCCCCTAACTGCTGGAATTTAATCTTTTAATATATAAACCTATTAAGTTCACACCAATTTTGGCTCACAGTGGGGGTTGACATGGAGAGATCATGGGGGTGGGCATGGAGTGGAACATGAACCTCCACAGGATTGTCCCAGGGCTGATTTGTACTTGTATGAGATGTGACTGGAAATACTGTGCAGTAAACTGTGGTGTGAAAGATTGATGGAAATTTGTCTAGGCTGAAATATACTGTGCACATCCCTTCTTGACTTCTTACCACCACCACCATTTTTTGAAGCGGTCTCTGGCTGGTTTAGTTTGTCGTAGTTAGGTGTTCTTGCTTGTACACTTGCTCATTTCCACATGCCACCTAAGTCCAGTGTGCGGATGGCCTCCGATCGGTCGCCCGCTGCAGCACGTTTCTTCGCCCCAGGGGCATTTGGTGCGTTGAAACGCTGGAAAACGGACTCGATGGCAAGGGTGGGGAAGCACAACACTGAGGGAACAAGGATGGGAAGCTTTCACACTAAACCCAACACTCAAACTCTCAAAATTCAAACACAATCACTAAACTTGTATGGGAGCTTAGGGCAAAGGTATGGGGTAGGATATGTCCAAGAGTAATCGTTTGCCAAGGCAAGTTCGAGGGGGTGCGGATCTGACAGACAGAATCGAAGAAACCGATTTTATAGAGCTCCAAAATGACACAGTTATTGACTAAGATAGTCCTGGACAACTGTACACAATCTGACCTCTAACTTAAGTGTAATACAAGACTAACTTGATTACAACTCCTCTGGACTCTGGGGGACAGACTCAAGCTCAAGACCCACTTGGCTTAGTCTATTCTGTCTCTAAATTTGAATTGAACTCGAAGAAATCTCAAGTTCCAATCCCTCTGCTCTCTAGGCTCTAGGAAATCACACAAAAGCGAACTCAAGGTGATTCTCCTCTTAATAACTCTGACTGAACTCTCCTGAAGACTAGTTTCACTTAAACAATTCACACAAAATAGATCTAAACCGTTCTTGATCACGGCTGCGAAGTACTCTGCTGAGAAGTTGGGGTGAAGCCCTTCTTGCTCTCCTCAGAGGCCTGCAGCCGTATTTTTATATTGAGAGAGATACAAACTAAAATAGACGAAACAGAGAGATATGAAATACAGGAAATTCGGTCCGTGGTAAAACAAAAGGATAGAATATTTTAGAAAGTTCTTCTGCATTACTGCAAGTGTCCGAAGTACTCGGAATATGTTTTCGAGTCAACGGCAGTCCGGCCGTTGCTACTAGGTCATCAGGAATGCAGACGTTCGATGACATATGCCTGAGCTCTCGGATCAAAATGCTGATCGTGTCTCGGAGATGGTTTCCATTGTTCCGTGCCTACTGAACTCTCCTTCGGGGAGTGATTCTGTAGCATTGTGGACCCACAAAGTACACCTAATTTGTGCACAATAATCTGTTTGGAATATTCTGACACTCGGGGGTGTCATTCTGATGTTAGGAAGTTCGTTCCGTTGTCCATGCTCTGTTTCTAAGGGTTTTGCCTGTCTGCATAACCTCATTTCATGCTTCTGGGGAATATTCTAAAGTTCTCGCGAGCTGGTTTGGCTCACTCCCGGTCTCTGAGTTTCATTTATCTCATGCAGAGCTCTCCCTGAGTGCAACCTGGGTTGGTTTGGCAAGCTATATACAGCCCGGAATCCCCTAGCAATTGCCCGGAATGTCTGCCTCTTACTGAGTTCTGCCATAAAGACTATCCCTCATGTGATTTTAGACACTATTAAGCATACGCTAGGGCACAAACACCCTATGTACGGTCGAACTGGCGACCTTGGGATAGGTCCCAATCCTCTCTGAGGTTCATAGATGTATGGCCATTGATTTTATAGTAATAAAATCGGTAAAAATGGTGTATTTTGGGTGTAGACCCAAAATCGGCTTATCAGCATCTTCCCCCCCCTCCCCCACTCCGGCCCCAGCCCCTACTGACTCTGTTGATGTGGCTCTGGCTAATGTTGCTGCAAAGCGTTTACACTTTGAGGCTTCACCAGCCCTCTCTTATGGGTCGACGCCCTCTCCCCCCGCCCAGGAGGATTACTCCCATCTTCCTGAATCTCTCCGGCCCCCTCCTCCACCCAAAGCCCAAGCCCAGCGGGACCCCGCCCTGGACTACGGCCTGTGGTTGAAGAACACAGCCCTCCCCAACCTGATCCTGCTACTGGCCTCTGCCCCGGCAGAATGGAAGGACACTCTCTCCCTTGCTGAGGGAGTCTACACCCTCATGGACACCCTTCTGGCTTCTAAGTGGGCTTCTGTCACTGTCCTCTTGCAGGGCAAACATGTTACATTCCATGAGTACTTTTAATGCTATGCGGTGCAATGGGCTCCGGCTCCCCCCCCTCCCCAACATGTGGATGCCACATGCCTGTTCCGTGGAACTGCTGAGGTAAGCAGCTCCTCTGTCCCAACTAACACGGCCCCTGCTGCACCAGCTTCTGGTCTGGCTGTGCAGGAGTCTACTCCTGCAGGGTCGGTGCCAATGGCTGGCGTGGCCCCAGCACTGCCCCCTCCCCCTCACCCTGCACGCTCTCCCCAGCGCCCTTGGTTTGTCCCACCCGGCGTGGCCCTTCCCCCCCCCCTTTCCTATGCCGGCGCCCTCAAGGCAGCACCCACCTTGGTTCACATGGCCAAGGCATTCCCCACCCTCCTGACAGACTGCATCATTGCTGTCCAGAAGGCTGTTCTCAGCACTCCAGCCTCTAAAGCCAAGTGCTCTTGCACTGTCACTGGCCCTTCCAGGCGCCAAATTTTGGTCCCCGGTTCTGATGCCTTGTCCAAGGCATCTCTGCCACATGTCACCCACGTTGTTAACTCAGCGTTATCAGCCTCCAGCTCTGTGCTTTGTGTCGAGTCGGTGTGCCCTGCCTCCGGGGGTTTGTCCCTCTCTACCTCTGCTGTGGCGTCGGCCTCTGAGCTGGCGGCTGTCAGCGCTGCCATCAGCAAGGACCTCAAGGCCTCCCTGGTCCCTGTCTCCCTCCCCACGTCACGATCTTATCTCAAGCTTGTAGACATCCCTCTTTTCCAGCCTGGTACCACTGACCGGGTTACCCCTGCCAAGGTTGCACAGGCCCTAAGCCAGTCCCCCCTCACGCTCTCCCTTCTGCTTGCTGGTCCACCCCGGGTGATCCGCAATTCCTGCCAAGTCAACCACCGCTACTGCATGGTTTGACATCCATGACTCGCAATCCGGCTCCCACGCCAAGGCGGTGGCTGGGCGCTCCATTCCCCTAGCTGGCACTGTCTGTTTCATCTGGACCGCCTGCGCTAATCCCAGTACCCCCTGCTGTTCTCGTTGCTGGTGCTGGGGCCACACCCTCCACTCTTGCCAGGCATGCTCTGTACACTGCCCTATCTGCTCTGAGCTGCATTCTGAGACCGAACACTGGTCCTCAGCTGGCTGTTGCAAAGGCCATCCCAAGGCCAAACCCCCTGTCCCCGCCACCCCCACCAACTCCCCCTGCCCCCACAGGGGCAAATGCATTAATTGCGGCAAATCTCACACCGCTAACAGCCCGAAGTGCCCCTTCTGGCGCCACCGATTCCAACCAGAATGGATCAAAGCCCGGTACGCAGCTGATGGTTGCACTGCAGATGCTGGTTGCAAGGCCAGTGTTGGTTCTTCTGCCCGGAAGGTCAAGGGGCAGCCAGCAGCTTCGGCCCCTCCCTCGACCTCGTAGGCCTTCTTGTTTCCTTTTACATGTAGGTTCTGGGTTCTTTTTCTCGGCACATTGGGTTCTGTTTCTTTCTCCCTGGGGCCTCTTGCCCGGCACTTTGTCCTACCTGCCCTTGGGGCCTCCCCATGTTTTAACTTCTCTTTAGTTACTTATTCTGGTTGGGTTTGGGTGTCTAGGTGCTCACCTGGCTCAGCCCCAGCCTGCTTTCCCTTCACGGTCACTTGATGGCCACACTCAGTACAACGGACATTGTTGGGCCCCCTTCGGGGGCCCTTCTGTGAATTTGTTTTGTATTTAAGTGGTCTATTACTTGAGCTTCATTGTAGTAGGTACACTGCCACGGACTGCTATCAGCGCACCGCATAATAAATTGTTGATTCCAAAAAAAAAAAAAAAAAAAAAAGAAATATACTGTGCAGCAATATGCTGTGCATAACATCAATAACACTGCTGCACTTGTGTGAACAAGCTGAGTCCAATGAGCCCACACATGTGACCAGTTGTCCATGACAAAATGTTCTGTGCAGGAATATGCTGTGTGAGGCATAAATTCACAACAATGTGCAATCCCCATCTGTATCCTAGTGTCCCACTATCAATCCCTTCAGGGGGATTCTTAGCACAAATATGTAAATCCTGGTTGCTCATCTTTTGCTCTTCTTTGTAACCACCCTTTGAACAGTATTTGAACAATATAATTATGCACAGAATGATGCAACAGAGATTTCGCCATCCCACAACAACATTGTAGCACTGATATGTATCACCCCACAAATATGGCCAGGGATATGGAATTATGTAGAGCACTATGTTGTCCAGTCACCCCTTCTTGACTTCTTACCACCACCACCAGTTTTCGAATCGGTCTCTGGCTGGTTAGTATGTCGTAGTTAGGTGTTCTAGCTTTCATACTAGCTCGTCTCTACATATGCCGCCTAAGTCCAATGTGTGGACGGCCTCGGATAGGTCGCCCGCTGCAGCACGTGTTTTTGCCCCAGGGGTGTTTGGTACGTCCTCCCCCCCCCTCCCCCTCCCCAGCCCCTGCCCCTGCCGACTCTGTCAATGAGGCACTGGCCAACGTCGCTGCAAAGCGTTTACGCTTTGAGGCTTCCCCGGCCCTTTCATACGGGTCCACACCTTCTCCCCCCCCAAGCGATCCGACTCCCCTCGCCACCAAACCCTTCTTCCCCCCCTCCAGGAAAACTGCCATTGGTCAACGGGAACCCACTCTCGACTACAGCTCCTGGCTGGTGGGCACAGCTCTTCCCAGCCTTGCTCCTCTACTGGCCTCTGCGCCCAGGGACCTCGGCTCTGCCCTTGCCCTTGCAGAAGGGGCCTACAAGCTTTTGGATGCCATCCTGGCCTCCAAATGGTCTCAAGTCCCAGTCACTTCCCAGGGCCAGGAAATCACATTCTGTGAGTTATTCCTGTTGTTATGCAGCACAATGGGCTCCGGCTCCCTCCCCCCCCCAACATGTGGATGCCACATGCCCGTTCCGTGGAACAGCTGAGGTAAGCGGTTCCACTGGCCCCACTAATGTGGCCCCTGCTGCGCCGGCTTCTGGCCTGGCTATGCAGGAGTCTACTCCTGCAGGGTCGGTACCGGTTACTGGTGCTGCCCCTACACTGCCCCCTCCCCCTCGCCCTGCGTGCTCCCCTTGGCGCCCCCAGTCCAATCCTTCCGGTGTTCCCCTCCCCCCCCTTTCATATGCCGGCGCCCTCAAAGCAGCACCCACCCTGGTCCATGTGGCCAAGGCATTCCCCTCGCTCCCCACGGACCGTGTTATTGCAGTCCAGAAGGCTGTTCTTGGCACCCCGGCTTCCAAGGCCAAATGCTCCTGTACTGTGGCTGGCCCCTCACAGCGCCAAATACTCGTCCCCAGGTCTGATGCCCTCTCCAAGGCGTCTCTCCCCCACATCACCCACATTGCCAACTCAGCGCTCTTGGCCTCCGGCTCCTCACTTCGCGTGGAGTCGGCGCACCCTTCCACTGGGGGCTTATCCCTCTCCACCTCCACTGTTGCGTCGGCTTCTGAGCTGGCGGTTGTCGGTGCCGCCCTCAGCAAGGACCTAAAGGCTTCCCCGGTCTCTGTCGCCCTTCCCACATCCCGGTCTTACCTCAAGCTCATTGATGTGCCCCTTTTCCAACCTGGTACCGCCGACCGGGTTACCTCTGCCGAGGTTGCACAGGCTCTTAGCCAGTCCCCCCTTGCCCTCTCTCTCCCCCTTGCTGGACCCCCCCACGTAATCTGCAACTCAGCCAAGTCTACCATGGCCACTGCCTGGTTTGACATTCATGACTCTCAGTCCGGTTCCCATGCCAAAGTGGTGATCAGACACTCTGTTCCCCTTGCAGGCACCGTGTGCTTCATCCAGCCTGCCTGCGCTAACCCCAGCACCCCCCGCTGCTCCCATTGTTGGCGCTGGGGCCACACTATTCACACCTGCCACTGCGCGCTCTGCGTGCTGCCCCATCTGCTCCGAGCCTCACTCTGAGGCTGAACACCAGTCTCATGCCGGATGCTGCAAGGGCCATCCCAAGGCCAAGCCCCCTGTCCCCGCCACACCCACTGGTACCCCATGCCCGCACCCCCACAAGTGCATTAACTGCGGCAAGTCACACGCCGCCAACAGCCCGAAATGCCCCTTCTGGCACCATCGCTTCCAGGCCAATTGGATCAAGGCTAGGTATGCGGCTGACAGCCACACTGCAGATGCTGGTCACAAGACCAGTGTTGGCTCCTCTGCCCACAAGAGTAAGTCCTCGGGGTCCCACACCTCAACATTGGTCTCCTCTTAGTAGGTTTTCTCGCTTACTTTACACTTTCTCTGGATTGGGTTCCTTTTCTTTCTCCCCAGGGCCCCCTGCCCGGCGCTTTGTCCTGCCGCCTTATGGGCATAATCCACTTCTCTTTTGTGCTCTCCAGGTGGGGCTGGGGTGTCTAGGCTCACGCCTGGCCCTGTCCCCACCTTCTTCACTTCATTTACACAGTCACTTGACGGCCTCACTCAGTACAGCGATGGCTGTGGGGACCCCTGTGGGGTCCCGCTGTGAACACTTTCTGTATTTAGGTAGTCGCCTGTTCTTGTGTAGTTACGGCTGCCCCTGGACTGCTATCGCGCACCGGGTAATAAATTGTTGAATTAAAAAAAAAAAAAAAAAACTATGTTGTCCAGTGACAAAATGAATCTTTTTTAGTGTCCAAGGAAGAGCCAACACTCACGCCCAGACAACTCTAAAACCAATGCATCGCCTCGAAAGCTTACCCAATCGGAACATGCAAAATTTACTCAGGACAGCATCTGTATCTCTCACCCACTGTTCAAAACCACTCATTTGAATGTTCTCCTGGGTTAAAGTCTAACTACTGATGGACCCAGCTTCCCAAACCCATCCAATTCTTTTCAATGGAATTATATGGAGAGTGCAACAGGTTTCATCTGTGTTGTCCATCAGTAGAATGCATCTTCCAGTAGCTGGGGACCCAACTAGCAGGGCCCGAAACAGCTGGTCTTGATACGTAGGTGACCCTGACTTGAGGTTTACAGCCAATCCTCGGGAGCGTGCCCACACAGGTCGCACGCTTTCCTGAGTGTAAGATCACTGGGTGAGTTTCAGGGCTAACGGGTCACTTTGAAAACTTACACAATCAATCTTCACGCTGTCCGCACCTTTCCTATGATCGATTCTCCAATTCCATGAGTTATTATCACCCTGCGTGGCGAGGGAAGCCCAGTCATTGCACTCCTGCAAAAGACCTGCTTGAAGAAGCTCAGTATGCTCCTGGAATATCCATGCTCAGCTTGGCCAAGCCATCTACCTCGAGAGCTCTGAAGATTTTATGCACTTTGAAAAACAACCAGTTGGCAAACACAAAGATGCCATCATTGTCCCTTGGATTAATATAAACACCAATGAGGTTTCTGAAGTTGATATTCTTGAATATGTCCAGCAGCGTGGTCGAATCCAAGAAATCAGTTACATGTGTCCCAAATGGACAGGATGAATGGGGGCATGGTGCTAAATGATGAAGGAATCCATGTGCTATGGTTTTCCCAAGCTCCTTAGGTAAACTATAAGAGCCTGGCCACGGCAGGTTTATCCCGTGCCAGTCAGTGTGACCTTAACTCCAATTTATCAGTGGCCAAATTGTGGTAGCGGATATTCATCAAATACATACTTGGAATCTGTCATAATATTCCAAAGCAATTCCACCACCAATCCGATGCAGCCTTCAAAGGATCAACCCAGAACTTATCCGATTTATCGTGGTCACACAAATAGTCGGCAAACGATGCATGAAAAACTTTGACCTCATTGATCTCAGCTTTGCTAGGGTCGGGGATTTGAAGGACAGAATGTAGTTTGTGCAGGGCACCATATGCAACATTCTGTTCAAGTGCGAGGATATTGCATAGCACCTGGAAGGGTATGGGTCGCATGGACCTAGATAAGCCTTGATCCCTTAAGACGAGGGGGCCGAAGCAGCCGCCTAGTGGTAGGCAAGGTTTCCATTGGGACAAGTTCCAAAAGTTCAGTATATAGAAAATGGAGGATTGCGAGTGGATCATGGCCCTTGGTGACAGATATAGATTTTTCAGCGATCGCCACAATAATAGCAAGCTGGGATACTGGATCCCCTCTGTTAGGGTCACCAATGAATCGAACGATTGCAGAAGCAAAAATAAAAAGACCAGACGCAGGCCTGTACGATGAGCATAAAATCGTTGTCTCTTGGCCACTGCGATCCTGCCGGTGTAGCATGTGGATAATTCTCCTGGATCTCTTCGAAACTACTTGCCAAAAAGCGCTCGACATCCTTGCAGGCGTCATTAGAATCAACTGGAACCTCCACCTTCCAGAGCCCTTCCTCGGAGAACTTGCGCTTGAAAGTAATCTTCAAATGGTGCTCGGGACGGCTCGCAATAACCCAGAACAAGGGCGCGTTAGGGAAGTTAATGGTGAATTGACTGATAAGATGGATTACGTCTGTTTGGGCCCCCTCTCCCTCACATTTGTCCAGGCCATCCAAAAATATAGGGATTTGTTGACCACCTCTTAATAGGCATCTCCGACCGAAGGGTTCAACAATGAGCCTATCGAATTGCTTGCGCATGTTTTTTTCCAGCAGCAGAAGATCTGCAATCATTTCCTCCCGTATGTATGATCGGTAGGTGGGAATCTGGACGGCGAGCCGGTACGAAATAGTTGGCCATATACACGAGGGATCGCAACGATCAAATGGTCGAGAGAAGAATAGGGTAGCGCTCGGTGTCTGACTTTTTGCTTCACGTTCTGCAATTGTTTGCATCACAGCCAATTTTCCTACTCCAGTGGGTCCATACAGCCACATGGCCTTCCTCTGCGTTGACTGATGGATTCGACCTTGAATTTTGGCAATGATTTCCACCCGTGTGTTAGGGTGACATTGGGGAGGAGGGTCACGAGCAGAGGAATTGTATTCAGCTCCAGCAAGTATATGCTCGGCGAGCCAACGTAAGACTGGTGTTAAAGTTGCTTGATTGGTTATTATGTTTCTAGGATTACTAGCTGCTCACCAAGAGACTCTTGGTTATTTATGACTACATTCTTGATCATGACTGGATTGTTCATCACAAAACCCCATGCTCCTGCAAAGAAGTTATATATCTCGTTCCACTTGCGCCCTGTTTGGAGGATGCACCATTGTCAAAAGCGAGTCTCTCACTGTGTACGTTGAATTGACGCTTACCCATGGTTGCTTCATTTACCCCATCCCCCTGGAGTCGCTCCGAAAGCAAGTCTCGTATAGATTGCATGGGGCTGCAGAATGTCCGATAAACCGAAAGTGGCAGCGCTAATGTGCACGTCACTAGGAACGAGGGCGGCCAGTAATAAGGATAAAGATTACAGCGGGTGCTGTATGATTGCTGTGCTCCATCCCAAACTGGCACTAGCATGTCAGGTTTTCTTTGAGTTGGAACACCACCATGTCATCCTGTTCTTCCCACGATCAAGTAGGGGGAGAAGAGGGAGCTGTGTGTGGTAGAGTAGTGATTCTGATGGGATGGTGGTTCGGGTGGTCACCCAAAATTAAGAGATATTTTACGGATATGACAAAGAGCACAGAACTACATAAAGTGTACAGCGAATTTTATCCGTGTTGTTCACCGGTTAGAATGCATCTTCCAGTAGCCGGGGACCCAACCAGCAACGGCTGAAGGAACTGGTCTTGATACTTGGACGATTCTGCCCTAAGCCTCACAACAATTTCTCAGGAGTGCAACCACGCATGTCGCTCACTTACCTGAATTTAAGAATGTTGAGTGAGTTTCTGAGCGAACACATTGCTTTAGAAACTCACCCAATTGGGACCCGCGCTTTTTACACCTTTCTCATGATCGATTCTCTAAGCCCGTGAATCATCATCACACTGCATGATGAGTGAAGTCTAGTCATCATTCTTCTCCAAAAGTCCCAGTTGGAGAAGTTCAGGATGCTCCTAGAACGAACACGGTCAGCTTGGTCAGGTCATATACTGTGAGAGTTCTGAACGTTTTACGCACTTCGCAAACAAATATTCTTGAACACGGCCGTCGTGTATGCGTCTGTGGGCTGGGTATGGTGTTGACCAAACCCAAGAATGTGTATATATTTGACGCTGAAGCCAAAGAGTGACTGATGATTGATGTCGTTTGATCGTTTGCAATGTGTGTATTCCAGCATTTTGTAACAATGTTAGTGGTGATACTAAGTCCAAACAGGGGCATCATGTTAGCTTAGAAGTTAAGCTGGTCAATTCGATGTCACCAGCAGTACTATATCCCCCTCTCGTGTCCAGAGATTTGGTTGAGTTGGTCTTTAGGTACAGAGGGTAGTATTTCAGCAGCTGCATCACGACTGCCTCGATGAATAGCGGCCTGGTATTCAATGACGATGAGTGAGGGAGCTTGTCCACACCATTCATCCTAACACTCCCCTTCCAGACATTGCTATACGCCCTTGGCCTGACCTTACTTTCCAACGAAGCATATGTATCATTGTCCGGCGCATAAGTGAACGATATGCCTTTACCAAATGATTTATCCTACCAGGGGAGGGAGGTGTGATGATGTATTCGCCGTCGCTGACGACAGTGAAGAAGCGCCCGCTGAGGAGAAAGGAAGGGACATGCAAAGATTTCGGTGGAGCTGATTTCCTTGGTGTAGAGAGGGGAGATATGGACGCCGTCGAAGAGTCGGAGGTGTCTTCTGAGGTGGGAGCTTGAAGGGTCCCGAAGGAGGATGTTGTGGTTGCGGGTGCTGATCAAATTGCCAGAGGGGTCCATGCTAAGGGTAGGTTCATTACGGCCGGCTGTGAATGGATGGGCTAGAGATTAGTGCAGGGGTGAAGGTGTGGAGGAGACATAGCCGTCTCGTTGGGGCCTTTGCACAGTGCAGTGCACCACGGCCCTTTGAAATCTGGACTATAAAAGTAAGCCTCTCTCAACTCAGACCCTTCCATCAACCTACTGACCATTGACCACCGAAAACCACACACAGCTTCCACAAATGCTGGGTATTCTGGGTCTACAGCATCTTTTCCAGCTCCCAAGCACCCATACTACGCCTTGCCTCAAACCGTGATGACAGAACTCTCACATTCGGGCTACAACAGCACGTCCTTGGGCCTCCTTGGTCTGTCGAGCAGGGCACCCAGTATGATTGGTCCCAATGTGATTCAGATGATTATCAATCGGGGCGGTAGACTTGAGGTGATTGGGTGGGGCTCCCGTCTTTGTTTGTGCTCTGCATTTGTGTGGGGGGTTATTTGGTTGATGGCTGATGTTCAAAGCCTATCTAATTCTCTTCAGTGGAACTACACAAAGTACGCTAGAGAAGCTATCCACTACTAGAATACATCTTCCAGTAGCTGGGGACCCAACTAGTAGGCCTTGAAAAAACCGATCTCGGTAATTAAGTGCATTCATAAGTTCTATGATTGATTCCAGGGTGCACATTCGCGCACATCGCTCACTGCTCTGAATTTAGTTTAAGAATGTTGGATTAGTTTCTGAGTGAACGAGTTGCTTTCAAAATATACTTGGAGTGTCCAACTGCACAGTTCATCGACACGCTGGGAGGCGAGTGAAACCCAGTCATTACACTTCACCAAAAGACGTGCTCGGAGAAGGTCAGGATGCTCCTAAAAGAGCCGTGTTCAGTCCGGCCAGGCCATCTGCTTTAAGAATTCTGAGGATTTTATGCACTTCGCAAAACAGCCAGTTGGCAAACGCAAAGATGTCATCACGATCACCTGGATGGAAATAAACACCAATAAGATTTCTGAAGTCAATATTTCTAAACGTGTCCAACAACGTGGTCGAATCCAAGAAATCAGTTACGTGCATTCCGGATGGGCAGGAAGAGTGAGGACATGAGGCTAAATGGTGGAGGAGTCCATGTGCTATGGTTTTCCAAAGGCCTTTCTGTAAATTGATATCAGAGTCTGGCCATGATAGGCATATCTTGTACCAGTCAGAGTAACCTTAACTCCAGCTCATCAGTACACAAGCTTGGTAAAGGATACATCACAGATAGTACACACGTGGAATTTGTCGCAATATTTCAAAGCGAGCCCACCACCAATCTGACGCAGCCTTCAGAGGATCAATCCAAAACTTGCCCGACTTATCATAGCTGCGCAAGTAGTCGGCGAAAGATGCATGGAACACCTTGACCTCGTCCGTACCAGCTTTGTTGGGGTCAGGGATTTGAAGGACAGAATGTAGCTTGTGCAAGGCGCCATAAGCAACATTTTGTTCGAGCCCCAGGATATTACACAACACCTGAAAGGGCAGGGGCTTTGTGGAAATAGAAGCACCCTGATCCCTCAGAACAAGGGGGCCGAGTATTCCCTTAGTGGTGGGGAAAGTCTCGGTCGGGATAAGTTCCAAAAGTTCAGCGTATAGAAAATGGAGGACTGCGAGTGGATCGCGGCCCTTAGTGATGGACGGAGTTTTTTCGGCTATTGCCACAATGATAGCAAGCTGGGATACTGGGTCCCCTCTGCTAGGATCATTGATGAAGCGAATGACTGCGGAGGCAAAAACAAAAAGACCGGATGTGGCTTGTGCTAGAATCATAAAATCATTGTCACTTGGCCACTGCGACCTTACTGGTATAGAATATGGATGTTTCTTCCGGATCTCCTCGAAACTACTTCCAAAAAAGCGCTCGATGTCCTCGCACGCGTCATCGGAATCAATTGGAATGTCCATCCTCCAGAGCCTGTCCCGAGAGAACTTGCGCTCGAAAGTGATCTTCAAGTGCTGCTCAGGGCGACTTGCAATGATCCAGAACAGGGGCGCTTCAGGGAAGTCAATGGTAAATTTGCTGATAAGGTCAATTATATCTGTCTGGGCCTCCTCTCCCTCACACTCATCCAGGCCATCCAAGAATATAGGAAGTTGTTGGTCAGCTCTTAATAAGCATCTGCGACCGAAGGGTTCAACGACGAGCCTCTCGAATTGCTCGAGCAGGTTCCTTTCCAGCAATAGAGGATCTGCGACCATTTGCTCCCGCATGTATGATTGGTAGATGGGGATCTGGACGGCGAGCCGGTACGAAATAGTTGGCCAGACACACGAGGGATCACAGCGGTTAAATGGTCTGGAGAAGAATAGGGTAGCGCCCAGTGTTTGACTTTTCGCCTTGCGTTCTGCGATTGTTTGCATTATGGCTGATTTTCCTACTCCGGCAGGTCCGTAAAGCCATACAGCCTTCCTTTGCGGCTTCGATTGATGAAGTCGTCTTTGAATTGTGGCAATGATCTCCACGCGATGTGATGGTATTGGTAGGGTAGGTATGTAATGTGTGGCTCGGATAACCACTACCTATATTAACCAGTACCTCGAAATGCGATTCTGGGGCGTCGGAGACAGTTCTCGAAGAGAGGGATTCAACTTTATAAAGGGGGTTTTGGGGGAATATGAATATATAATGGGTTTTCTCGAAAATATACCCAAGGGCACCAAGTGTACTCTGTGGGTGGTTTCTGGGGTAGTAGTGACAAGTCTCCACTTGTAGCTACTGTCTCTGACTCTCAATATCTCTAATCTCGAAACCTGGGGGAATCTGCACTACCCCACTAAGTCTCTCTCTGTGTCTCTAGGCCTAAGGGGAATCTAAACTACCCCTGAGCCTCAATATCTCTCTGTGAGTCTCCCGGACTCAAACAATAGTCTCAACAAGCTCTCTTGACGATCACAGTTCGTCTCTACTGTCTTCTGGGTGGTCTAGGACCGAAGCTCTCACTTAATTTGCCTTAATGCACACAATAGCACAAGATAATGAAATCGTTAATTCCCAAATCTCGTGGTCTCGAAGCTAGGGCAGCGAGTGCTTGCCTTTCACCTCTTCTCCACGCTGTATTTATACGTTTTGGTAGCTAGGAAACAGCCCGAGTAAATAAGGAAATATTAGAGAGAGTAATACTAGTATACACAATCGGTCCGATATTCCCCTGCGTAATAACACTTTTCCACCCGGTATTGGTCCTGGCTGCCTGTTGTAGACTCATTTCGAGTCATCGAGACGCTGCTGGCGTCATTCCGTGGGTCATTGCGACGGTCCGCGGCTGTTTCAGCACGCCCGGGGAGGTTCTCTACCCATATGCGTATGCCTTTCATCTCCACGCGTCTACCCTATTGGTCTCCTCCCGACCCGGCATTTTGGTACACTGTTAATATATCCTTCTAGTATCTTGAACTGGCCGCGCGTTGCTTACGCGTCGTGCGGATAGTCCGAGATCGTCCAACTACTCCATCATTTGTCCTTTGATCCGCTACTGGACCCTGCAAAGCCTTTCAAGGTACTCGATCGGTCATCGAGATGCTATTGCACGTATTGTGTTGCCATAGCTATCCCCTTGGGGCTACCTGATAGGCTTACGCGTCCGTAGCTTAATAGGTTTTCTATTCGTTCCACTCCTCACTCATCTCTATTGGTCCTCCTGACAATCGGCGGTCCTTCCGACCGTCGTATCGCGATCAGACGAGCTGACGCGGCTTCGGGTGTACATCCCTCGGCCGACGCTTTCTCGGACAATAGCCATGGTCTCCCTCTTCTCGATAGAACATCATCCCTGCCCTTAATATAGCAGTCGGTACATTGTTTCTTAGTACATTGTATGCCATTTATTCTGGTGAGGGACACTGTTCATTATTAATCGAGGTATCTCGAAAACCCGTCTACCAAGTGTCTCGATGCCAGTCACACGATCTTCTCGAAGGTTGCGACCAGCGCTAGTCTGCTACATGATGTCCCCTTCGAGATAGTCGAGTTAGGGGCCCTCAGCCTTCTCAGGTCATCTCGATGGCCATTATATGATTTCTGAGCCTTCCCTTATGATCAGGGGACTTTATTGACAACGTTCTCGATACTTGGTGCATCTCTGAGTGTATACAACCGCGATGTCGCTTGTTGTACCTTTTGTTCACTCTCGAAGCCATACAATAGCTATTTAGTAGCCACTGACTGACTCCTGGGGTGCCTTGTAGCCTCATAGAGGTCCTTACATGACATACCAGTCGGGTTAGGGTCATTGTAGGGGTGTTATGGGTATATCGAGATGATTACATCGTAGCTATTGCTGGGCCATGGGTATATATGGGTATAATGGCCTATTTTAGCAATGCTTTGATTTTCGGCGTAATATCTCCCCCCCACTATAAATGACTGTCCCCAGTCACCTGTCTCGACGCGTCCCTGCTCATGCCCCACGTGCCTGGATCTACCGTGCACGTGTGGTGGCCTCGCCATCCACTCCGAGTTTTTGTTCTGAGTCCCAATTAGGTGACTATCGCGGCAATCAAAATAGAGATCCCCGGAAGGTTCTCGAGTTGCCTGATTTGGGCAGATCTCGACCCTTATGACGTAGCTGACTTCTTTATACCAGCTTGTCGCTATGTGCGACATACAAGCTTTCGCGAGCTTGTCCGTAACATAAGGACTTCCCAAGTCCACTCTGGTAGGTCGAATTTCTGTTCTAAGGTCGGGCCGACGCTGTACCCGGAATACCCGGTCAGCGAAATGAGCCTCCTATTTAAACAGGCTCTCCGCCGTTCCCGCCTTCTTTCTTTCTTCCCCATCTCCTCCCATCATCTCTACCATGCCCCGACGCACCAATCCTGCCAGGCGTGCTCGCGGCGACCTTCCCAGCGAAGACACTGCCTCCTCCTTGCCACCATCGCAGCCCCAACCGGAGCCAGTCGAAAGCGCTGCCGCTGGACAATCCTCGGGCCTCCGTCGCTATCGCTCGCAATGGGCCACGGCCACTTCCTCCACTCCTGGCTCGACTGCGCCCCCATCTTTTCGCCCAAACTTGTCCGACCCACTCTTCCTGCCGCAGTCACCCTCGCGACCACCTTCTATTCCGCCGGTGGCTACACTGTCTACCGTCCCTGTTTCTCCCTCCTTGGCCGCTTCTGAACGGGTAGTTGGAGAACCAGAGGAGCCTGAGGTTGAGATTTTGGATGAACCAGTTGGTGAGTACTTCGTCTCTATCTTTCCTCTGTCCCTGACTGATTTTGCCCGATGCAGTCCTTCCAGTAGTGACCCCTCCTTCGGTCTTTGTCAGCCGGATTCCGGTTCGCTCCCAACGTCAGGCCCGCCTCGATTCCCAGGCTTCCCGAAAGCGGAAGCGGTCCCCAAGCCCTCTCGCTGGCCCACTCCGCCCTCGTCCCGCGGCGCGTCCCAGGACTCATCGAGATGGCCCTTCTGATGCCCCTGCCGACTTGGCCTCAACTCCCAGAGCTACCAGAATGACGCTCTGCGAACAGCTCGCCGCCACCGAGCTCCCGGAGCCTCTTCCTCATCGTTCTGCCTTGGCTGGAGCGGCCCCCCGCGTTTCATCTGTTCGCATCCCAGGTGCCTTCTCATCTGTTCCTCTGGCGTCCCATGTCCCCTTGTCTGGAGCTGCCGTGGTTGGGGCCCCTTCGGGTAGACTGTCTACTCCTGTTGCCTCTCCCTCCGTACCCCTGGCCACGACCGCGTCCCCGCTGGATAGCCAAACCATGCAGGATATCCGGCCCCCCTTCACTGAGGTTTCTATGCGGTCCCCGGTGGCGTCGCCAGCTCGATCTCCTTCGCCCGCGGAGACCTTGGTGGGCGTTAAAGGTCTCCGTCGTATGGGGATCCTCGAGACCTTTGGCATCCCTCCGGCGCCCCCAGGTCAGCTAACATACAGCCCTGACCTCGCTGCGTGGGGTCTCGATGGTTCGTCCCCCCGCGACTCCGAGGTCTCGTTTGTACCCTCGACGTCCGCCGGCTCCTCCTCTTCGTCGGTCCCTCCTTCTTCACGGGAGCCAACGCCACCTCCTCGCACCAAGGAGAAGGGTAAGCAAAGGGCGCCCCCTGTCCCCAGTACCTCCCTTGCTCCCGCTACTTCTTCTCGCCCCAACAAGAGGACCAAGACGTCCGCAGCCGCCTCTCAACCTCAGGCCACAGCTGTCGCCCCGCCTCCCTCGTCGGGTCCTTCGCAAACTCGATCTTGCGGAGCTCAACTGGCCCATTTTGGCGTTAGTCACCCCGCCCCCAGTTTGGTGGATGCTCTCCGGGGTCATTTTTCCCCCACTTCCCTTCGCGTACGTTCTTTTATTTCCATTTTATTTTTATTTTCGATTCTCCAGCTGACCCTGTTCTTCTGTTCACAGCCTTCCGGTCACCTCCCGAAATGCTTGAATTGCGCAAGTCGGTTGGTCGCGAAGTGCATTCCATCGGAGACCCCGGGCCAACCTTGCAAGAATTGCAAGAGCAGCCACCTGCCCCACTGCAGCTTCGCGAAGGAGCCTCAACTGCTCCTCCATCAAGCAAATGAGTCCGCCACTCTCGCTGGCTTATCTTTCCCCGGTGAGTTTGCCATTTTTCTATTTTTCTCTATTTCTAAACCTCCTTCCATAGTCATGTCTAGTCGCCTCCGCGCTATGGGTACCCTCAGCGCGAGCATCGCGGCTCTAGAGCAACTGGCCGACTTCCAGCGTCGCCAGTATCGCCTGATTGTTCTGGAGGTGGCCGAGTCCCTCCTTCAGAACGTCTGGTATCTGACCTCTCCTCAAGCTTGGGTCAGCGCCGGGATCGCGCCCCACGAGGACTCTGCTACCGCTTTTCTGACTGACCTGGAGAGGCTAATGGAGGACCCCGCCGCACCTTCGCCTGAGGACCTCCTCTTCGAGGCCCTCGAGGCTCACGGTTTGCTGGAAAACCTCGTCGGGGCGTTGAGGGCCGTGTCCACGCTCCGTTACCCTCCCTCGCCAACTCCGGGCCCTTCTGGGTCTTCATAACATTTTTCTATAGCTCCCCTCCCTGATCTTGATATTCTAAGTCGCTTTATTGTATCATTATAACTTAGAATATTTCCTTCTAGCTGTCTCTGCGTCCTTTTTTGCTGTATTTGGCCCTCTAGTTATCCTCTCATGTACTATTTTCATTTCTCTAGAGTCCCCCAAATACATATCTATCTTCTTGGTATACCTTGTGTGACTGAGTGAGATTGAGGGTTTCGCCCCATATTGGGCTCTTTGGGTGATATCTGCCTCTAGTTGGCTGATGTCTCCCCCCCTCTATTGATCTTATCTCTAGTCAAAACAAGGTACCCCGTTATCTTGTGTCACCATCTGTGGGCGCTGGAAGCTTGTACAGAGATATTGCTAAGTCCGTCCAAGTTTGTGGGCGCAGGATCCTCGCGCGAAAATTTCGCTAAGTCCGTTGTCTTTGTGGATGCTCCTTCGCAAAAATTTTGCCAAGTCCTTCATCCCCTCCGATCTCGATTGGTGGGTGTAGCTGTTTACGCTCCCGCCCCCCTCACAAAAGATCTGGACGCCCACGTCCTATCCATTGGGTATAGACCCTTATTTCCCGCTTCAAACGGGGCGCACCAACCATTTGAAATTTCATCTGGCAGTACCTATCCCCGATTGACTCTGATCTCCGGGCCATCTCGTCGCGCCTACTTGTCTGCGACATTCCTTATCGCGAATCGTAGTACGTGGCCGGCCTGTTTTCACTCCTTAGTACGCGTCATGCTATTTCTCAAGAGGTATAAAATGTCGTAGTTTCCTCCCTCTGTCTATAGCAATCAGCTACTCTAGTCTCCTTCTCTCCAATCTCAATTCAAACTATGTCTGACATCTCTACTGCTTTCTCTGAGCTTCTCGAAGTCATCGAGACCGCCAAACAGCGCATGGATCGCCTTACCAAGGGCAATTGTACCATGAACTTGGCACGCCAGGCTGTCGATGCCATGGCCGTTCCTACTGTTCGTGATCATGCCCAGTGGTTTATGCGTATCTGACACGCCCTCTATTTTCAGGCCCAGTTTTTGCGTCTCCTGGCCTCTGACGCCGCTGCTGCTGTGTCCGATGCTAACCAGAACCTGGTTTTCAAGGCCCGTAGTGGCTACGAATTCTTCAAGAACGTCCATGACAAGGGCTTTGAGTTCCCCCAAGCCTATCGCGACGCTTTCGAATTCTGTGCTCAAGTCCAGCGTGTCCGGGCCCTTGCCAGTGAACGGGCTGCTGCCCCATCGTCCCCGGCAGCTGCTGCTATCGATACTCCTGCCAAGAAGGTCCGTCCAGCCAATTCCGCTGCTCCTGCATCATCTCGACGATCCCAGCGTCGCAAGGTCCGCGCGGGCACTTTCTCCGGCCACCGTTCCTGATACTGATGAAGAAATCGAGGCTGTTGCTGCTCCCAATAATCCCAGCACCAAGCCCAACGATGTAAGACACCTTTCTCTATTTTTGAGAATGGCCCCAAGTTTATTGTGTGCCCAGGCTATGGTCGTCGACTCTGACACCATCGAGATTACCGGACCCGCGCTTGTCACCAAGTCAGATTCCGCTCAGTCCTCTCCTGGCCCCGAGTTGCCCAGTAATACAGGGGTTGTTGTCAAGTTGCCCCCAACTGGTCCCAAGGCTCATCAGGTTTCCAAGTCATCCCAGGTCTGTCTATCTTCTTATTTTCTCGATTTTATCCCCCTCTCTAAAAACTTCTCTATGTTCCCAGGAGGTAGGAGCTCCAAATGGTCGCCCCACCACGGTCTGTATACCCTATTCCCAAGTTCCTGGGATGCAGTGCGAGACTCGTGCTTACTTTATCGCGATGCAGACCCTTGCTGCTGCTCAAAAGCACAAAAATCGACCCCACCCGGTCCCTGCTATTGGTACGTTGACCCCTCCTTCTGCTGTCGCATCGCACTCATCTGCTGCTGCAGGTGTCGCTATTAGTGACCTCCGGGTTATCACCCGCCAGGTTACAGACATATATACCCATTATACGGGTACATGTGAGGGTCATCCTGCCCAGCAACATTTTCTGCAAGTGTGTTTCGAGCTGATTCGCGCTGCTCGCGATCTCGAACGTGCCACCGAGAACTATACGTTCTTGGCTCGTGAACAAGATCGCCTTTCTCGATCTATGAGGCAGTAGAATAGCCAGGGTACGCTTCTAGGGCGGTTTTCTTGTATCTGATAGCATTATAGCTATGATTCAACAAGTTTTTTGTCTGCCCCCTTCCTATTCTTGCTCTTCTCCTGCCCCTAGAAAGTCCTCGTCATCGATTGGCCTCGTCTCGATCCTTTCCAATGCTTCCAATCCTTCTTCTGAGACATCTATGAGTGCCTCAATTTTATCATTCAACACTAGATTCTTCCTAGCCAGGTATGGGATTACTCTGAAGGCAGCTACCTTGTTTTGCCAGACAGCACCGCTCACTTCCGCGAGTATATATGCGCCGCCCTTCAATCTTCGGACTACTACCATTGGCCCCAAATACCTTGGCTTCATCTTTCGGTCTGCCGACTTCTCTATGGCTGTATTTTTGACCAGTACAAGATCTCTAGGTTTGAAGTTGTACTCCTTGATCGTATTAGCCAGCTCTTTTTCGAGATGGGCAGCCCTTCGTAGCTTCTCGATGCCAACTCGTTCTCTGATCTGCTCGACGTGTTCTACATGCTTTGCTAACGCCCTTGCCCTTAACCCAATGAGTTCGTCCTGAGACAACATTCTATTCGGGTAGTCTACGAGCCAGGTCGCTTCCACGAGATCTAGCGGTAAGGTCGGGTGTGCCCCTGTTACCATGAAGAACGGTGAACACCCAGTACCCTTCCGTATCGTGACACGGTCTGCCCACATTACATGGTGTAGATACCAGTACCACTTCTTCACATCTCCGTTGGTAGCTTTGTATAACATCTGTCTCACATCCCAGTGCGGTCTCTCGATAGCTCCGTTGGCCTTGGAGTTGTAGGGAGATATCGTGATACCTTTAATCCCATACTTCTCTTCAAGCCACTTCACCGCTTTCTTAAATGGTGCACCATTGTCTGTCACGATCTTCAACGGACAGCTCCACCGGCACACTATATCTTCGAATAGCCACTGCCCTATCGATCGCGCGTTTTCTTTCTTCAAAGCGCGAGCTTCCATCCACGAAGATAGCCCACACCGCCCATGTACTATATAGCTACAGCCGTTAGAGGCTGGGGACATGTGTATGGTGTCCACATGTAGTACTTGGAATATCGACGGCGTATGAGTAACCACTGGAGGTAGGTTCATAGCTATTTTCTGTCTTTCTTGACAGACATGGCACGATTTAACATACCACGTCACGTCCCTCTCGATCTCGGGCCACCAGAACCGCTGTGCCAGTAACTTCGAGGTGGCATAAGCACCTCTGTGTCCCAGGCAATCATGAGCGGCATTCAGGACATACATCCTATGCCTTTTCTCGATAAACAGCTGTGGTGTTCCTGTCCCGGTCTTCCTATAGAGGCGGCCATCCTTATCTCGAAAGAAATGTGAAGCCGCTCTCATGAATTTCAGTCGCTCAGCTTCACTCATTTTTGCCAACAAGATGGGCGCCTTCTCGACCAGCCATTCCTCGATGAGCGGTATGCGTTCATCTTGCATAATAGCTGTCTCAGACCTCCCACTCTCGTCGTATTCTTGCTCCACATCAGTTTCGAGAAGATCTTGTCCGGGCAACATCCATTCGGTTGTCACCCCTTGTGTCAATATCTCGATAACTGGCTGTCCATCTTTATCTGCTCCTTCCAAGGCCGCCGGGGTGATTGCTCCATCCCACAATGCGTCCTGTACTTCCATTTGTATGTCTGTTGCATCGGTAGCTATCGCCTGGCTGTATCCAGTACGAGTATCGATCTCGTCGATGAACTCTTCGAGCGGTAGTGGATCTTCATCCGCTGGATCCGCTTTTATAAGCTCAAATTCTTGACCTTCATCATCAGACGCATCATCGAGAGGGGTGGGCGTCTTGTCCCCGGGGTACCATCGTCTTCGAGATAACCCGTCGGGTCCAAACGTCTTTCCTTCTCGATGGACTAATTTGAAATGGAAATTCGTTCGTACATAATCCACCCATCTATTGACAGTGGCATTGGGGAGTTTGCCTGGGTTGTTCAGCATGCCAAACAGGTACTTGGCATCCGTCTCGATCACCAGATTTCTACAACCCCAAAATATGTACCTCTCCGTCTCTAAAGCCCAACGCAATCCGCACAGCTCTCTCTTTGGCTGGGAATAGCGTTGCTGTCTATCGTTCAGTATCAACGAGTTGAACTTCACGTAGTGTATTATCTTCGGGTCATTTTCATCCCGTTGATAGATATAATACCCTACCGCGAGCCAAGACGTATCTACCGCTAGGACCACAGGCTGCGTACTAGGGAATACTGGATTCCTGGTAGGGAAGCATTTCTGTACGGCTTCCTGTATTAGGCCCTTCGCCCTTATCTGCGCGGGTCCCCACTCAAATTTCCCTTCCTTCTTGAGACATTCATATAGTGGTCTAGCCATCACCCCATATTCTGGAATGTGGTGTCGACACTTTACTGCTGTCCCCGTGAAGGCGCGGATATCCGTAAGGGACTCGCAATCTCCCCATCGAGTAACTGTTCCAATAGTGTCCGTACTGGGCAACCTTCCCTTATAGCTACATTCGAAACCAACAATCACGACCTTGTCTGCGCAGGCCACGGTTTTGGGTCCCGAAAAGGTGCCTCCTGCATATTTCATTCTCTGCAGTATCCGGTTGAAGGTCTGGAAATACTCCCATGTAAACCTTCTGATCCCCGGATTCCCAGGCATCACTTCATAGCTACCATCCTCCAATTCATAACGCGTCTTTGGCCCCCTGATGGGAACATCATCGATATATGGGATGGTGTATTCCGGGATTTCATCCTGCAAGATGTATGTTACATCGTCGTGAAATATAGGAACCGAGTTAGTCCACCCCATCGGCAATGTCACCAGCCTGAGCGCGCCAAACGGTGTTTGAAACGTCGTTAGGTCTCTCGAAGATTTGGCCAATATCCTCTCATCATATCCCACATACAAATCCAACACACCCCCACAGGCTCTTCCTGCGAAGTGCATGGCTAACTCCTCCGTAGCCGGGGGCAGTCCTGAATGTGCGATGGTCACCTTGTTTAATGGCTCCAAACTGTGCACTATTCGTAGACTTTTCCCGTCCTTCTTTACTACACAAAACCATCTCGATCGGTAAGATGAGTTCGAGGGTTCGTATACCCCGGCCTCTATTTTCTTCCGGATGATCCTGCATACTTCATCATGCATTGCTGGGGGAATTCTGAACGATTTCTCGACCCAGGGCGTGTGAGCCACTGTAGGTATCTCGATAGGAGGGAAGAACTCCTCCTTGAAGCTCCCTCGCTCAGTATCATCCCAGGCAAATGCCCCATTCTGCTCAGCTATAATATAGTGCATGAGCTTTCTTTCTTCTGGGAGCAGGAAGTCTCCGTCGTGAGCCTGGTCCAGCTTGTCCATCCTCTCCTGAGTGTATCTACCCTTCGGTTTGAGCTCTGGCGGACGTATTGGCAGTTCCCTTAACCCTGCCAACGGATCTCCCTTAATCTCCCTTCTTATTCTGAATTTGTCTGGTAGGTCTCCCAACACTGGTCGAACTTTCAAGGCAACTGGCTTGTATTTTCTTCCTACTAAGCACAATTTTTCCTCGATAGCTTCTTCCTCATTTTCGGGTACCACGGCTTGTACTGCCTGATTGGTAGGCCCTCTATGAACCACCTGTGATAGGAAAGACCCAAACACCTCCGCTTCTGGAACCGGTTTCTCTGTAGATGCCATACTCTTCGAGATATACAGCATCTGTACTTCGTCTGCTGAATAGCTACCTTTCGTGAGCGGCAAAACTTCGCTCACATAGGGTTCTTCAGCCCGGTCCCACTCAATAATACAGGCTACCTCTCCTACGCTGATTGCGAACTCCTCGAGGCTGCCCGAAAATTTTCCATATCTTTCTTTGACAAGATCGAGGGGAGATGTCCCCTGTCATAGGTCGCGACCACTGCTCTCGTTAGGGTATTGGGATCCTTCAACATGATTACCTGGCCTCCGTTTTGTGAATTGGATACCTGGCTCTCAGTGAGGGCATCAAACGGCCTTCCCAACAATATTCTGTAAGGGGGATTTGGTATAATGTGCACTTGAAGGTACACAGTTATTTCCCCAATCTGGAGCGGCACGTCTTTTGCTAGACCCGCTGTTTTCTCGACCTGTCCGTTGGCACTCTGCATATTTATGGTGATGTCGGGGTCCCAGGAAATTTTGCATTGTATCGCGGCTTCCCGCGACATAGATACAATCTGAGACCCACTATCGAGAAGAGCTTCCTCCTCTCGAACCGAGTTCACCACTATGGGAACTACTCGCAGAGATTCGGAGTCTCTCGCCACAAATACCGTTCGTGCTCGATCAGCAGGCGCCACCCCTTCTAAATACTGTAGTACCGGATCGCTGGCTACCAGTTTGTTAGTCGGTCCTCCCTCTGTTCTGACACTATGCACTAGTGTATCACAGTCGGGTAGAGCTGCCATATTGACCTGGAGCACCGGCTTCCGTGCTACTTCATTTTCGAGAGGCTGTTCCGTCTCGTCCTCTTCCTCTTCTACCTCGCTTTCTTCTACTGACTCCATAGTCACCGCCTGTGTAGCTACTGCCACACGCTTCTTACTGATCTGCCCTTTTAACCGGTCTCGATACACCGGTGACAACTTCAACAGCTCCTTGTGTGTTAGCGATATCCCGTCGGCCAGGATTCTGTCTAGAATCTGCTCCACGTCGAGACCATCCTCTATTGGGGCTTGATGCTTATAGCTCCCCTTCGACATTTCTGTCACGAACCGCGCCTTGACAGGCGGTGCCTCGACTACAGGTTTCATAGGAGGTACATGCTTGTAGGGCAGTTCATTTTTCTTTTGCGGCAAAGGTTTCTTCGCTACCTTTGCCGGTTTTTGTTTTCTCGATTTCACTACTTCTTCTCTATCACTTCCTTCACTATTATTATCGTCTTCGTCCTCCGAATCCGGGGGTTCCCTAATCGTGACCTTTTTCTTGGGGCCCGGCTTCTTCATTGGACCCTTCAAAAATCCTCCTGATTCGCCGCTGCAGAAGCCCGTGTGTCCACGAATTGTTGTGCCGGCTGCGCTTTCAGAAATTGATCTAATTGCGAGCTCAACATCTCTATCTTCGCGTTCATACTAGCCAGGTCGGCCTCAGAGCTGGTTGTCACTTTCGAGACGGTCCCTTCTTGGACCTGATTCACAAAAACAGGTATGGGCGGCCCATAGAGATCCGGTGCATCAGAAATCCCTGCGGGCACTGCCTGTACATTTTGCGAAGCGACGCCGTAATGTCTATTCACCCGATCCATGATGGGTCCATCTCCCCGCGGGACGTACGAGCCATCCGGCATCCGGATATTGTTTCCTATCACTAGGATTTTTCCTTCCTCAGCATGCTTTCTCTGCTCCTTACACTGTCCCCACCTGTGCCCCGGCAATCCACAGTAGAAACAGTCCCCTCCATCGTTGTAAGGGTTTGGCTGTCCCCCGCTGTTGTTTGCACTGGGTCCACCAGGGTTCCCATTGTTGGCCTGCTTATAGCTATTTGTCTGTGGCCGTTGCGACCTTGTGTCAGTCAAATGCTTAAACATTTTCTCTTGATTCGCGACCATAGTTGTAATTGCTGTACTCAACGTAGCTAAACCTCCACCCACCGATTGTTTGAAATCATCCAACTCCACTTTGATACCCCCTGAAGCCGGGGATACTACTGCTGGAGTCGCTCGCGTTGAGCCATCGCGAAAGTACGACCTACGTAAGGTGTTTCCGCTTGCAAGGCTCTCCGCCTTCTCGACGACTTCTGACAGATCGTAGGGATCTTCCCCCCGGAGGTTGCTACCTGCCCGAGTTGTCCCCTTGATGCTGAGGTTCAGGTTCAATGCTTCCTGGAAGCTTGAATCCAACGCTCCGATGAACGCTTCTACTAACTCTCGATTCGAGACTAACGCTGGGGGCTTTAGACACTTCGTCGCTTCAGCCATAAACTTTCGTTTATAGCTCAAGAACTCCGTTTCATTATCCATTTTTAGTCCCCGGTGCTCTCTCACAATCTGGTCGAGTTTTCGCTTTGAGCCCCTCTCGATCGTTTTGATCTCGGGATACTCTGCTTTTAATGCCTCTACGAAGGCATCCCAATCATCGGTCTTGAATGAGTCGAATTCCATCCATTCATCGCGTGTCTGCGAATCCACATAGAATACTGCCCATTCAAGTTTTTCTTTTGCCGTGGCTATTTGGCAGAGTTTGAAATTTCTCTCTAAGTTATAGAGGAACTCTTTCAGGAGCTCTGGCTTTGTACTGTCCCATTTAGGGGCATCATTGCCACCTGGCCTCGGCATTTTGTATGCAGGTGACATTCTCGAAGGTGTCTGCGAGTTCGAAGACTGTGTTTGAGAAACTATAACGGGTGCTCGTGCAACTACGGTTGGTCGAGGAGTTTGAAAACTACCCGGTAATGTCAAGGTCTGATTGCTCGGACTTGTTGACGGAGTATGTGTACTCAAGGGGCTAGGATTCGATGCTGCTCTACCTGATGGCGTAGCTGCGTTTGGCACGTTCGCGATAGTAGGATTTCTCGGGGTAGCCACTGTTGTAGCTGTTGACTTGGTCTTTGGGTTTAGAGGCTTTCGAACGATGATCTCGGCAGTCTCTTTATCAACGACGTCGGTCTTTTGTGAGTTTCTAGATAGTCTAGTTCTCGATCCTGAAGCTTGGGTTACAAGGCTCGCAGGAGTAGGTGTTTCTGGTTGAGTTCTCTGTGATTTCTTCTTGGAAGAACCTCGAGATCCTCGTGAAACTTTTGTTCCTCTAGACGGCTGATTCGGAGGTGGTCCGAAAGACGTTTTGAGAAAGTTTTAAAGACGAAAAAGTTGAATTTCTTTTCGAAATCTGAAGCGGCCCCCTCGCGGTGGGCTCCAGATGTGATGGTATTGGTAGGGTAGGTATGTAATGTGTGGCTCGGATAACCACTACCTATATTAACCAGTACCTCGAAATGCGATTCTGGGGCGTCGGAGACAGTTCTCGAAGAGAGGGATTCAACTTTATAAAGGGGGTTTTGGGGGAATATGAATATATAATGGGTTTTCTCGAAAATATACCCAAGGGCACCAAGTGTACTCTGTGGGTGGTTTCTGGGGTAGTAGTGACAAGTCTCCACTTGTAGCTACTGTCTCTGACTCTCAATATCTCTAATCTCGAAACCTGGGGGAATCTGCACTACCCCACTAAGTCTCTCTCTGTGTCTCTAGGCCTAAGGGGAATCTAAACTACCCCTGAGCCTCAATATCTCTCTGTGAGTCTCCCGGACTCAAACAATAGTCTCAACAAGCTCTCTTGACGATCACAGTTCGTCTCTACTGTCTTCTGGGTGGTCTAGGACCGAAGCTCTCACTTAATTTGCCTTAATGCACACAATAGCACAAGATAATGAAATCGTTAATTCCCAAATCTCGTGGTCTCGAAGCTAGGGCAGCGAGTGCTTGCCTTTCACCTCTTCTCCACGCTGTATTTATACGTTTTGGTAGCTAGGAAACAGCCCGAGTAAATAAGGAAATATTAGAGAGAGTAATACTAGTATACACAATCGGTCCGATATTCCCCTGCGTAATAACACTTTTCCACCCGGTATTGGTCCTGGCTGCCTGTTGTAGACTCATTTCGAGTCATCGAGACGCTGCTGGCGTCATTCCGTGGGTCATTGCGACGGTCCGCGGCTGTTTCAGCACGCCCGGGGAGGTTCTCTACCCATATGCGTATGCCTTTCATCTCCACGCGTCTACCCTATTGGTCTCCTCCCGACCCGGCATTTTGGTACACTGTTAATATATCCTTCTAGTATCTTGAACTGGCCGCGCGTTGCTTACGCGTCGTGCGGATAGTCCGAGATCGTCCAACTACTCCATCATTTGTCCTTTGATCCGCTACTGGACCCTGCAAAGCCTTTCAAGGTACTCGATCGGTCATCGAGATGCTATTGCACGTATTGTGTTGCCATAGCTATCCCCTTGGGGCTACCTGATAGGCTTACGCGTCCGTAGCTTAATAGGTTTTCTATTCGTTCCACTCCTCACTCATCTCTATTGGTCCTCCTGACAATCGGCGGTCCTTCCGACCGTCGTATCGCGATCAGACGAGCTGACGCGGCTTCGGGTGTACATCCCTCGGCCGACGCTTTCTCGGACAATAGCCATGGTCTCCCTCTTCTCGATAGAACATCATCCCTGCCCTTAATATAGCAGTCGGTACATTGTTTCTTAGTACATTGTATGCCATTTATTCTGGTGAGGGACACTGTTCATTATTAATCGAGGTATCTCGAAAACCCGTCTACCAAGTGTCTCGATGCCAGTCACACGATCTTCTCGAAGGTTGCGACCAGCGCTAGTCTGCTACATGATGTCCCCTTCGAGATAGTCGAGTTAGGGGCCCTCAGCCTTCTCAGGTCATCTCGATGGCCATTATATGATTTCTGAGCCTTCCCTTATGATCAGGGGACTTTATTGACAACGTTCTCGATACTTGGTGCATCTCTGAGTGTATACAACCGCGATGTCGCTTGTTGTACCTTTTGTTCACTCTCGAAGCCATACAATAGCTATTTAGTAGCCACTGACTGACTCCTGGGGTGCCTTGTAGCCTCATAGAGGTCCTTACATGACATACCAGTCGGGTTAGGGTCATTGTAGGGGTGTTATGGGTATATCGAGATGATTACATCGTAGCTATTGCTGGGCCATGGGTATATATGGGTATAATGGCCTATTTTAGCAATGCTTTGATTTTCGGCGTAATAGCGAGTGTTGGGATGACATTGAGGAGGAGGGTCACGGGCAGAGGAGTTGTATTCAGCTCCAGGAAGTATGTGCTCGGCGAGCCAAGGTAAGACTGATGTTGAAGGTGCTCAGCCTTCATTGTTGCCCTAGGATTACTAGATGCTCACCAAGAGACGACTGGTCATTGATGACCATATTCTCAATCATCACTGGATGGTTCATCACAAAACCCCATGCTCCCTTGAAGAAGTTATATATCTTGTTTCTCTTGTGATCTATTTGGATGGTGCACCATTGTCAAAAATGGGTCTCTTGGTGTGTAAATTGAATCAATGCTGGCCTGTTATTGCTTTATCTATTCCACCTCTGTGGCATTGTCTTGAATGGAGGTCTTGTATTGACGGCATAGGGCCACAAAACGCTTGGTAGACTGAAAGTAGTGACGTTAGCGTGCACCAAGGAAATGAAGATGGTTGCTTGTGAGGGTAAGGAGTGTAATGGGTGTATTTGACTGCTGTGCTCCATCACAAACTGGCACTGCCATGTCAGGTGCCCCTCAAATTCATCTCAACTCACACCACCAAGCTATCCTGTTCCTCCCACGGTTAAATGGGGGCGAGAAGAGTGCTATGCGTGGTAGAGCACTTCGTGGTTCAAATAGTCATGATGCATCACACTTTTTCCTGTAAGCCCTGACATGGATGGTGACTAATCGTGACCTGGATCAAGATTTCGGCCCCTTGATTGGCACTACCATGGGCGCCCTCGAACGGTTTGCCTGGATCAGTAAGACACAGAGCACGCAAAAGATGACATGAGACCTCTATGCTCGGTGGGAACAAGCCCCAGGGCCCAGATTATCATTGCGTTCAGGGTCCTGCTGCCCCAGTAGGATTATGTTAACGTTGCTGCACCATGTTTGCTGCACAAATTCCAGAATGACATAGATAGAATTCTTGTATACAATCCTGGGCCTTTTTATGGCCTCGTAGATGCTTAAGGACGGTCTCTTGTGTTTATAGGGGACCAGTGAAATATTTCTACCACTCACATCTACTGCCTTTCCTCTTCCTCACGCCCTCGTGAGCTCTCCATCTGCTGATCTCTCTCTCTGCTCTTTCCCCTCTTCTTCATGCTCATCACGCATCACTGCGTGCCTCTTTTCCCGTTTTTACGAAGCTCTGTGATTGTCGTAGATGATCGCACTCGCGTCCATTTTTGTTGTAGGCGAGTCTTGCTCTCTTCAATACATCATTCACAGGCTCTCCATCACCCGTGCCCACCACTATTGGCCGTAACTCAGGGTGGTGATCAACCTTGCTCTACGACACTTCTTCCATCTATACAAACATGCTCAGTTAAGGTTTCTTGGAATCTTCTCCCTGAGGAAAACACAAGCGCACACACCATATTCAAATACGCCACCCTCCAATCCGATATCCCCCCCCCCCTGCAAACTCAACCTCAGCGGATCCATATCCTGTACACTCTGGTGCGACCTAATCCTCTCCAAACAAGCCAAACAATGATCAATAAACATTGGCGGCTCGTAAATCGTCGCAGCCGGATAAGTTTGATCTCGTATAGAACGCAACGTGGAGAGTGGTTCAAGAAACTTGGGTGAGCGTTTTGGTTGAATTTGATGATTACGTTCAAACTGGTGGTTGGGATAGGGTCAGAAGTGGATTGTTGGTGTTGGTGTTGGGAAGGGTGCAAATGTGAGAGCAAGGGATGGGAGTTGGAGGATAGGAAATGGATGTGATTATGGAAGGTAGGACTAGGAGAGTGTTGAACATTGGGTAAGGAAGAGATTGTGGCACTGAGTGTTGAAGTGGGGGAGTGGCGGCGTAAGCTCCAGTCAGACATTCCACAGCGTTGAGATAATGTTTGTGGGTATGGGTTCGACCCCTCCGAAACGCCTCAAGCGATGCCGGATTGAGCATCGAATTCAACATGTCTTCTGCACCATAAGCGCTGACAGGGGGGGCCTAGCTGCTGTGTCATGTCCGGCGATCAGTGAGGACGAGACATGCAGAATGGAGGTTTGCAAAGGACAAGGGGAGGAAGTTGTAGAGAGCGTTTGGGTGATATTAGTGATAGTATTGAGGTGTATGTGCAAGCAGTGGAGGAAATTACCTACGAACACTTGGATGTCAGGGTCTGCAAGTGGGAAGTGGTCGATTGGGTAGAAGAGGTTTTCGGGTAGTCATAGAGTCAGACTGCGATTAATGATATCTGATTCTGCATATCTGGTTCCCCAATCTGGCAAATTTAGAATCACAATGCATATAAAACAAAAACACTAACCTATTCTTCATAATCGTCTCGAATATCATCGGATCATGAGCAAAAAAATCCCACTGCATTCATCTCCTCCGAAGCTGGAGTAACACCACTCAGATCGCGGCGGTCACATACCACGAATACCCACCAACGCAGAAAAGATGAAGGTCTGAACGAAGTATTGACCGTTTCGCTCGTGTCACCCCCAAAGGCAAAATCTACCCAATCATAAGCAGTACTCCTGCATGCATTCCCAAAACCCGACATGCCAGCAGTCAGGTACCCATCTCCATGCAGGTTCCACAAGTAAGATATATCAAAAAACTCCTTAGGCTGTGCGAGATGGACGGATTGTGATGTTCGCGTTCTGCCTATGAGGATGGTGCCGAGATCGATGAGGCGTTAGAGAGCGGGAGCTGTGTTGTTGGATGTGAGATAGGTGTGCATGTAGATATGCGAGCCAGCGTCAGTGTGCAGTCCTTTAAATATCACGTGAATGACAAACGCTGTCAAGACCCAGATAGGGCTTCGCCCAAAACACTGTTAAGCCAAGAGATGTCCTTCAGATGTGACAAAGAGTATGGCGTAGAGGGCGGAAAACAGTTCCATGCGTAGCAACTGTTCTTCCCCACCTTCACTAAGTAGTTCGGACTAGCTCGTTACTCCATATTGCACGATGCATTCAAGTTTTTCACTCATGTCATCATTCTCCACCGCGTTCCTATCACACCCTCTTCAACATAACCTGACAAGTTCAGAAACCCCACAGACATGTCCTGTAAGCAACGGCGAGTACGGCTAGGGTTTTCTATAAAATTCTTTGAATTTATTTGTCGGTTTTTGTGCCGAAAGTATGCGGCTTTGTCTTCCAAACGCAAAGCCAGAGGAAATTGCCTCCACATTCTCCCTTATATTCCGAACCGTTCCTCCATCCGATTGCCATAATTTAAAAGTAGAGGGGAAAACGTATTAAAGGAACAAGAATATACACCTATCTCGTTCACTATTGGGATCACTGTTAAGTTATGACGCGGGGGCGGAGTACGGGCGGCTAAATGCAGAGGTCGTGTACTATGTTAGCACAGACTCTAGACGGAGGTGGTGGACTTGGTGCGGAGTGGATCTTTGGCCTCAACGTATGTGTTGTGCCCTCGTGCTACCGCGATCCTATATTTCAAGGAACCAAGTTATCGGAGAAGAGTGGAGATCGGACAGAGAGTAGGAGGGGAGAACTAAGTCGATATTCAGACTAAGGTTACAAACTGGAGTACCTACAGCTTATATACAAGTGTCTATAGAATGGTAACTACAATGTGAATAGAGTATGCGGGGAACACGGGGAACTATGGAGACGGGAAGGCTGTAGGTATTGCAACAATATAAATGTGAAACAGGAATGAACAAAAGATTGAAAAGGAAAGGTAAAGGAACGGAAGATTGATCCGAAGCGGAGAATGCGGAGTGATGAGGACGTAATAGTTACAGATGTAACAATCGCTCCCAGCCATGACCTATGTAATTATCTTCAGCGGAACTACGAAGAGTATGCAATGGAACTGATTCGGGCCAGCCATCCATAAAATACATCTTCCAGTTGCCGGGAGCCCAACTAGCAGCGGCTGGAAGAGTCGGTGTTGGTACTCAGACAGCCCTGCCTGAAGTTGTGTAATCAGATCCCTGGTATGCAGTGACTCAGATGATAAGTTTTGCTGAGTGCAGGAACATTGAGTTAGTTTTTGAGCTGACATATTCCTTTGTAAGCTCACCCAATTGGGATAAACACGTTCCGCACCACTCCATTGATTGATTCTCCACCCCCTTGTGTCATCACACTGTGCGACGAGCGAAAGCCAGTCATTGCTCTTTTGTACAAGACCCGCTTGCAGAAGCTCAGGATGCTCCTAGAGTAACTGCGTTCAGCCTGGCAAAACCATCACCGTTGAGAGCTTTGAATACATTACGCACTTTGCAAAACAACCAGTTGGCAAACTCAAAGATGCCATCACCATCACCCGGATCAAGATAAACACCAACAAGGCTTCTAAAGTCAATATTCTTGAATACATCTGGCAATCTAGCCAAATCCAGGAAATCAGCTACATGCGTCCCAAACGGACAGGAAGTATAGGGGCATGGGGCTAAATGATGGAGGAAGTCATGTGCTATGGCTGTCCAAAGTTCCGCACAGAAATAACCATTCGGGCTTGGCCATGATAGATTCACCTCGCTCCAACTAGAGTAACCTTGACTCCAACTCATTAGTGGGCCAGTTTGCTAGAGGATATCTCAGATACATATGTGGAATCTGTTGTAACATTCCAAGGCGAGCCCACCACCAATCCGATGCCGCCTTCAGAGGATCAATCCAGAATTGGCCTGACTTGTCCCAGCTACGCAGGTAGTCGGCAAACGATGCATGAAACACCTTGACCTCTTGTAATCCGGCCTTGCCGGGATCAGGGATTTGAAGGACAGAGTGGAGCTTGTGTAAGGCGCCATAGGCAACATTCTGCTTGAGTCCCAGGACATTGCACAGCACCTGGAAGGGTAGAGGCCGCGTAGACGCAGAAGCTCCCTGTTCCCTAACAACAAGAGGGCCGAGTATTCTCTTCGTGGTAGAAAAGGTCTCGGTCGGTATAAGGTTCAATAGCTCGGTATATAGAAAATGGAGAGTTGCGAGCGGGTCACGTCTCTCGGTAACGGATAGAGTCTTTTCGGCTATTGCCACGATAATAGCAAGCTGGGATACTGGGTCCCCTCTGCTAGGGTCGTCAATAAATCGAATGACTGCAGAGGCAAAAACAAAAAGACCAGATGCAGCCTGTGCAAGGATCATAAAATCGTTGTCGCTTGGCCACTGCAATTCTGCTGGTATAGAGTATGGGTATTTCTTCCGGATATCCTCGAACCTACTTCCAAAAAAACGCTCAATATCCTTGCACGCATCATTGGAATCAATTGGAATGTACATCCTCCAGAGACTCTCCTGAGAGAATTTGTGCTTGAAAGTTACCTTCAAGTGCTGCTCGGGGCGACTTGCAATGATCCAGAACAGGGGTGCTTCCGGAAAGTCCATGGTGAATTGACTGATAAGATGAATGATGTCCGTCTGAGCTTCCTCCCCCTCACATTCGTCCAGGCCGTCCAAAAATATGGGGAGCTGTTGATGACCTCTTAATATATGCCTACGACCGAAGGGTTCAATAATGAGCCTCTCGAATTGTTCGTGCATGTTTCGTTCCAGCAACAGAGGGTCTGCAATCATCTGCTCCCGCATGTACGATTGGTATATAGGGATCTGGACAGCAAGCCGGTATGAGATCGTTGGCCAGGTACGCGAGGGATCACGACGGCCAAATGGTCGAGAGAAGAATAGAGTAGCGCCCAGTGTCTGGCTTTTTGCCTCGCGTTCTGCGGTTGTTTGCATTACAGCAGATTTTCCTACTCCAGCAGGTCCATAAAGCCACATAACCTTCCTCTGCAAGTTTGACTTGCGAATTAGACCTTGGATTGTGGCAATGATCTTTACACGGGTGTTGGGGTGGCATTGAGGGGGAGGATCACGGGCAGAGGAGTTGTATTCAGCTCCAGCAAGTATGTGCTCGGCAAGCCAAGGTAATACTGATGTTAAAATTGCTCAATTATGTATTATTACTCCAGGATTACCAGACACTCACCAAGAGATTCTTGGTCATTGATGACCATATTCTCAACCATTACTGGATTATTCATCACAAAACCCCACGCTCCCTTGAAGAAGTTATATATCTTGTTCTGCTTGCGACCTGTTTCGAGCATTCACTGTTATCAAAAGCGAGTCTTTCAGTATGTACAACTGAACTGACGCTTGCCCACGGCTGCTCCATTCGCTCTGCTCCACTGGCGTTCCTTTGAAAGTAAATTTCGTATCGATTGCATAAGGTCACCAAATGCCCAGTAGACCGAAAGTGAGGGCGTTAGCGTGCGCGCCGGGGCGAAGGCAGTCGCTCGTGAGGGTAGGAAATGTAATGGGTGCTGTGTGATTGCTGTGCTCTATCCTAAACTGGCACGGGCCTATCAGGTGTTCCTCGAACAACGTCTTCCTGTTCTTCCCACGATTAGGGGGAGGAAAGTTGGAGGAAAGGGAGGTTTGTCGGACAGGGTGGCGGTCCGGACGGTCACTAAGTCACACTGTTCCTTACCTGCAGGTAAAGCTCTGCCGTGCTTGTTGGTTTGCCAAGTGTGATTGAGCGTAACCTGGGGCAAGATTTCTGGCCTTCCTGGTTTGTTTTTGGGTATAAAAATAATGTAGAAGGGTAACAGCAAGTTCAAACGCGTTCATGGCTCGGACGGAAGTAGCCCGTGGTCAGTTAGGCGCTGTTTGTCCACGCCGTATTATCGGTAATGTTACCCTCGCTTCCAATTGTACATATCCGCACAGAGTGCAACGCTCAGCCTCGCCGGCAGGTCCATGTATTCGCTAACCGGCTCACCACACAACCGTAATACAACAACAGTGCTTCATGGGTAGATCAGCATTCTGGGTAAGTGGTGTAGCCGAGAACGTGTCTAGATGGTCTGGGACAAGGAGAACATGTGTTAAAATAAAAGTCGTACCCGCGACGGCCATGTCACAGGTGCGACTTTGGTGATGCTTCGAGATTGAGACCCCAGTGCGTTGCACAAACTCTGCAAGACTACTACTTAAGAGACACCTTATGGAAATGACAAAGAGTACGGAACTACCCATATGTATACGAGTTCAGATTCGTCATCGACTTCAGGTTTGTCCATCAATAGAATGCATCTTCCAGTAGCCGGAGACCCAACTAGCAGAGACTCGATTTCATGGTTTCTGTGAAGGCTAAGTTCTACTACAATTGATTGTCGGGAGCACTTCTGCACATACTCCAACCGCTGTATCTAAGAACGTTGAATCAGTTTCCTGGCCAAATTTATCACTTTGGAAAAGACGCCAAGTACCCATTTGTTGTCATATTTCACCCTCAAGCTCTGTGGGTTATCGTCACCCTGCTTAATGAATGAAATCCAGTCATCCCTCTTCTGCAAAAGACCCGCTTGGAGAAGCTCAGGAGGCGCCTAGAATAGCCGCACTCAGCCTGGCAGATCATTTACTTGGAGAGATCCGAAGATTTTACGCACTTTGCCAAATAACCACAGGGCGAAATGAAAGAGTTCATTAGTGTCCGAGCCCATATAAACACTGAAAAGGTGTCTGAAGTCAATATCCTTGAATACACACAGTAATGCGGTCGAATCCGAGAAGTCAGGTACATGTAGCCCGAAACGACAGGAGGAAGAGTCACATGGGGCTAAATGATGGAAGAGTCCATATGTTACGGTTTTCTGAAGCTTGTCACCAGCGTCGCTATGGGGGTCTGGCCATGATAAGCTCATCTTGTCCCAGCCAAATTCATCTTAACTCCACCTGATCAGCCGATAAATTTGCTGGAAAATATCTCTCGAATACACACCTGGAACCTGTCGTAGAAATTCAAAGCGAGCCCACCACCAATCCGATGCGGCCTTCGGAGGGTCAATATAGAACTTGCCCGACTTATCTTGGTTATGTAAATAATCGGCGAAAGATGCATGAAAAACCATGACTTCATCTGTTCTCGCCTGATCAGGGTTGGGAATTCGAAGGACAGAGTGGAGCTTGTGCAGGGCACCATAGGCAACGTGTTGCTTGAGTTCCAGGATATTACACAACATCTGAAAGGGCAGTTTAGGCATACGAGAGGCTCTCTCCTTCAGCAAAAGGGGCCCGAGTAGCTTCCCAGTGGTAGAGAAGGTCTCGTCCGGTATAAAGCTCAATAATTCGGTATATAGGAGGTGGAGCATTGCGAGCGGATCACATCCCTTGATGGCAGATGGCTTTTTTTCAGCTATCGCTACAATGATAGCAAGCTGCGATACCGGGTCTCCGACTCCAGGATCGCCAACGAATCGAATGGTGGCAGATGCAAAAACAAAAAGACCAGACGTGGCCTGTGCTAGGACCGTAAAATTGTTGTCGCTTGGCCACTGCGATTCTGCTGGTATGGAATATGGATATTTCTCCCGGATCTTCTTAAAACTACTTGCATAAAAGCGCTCGACATCCTGGCATGCGCTATTGGAATCAATCGGAATGTCTATCTCCCAGAGCCCTTCCTGAGAGAACTCGCGCTTGAAAGCGATCTTCAAGTGCGGCTCAGCGCGACTCGCAATGATCCAGAACAGGGGCGCTGAAGGGAAGTCGGTTGTGAATTGGTTGATAAGATGAATCACGTCCGTTTGGGCTTCCTCTCCCTCACACTCGTCTAGGCCATCCAAGAATATAGGGAGTTGTTGATCACCTGTTACTAGGCGTCTCCGACCGAAGGGTACAACAATGAGCCTCTCGAATTGGTCGTGCATGTGTTTTTTGAGCAATAGAGGGTCTGCGACCATCTGCTCCCGCATGTATGACTGGTAGTCGGGAATCTGGACAGCGAGCTGGTACGAAATAGTTGGCCAGATACGGGAGGGATCGCGACGGTTAAATGGTCGGGAGAAGAATAGGGTAGCGCTCAGTGTCTGACTTTTCACCTCGCGCTCTGCAGTCGTTTGCATTATAGCCGATTTCCCTACGCCAGCAGGTCCATGGAGCCATATAACCTTCTTCGCGCCCGGTTGGTGAATTCGATCTTGGATTGTGGCGATGATCTTTACACGTGTGTTGGGGTGACATTGAGGGGGAGGGTTGCGAGCAGCAGAGTTGTATTCGGCTCCAGCAAGTACGTGCTCAGCGAGCCAAGGTAAGACTGATGTTGGGGTTGTTCAGTCTTAATTATTGGCCCGGAATTGTTGGATGCTCACCAAGCTCCGGTTGGTCATTGACAGCCATATTCTCGACCATCACTGGATTGTTTATCGCAAAGTCCCTTGCCCCTGCGAAGGGGCCCGATATCTTGTCTTGCCTACGACCTGTTTGGAGAGTGTGCTATTGTTAAAAGCGAGTCCCGCAGCGTGTAAATTGGACCGAAGTTTGGCCACCGTTGCCCCACCCGCTCCGCCCTTTCGGCGTTTCTTCGAACGCGAGCCCCGTGTCGGTGGCATGAGGTCACAAGATACTCGGTATACTGAAAGTGGTGGTAGCGCTAGTGTGCACGTTAGAAGTAAAGGTGGTCACTTGTGAGGGTAAGGATGAACGTAGGTGTTCAGAACGTTCGAGCGTGAATGGCTGCTGTGCCCCGTCCTCGACTGGTGCTGGCACGTGGATGCAACATGGGTTGTTAAAATCAGAAGAATGATCATCGATCACCTCGTGCATGCTGTTCGCGCTCTGAATTCATATGTGACATGCGACATACATCCGCCGCCAGCACTATTTTCGCTACATCAGCCCTTCCTAAAGCCCACTCCAGACATGACTATCGAACTTGGTGCATGCTATTCATCGTCACCATTACCAAATCTCCTCCAGTCTCATTTCGCCATCTTACCGTCCATTCTCCGATCATTCTCGTCAGCTCCGGCATTCCAGTTCCTCCAATGCTTGGTCTCCAAGACCTCAGGCCTCAGGCCTCAACCCCCGCTTCCTTCCTGGTGCCCGCCATTGTTCGCTTGTGTCACTAGATCGCCTCCTGAAACACGGTCTTCAATCTGGCCAACAAGTCGATCCAAATGTACGCCATATCGCTGATAGGTAGCAACTATGAGCAAGATATATGCACCGCCAATACCGAGCCCCGCGGAAATGAAGATATGGAATCCCAACACCATAGACGCTGGGGGGTCAAATGAATCGGGCGGTGTCAAGCCTGCTCGCCAAAGATACGACGTGATGTATATATTGAAGATAAGAATGAACCTGATGTCACAAATATTTGGGTGAAGCCAATTTCTTCAATGAAGGGAATACAGGTGAGCATCAGTATTGTCCAAGGTGGGCCGTCCAGAGGTTTCTGGAGAGGATGTAGTGGCTGCGGGTATGGCTCAGTTTGCTAGAGGGATCTATACTGAGCGTTGGTTTGTTGCAGCTGAGCTGCGGATGCATAGGTTAGTAGTTGGCATAGGGCTCAAGAGAGTATTTGGGAGAGACATACAGTGATGGCGACGACGCTTTCGCCGACGCTGATCGCAATCTCGTCGGAACCTTGCGCAGTGCGATACACCATGGTCGTTTGAGCGAATAGCTGAGGGTATCCTTGATGCGGTAGGTGCCGCTGTTCCAGATCTTGACTGCACTGTTGTCGCTGTCGCTAATGATGATGGGTAGGTTAGGATGGAAGATGGTGATCAAGACGACAACATTTAGTGCTGCGTACGTTTTTTGCGACCTCGCTCTTTGGTTTGGTTTGCGCATCCACCAATGTAGCGTATTCAGAGTATCAGGTCCTCTAATGGTCGTGTCAGAGAACAAGTAGGGCTCAGTTTGCTAGAGGGGCCTATACTGAACATGGGTTCATTGCAGCTGAGCTGCGGATGTATGGGTTATTGGTTGGTGTAAGGCTCAAGAGAGTATGGGGAGAGACATGCAATAATGGCGACAACCCCTTCACCAAAGCTAATTGTGATCTCGTCGGAACATTGCACAGTGCGATGCACTATGATTGTTTGAGCAAATGGCTGAGGGTATCCTAGATACAGTATGTGCTGCTGTTCCAGGTCTTGAGTGCGCCATCTTCACTGCCGCTAATGATGATGGAGAGGTCGATAGAAGATGGCAAATGAGACATTGTTTGTGTGGCCCTCCATCGTCTGGATGCAGCTCTTAGACAGATAGTTCCACACCTTGGTTGTCCTGTCATCGCCGGTGGTAATGAGGAAAGGTTTATCGAGCTGGGGTAAAATTCGACATAGTTGACACCCTTGTCGTGGGTCTTCATCATTCGCTGGCTACCGGAGAGCCAACAAACCACATTTTCACGGTTCTGTCGAGACATGCGGAGACAAAAGTGTTGGTATCCCCCGTTTTGAAGACAACGTTCATGATACAGTGCGTATGGCCTTCATGTGTCAATCATAAGCGACTCAATCAGCGGGCGATGGTAGGGAGTAAGTGTGAATTGCGACCATACCTGGATATTTTATCAATGCTTCTGCCAGTACCCGAACCTTGATGGTCATATCGTCGCTGACCATCACGACTATCGAGGCCGTATGATGAATGATCAGGCATCGGATGTAGTCCTGGTGTGCTTCGAAAGCAACGGCTTTTTCATAGGTGTCATGGCTGAAGACGTGGAGCTGGTAATTGTCCGAGCCTGCTACGAACCTGCGATGAGTCTACCACGGCAGATGTTACGATGAAGCACACTAAACATGTGAATCTTAGGGTAAGATATGCTCAGCCATCATTGGACTGTTGCCGCACGGCCCCGTGTTCCCTTGAAGAAGCTATGTATATAGCTTGTTCCGCTTGTGATATATTTAAAGAATGTACCCATCGTGAATAGTGAGTCCCTCAGAGTGTAACGCGAATCGACCTCTGACCAACAAGCATTTCGTCAGCCAGGACTCCATGCAATCCGTTGTACTGCAAGGAGACCGCTCAGCTGAGTTCTCAGAGCTGATGTGCGGGCATAGGTTTGTGAAAGACTACTGAAAGTTAAAATCTCCAATCTTACGACTAGGAAACTCCTCGAAACCAAATGGTTGGTCATTTACACCCATCCTTAGTTCACCATCCTTCAGAAGCTCCTCGTCATCCTCTTTTCTGATTGATAGTGCCGAGCGCTGGTGCCACTGGTATGAATCAGACATCTGATAATCGAAAGCAGTTGATGCCGCGTGCGTCGTCTTTTCCAACCCCGCCCCCGGGTTCGGATTGTGCATTCATCAACGCAGTATATTCGGGGTTCCAGGTGAAATCATCTGTGTTGGTGTCCTTCTAATGATCTCGTCAGAGAACGGTTGATCGGAAACCTACACATCACACACCTTAATCTCAAAAAAGTACTTATATGACTCTGTTATTTAAGGAGATATTGATAGCCTTTGATACCATCCGCGACCTGGGTAGATATGGACGATGAGAGAGCAGAGGACTCTCGAAATTGCTAACCTTGGTTGTATCCACTGCCCCCTTTCTTATGTAATGAATCCTCGTCCGCCTTTCTCCCTTCGCCTCCTCCGTTCGGCCTGTTTTGATGCTTGGGTCTGACCAATCGTCCTGACCGCTGTCGCCCTTATTTACACATTCATTCTCCCCCATGAGCTCGTCTGTAAGCTCGCTCCCCCCATCTGCGCCTTGGCTTGCCTCTGTGGGGGATGAGTGAGTTGAGGTGTTAGTCCCAGGCTAGACAACGCACCTCAGGGAGTCTGGTGTTGCTAGGGACAGCATCGCTAAGGATGATGTCGTCCTTGAATCCCTAATGGTGAATATTTGCGTATATCGCCGTGAGCTGTGATACGATAAGTTAAGAAAAACCAACACACGCTCCGTTGCCAGTGACAATAACGAACCGCCAATCGGGAGAGTGGTGGTGAAGAAGAGATGCGGCGAAGATATTAGTGGAGCCAATTCCTTTGGTGGTGGAGGGGATACGGGAGCTGTCGGAGAGGGATGTGTCGTCCGAGGTGAACGTTCGGAGGTTTCCGGAAAGGACATTGTGGTTGTGGGTGTAGATGAGTTTGCCGGAGGGGTCTATGCTGAATGTGGATTCTTCGCAGCCGAGCTGCGGATGGATGGGCTAGTGGTTGGTGTAGAACTGAAGAGGATATGGGAGGGACGCACGCCGACAAACACCACCCCCGTCCAAACCGATGGCAGTCTCGTTGGAATATTGACGTAGTGTGATGCACTATGCATGATCGTTCGAAACCTGGACGATAAAAACAGGTATCCCCTCCCACTACTCCACTCACTATTGACCACTGAAATCCATGCACAGCTTCCACAACCTCTGGGGATTCTGGTCTACAGCATCATCCCCGACATCTTAAAAACGCCATATTACGCTGTTTGTTGGCCTCCAGCGTGGTTGGTCCGCATGTGATTCAAGCGATTATTGGCCGGAGTGGGAGTATGTGATTGGATGGGGTTCCCGTTTTAGTTTACGCTGTGATCGTGTGTCTGGGGTTAGGGTTAACTTTCTGGCGCGTCTTCATATATTTTGCCGCCCATTCTCAACCATGGACTTTGATGAGAGTGCCAAAGGCCTCTGGCCTCGTGGTGGAAGCCATACACCCCATGAAGCTGGTCCTCCTGTTCTACACGTTTCCAATGAACACTTGGACCGCTCTTACATAATTACATCCTTCCCCAACACCTAAAGAAAAGGGTGATTCCGAGTCGACCCAATACCGAAGGCTTCCACCAGTCCAGGACCCCACCCCCCCAAGAACTCCAGAAGTACTCAGGAGCCTCCTGCAATACCCCCCTCCCCCCCGAGACCTGTACGAATAGATGCTAGGTGCCATTGTCGCTGAGGTACAGCGGTTGGGTTCTTCCCAGGTCCGTCAGCTTCCCCACCTTGCCGAGACGGCTGTGGATTGGTTTTCCCAGGTCGTGAGGAGACACGGCGTCACAGCACATGGGGAACAACCGCGAACGTCGTTATCAAAGGCCGTGATGGATGAGAGGCAACGTGCCCTAATGGTAGCACTGACCGGTGATGACGCCCAACACTTGATTGATTATCTTGATGTGGTGATTTCTGCGGTCTATTATTTTTTGGATTATTGCACCCATACTTAGCTCAACCCAAGGTTCTCCATCAATCAAAAATTCTTGCGGGATTGGGAGGGCAATACATGCTAGACTTGTTTTGCGATCTTGCTGGCTCAGCCGGAGTCTACCCACGATGCTACACCCTTGAAAATGTTGAGTTTGACCGTGAAACCGACCAGTTCGGGGGTGGGGCCTTTGCGGACGTTTATAAAGGAAAGCACGCAGGACGAGTTATATGCCTCAAATTCTTGCGCTCATTTCATGATAATGTTGACTCTGCGATTTTGCAGGTGAGCACTACAGTGCTAATCAATCCCGCATTCTGATGAGTTCATGAAATGTCAGATGCAAATAAGGGAACTTGTACTATGGGCACACCTTATTCATGTAAACATACTCCCATTTTATGGCGTCTACCAGGACGGCAAGCGAATTTGCCTCGTTTCCCCGTACATGGAGAACCTGGACCTTCGCACTTTTCTGAAGCGTGATCAAGACACCTCTCGTATACTTCTAGTTAGTGATCGCCTTTCGTTACCGATACGTATAAAAGCTTATCTCCCTTTAGCTTCACGATATCGTTACCGGGCTGGTGCATCTTCATCAGTACAATATCGTTCATGGCGACCTCAAAGCGGTGTGTCCAAACAGCTGCTGCTGGGTGATTGGCCCTAACCCTTGATAGGCAAATGTTCTGATTTCGGACGACAGGCGTGCCTTAATTATCGACTTTGGTTTGTCTCACGTTGCTACGGCCAGTAAATTGCCCTACACAAAGACGCCCAATGGCACCACACGTTGGAGGGCACCAGAATTATTCAGTTATAAGCATGAACGGGACCGGTTAGGCCCTGATGTATTTGTACGTCCGACGAAAGAGAGCGACGTCTGGTCATACAGCTGCCTGTGCTACGAGGTACGGTCGCTATTTTGGAAGTGCGCTAACAAACTTTGTCTAACCAACACGAGGTTTTGACTGAGGACCTCCCATTCCGCAGATACTCAGATGACCAGGTGATTGAGATTCTCTCCAAAACCAATGACGTGGAAACGAAACCCTTGCCGGGTGACGACAGTGACGTAGAGGATGCAGGAATGTGGGCTTTAATGAAAGAGTGCTGGAATTACGCACCTCAAGCTCGCCCGTCTTCCGGACTAGTCAGGGTATCCATCGCAAAGCTGTTGCGTGTTGAGGATGACCGCCCTCTCAGTCCACGCCACAGATGGGAAACGAGCGCATTTCGGAGGGCGACGAAAGCAATTTCGGGCGCCAAGGTTAGTCATGATCGTGTGGAGAAGATTTTACTTCAAGTGAGTGGTGGATCGGCGATAAGTCAAAGTTGACTGAATGTTACCTTTTGGTCTGTCAGATCCAAAAAGGAACAGGCGAAGCCGCTACCTGACTTTATCGAATAGGCACTTATATCAAGCCTCCGTCCCGATATTTGTGATTAGTTCGTAGCTACAATTGAAGTCCAGCCGCGTCGGAGCTTCGAATTTTCTGAATCGACTCCTTGGGGTACCGTGTCTGCAATGTATCAATATGGTCAAGTTCGAGTTGGCTTGGTATACAACTGTAGTGGGGATATAACGGAAAACGAAAAACGAACGGTCGGCCCCGCACAAGCTCCGCTGATAGACGACTGATAACGGAGTGATAACTCAGCATTGGGCCGCGTTGTCCCCGCCTGGGTGCCAGGTGATCCATTCTTGACGCCGTGTACCGGCGAGTTGACATTTAATATATTTAAGCTGCTATTTCGTGTAAAGAGTGGTCATCAACAAAAGAGTACTAATTCAAGTGTATGGCGGCACGAATGTACAAATAAGACTCAAAATCATTGTCTATAGAGAATATGGGGGGGTGCTGTGCCCTCACTGGTCCGTGATTCATTATTCTGCCAGGCAAGATATGACATTGGAAGGAACTTGTTGAGGCATGAAGGGAAGGTGGGGCGGTTGTCGTTGAATGTGAGCGCGACTGCGTCCGTCAGTCGCTAAGGCTATGACCCAGATTGGTGGGGGAAAAGAGGTTAATGAGATGGGAGCAAAATGATACGTAGCTCAAGAACCGCCGAACGCGGTGACAAGCGACTTCGGAGCTTGGTTCTAGAGATCTTGAGGAAGCGCCAATATGCGCCGTTCGTTGAGGCGTCGAGAAACGAGCTGAGGAAAGCGAGAGAGAGAGTGTGTGTGTGTATAAATGTCTCTTATAAATATACACCCAATTTGCGCACTGTTTGAAAACTCTCAAGGCTTCTATTTTATCCTACGTCGAAACCTAGTGAGTGACGGATGCAGTTATGCTCGCATCCAAGATCTATCTATTTCTTCAATGGAACTATGTAGAGTGTACAGTGGTCTTTATTCGTGTTGTCCATCAATAAAACGCATCTCCCAGTGGCCTGGGACCCGACTAGCAGGGCTTGAAGGAGTCGGGATCGATGCTCAGGAAACTCCGTCGTAAGTTCGATAACCAATTCTCGGCTGTGCACCCACACCGGTTCCAAGCTCTCCTGCATTTAGGAATGTTGGAATAATTTATGAGCTAATGCGGTGCCTTGAAAACTTACCCAACTGGGATCCGTGCCTTCCGCACCTTTCATACAATCAATTCTCCAACTCCACAATTCATCATCACACTGTGTGACGAGTGAAGTCAAGTCATCGCCCTTGCACAAGAGACCAGCTTGGAGAAGATTAGGATGCTCCTAGAAGAGCCATGCTCAGCCTGGCCAGGATCATCTACACTGAGAGTTCTAGAGATTTTACGCACCTTGGAAAACAACCAATTAACGAACACAAAGACGCCATCACAGTCCTCCGGGTCGGCGTAAACACCAACAAGTTTTCTGAAGTCAATATTCCTTGAATACGTCCAGCAATGCAGTCGAGTTCAAAAAATCATCTAAGTGTACCCCGAACGGACAAGAGTGAGGACATGGGGTTAAGTGATGGAGGAATCCATGTACTATGGTATTCCAAAGCTCCTCACAGACATAGCCGTGATCGTTTGGCCATGATAGACTTATTTTGCTCCAGTCAAAGTAACCTTAGCTCGAACTCGTCAGCCGAGAAATTTTACTAGGGAATGTCTTATGAACATATACCTGGAATCTGCTGCAGTATTCCAAAGCGAGTCCACCACCAATCTGACGCAGCCTTCAGAGGATCAATCCAAAACTTGCCTGACCTGTCATAGTCACGCAAATAGTCGGCGAAAGATGCATGAAAAACCTTGATCTCATTAGTCCCTGCCTCAGTCAGGGTCGGGGATTTGAAGGACAGAGTGGAGTTTGTGCAGGGCACCATAGGCAACATGTTGTTTGAGTCCCAGGATATTACACAGCACCTGAAAGGGACAGGGGCCGAGTAGATGTGGAAGCACCTTGGTCCCTCAAAACAAGAGGGCCAAGGATTCTCTTAGTAGTAGGGAAGGTCCGCTTCGGTATAAGACTCAATAGTTCGGCATATAAGTAAATGAAGGACTGCGAGTGGGTCACATCCCTCGGTGGCGGATGGTGTTTTTTCGGCTATCGCCACAATGATAGCAAGCTGAGATACCGGGTCCCCTCCTTCAGGATCATCAATGAATCGGATAACTGCAGAGGCGAAAACAAAAAGGCCAGATGCAGCCCGTAATAGGATCATAAAATCGTTGTCGCTCGGCCACTGCGGTCCCTGCTGGTATAGAGTATGGGTATTTCTTCCGGATATCCTCGAAACTACTTCCAAAAAAGCGCTCGACGTCCTTGCATGACTCATCAGAATCAATCGGGATGTCCATCCTCCAGAGACTCTCCTGACGAAACATGTGCTCGAAAGTGATTTTCAAGTGCTGCTCGGGGACGACTCGCAATGATCCAGAACAGAGGTGCCGAAGGGAAATCAAGTGGTGAATTCAGCTGATCAGATGAATCATATCCGTTTGGGCTTCCCCCCCCTCGCATTCGTCCAGGCCATCCAAGAATATAGGGAGTTGTTGATCACCTCTTACTAGGCGCCTCCGACCAAAGGGTTCAACGATGAGCCTATCGAATTGCTCACGCATACTTTTCTCCAACAACAAGGGATCTGCGACCATTTGCTCCCGTATGTATGACTGGTAGATGGGAATCTGGACGGCAAGACGGTACGAAATCGTTGGCCAGACACGCGAGGGATCACGACGGCCAAACGGTCGGGAGAAGAACTAGGGTAGCGCCCAGCGTTTGATTTTTCGCCTCGCGCTCAGCGATTGTTTGCATTACAGCCGATTTTCCTACTCCGGCGGGTCCGTAGAGCCATACAACCTTCTGAGCACCCAACTGGTGAATTCGGTCTTGGATTGTGGCGATGATCCCTACACGTGTGTCAGGGTGACATTGGGGGGGAGGGTTTCGGGCGGAAGAATTGTATTCGGCTCCAGCAAGTATGTGCTCGGCGAGCCAAGGTAACACTGATGTTGAGATTATTCAGTCTTTGTGTTAACCCGGGATTGCTGGATGCTCACCAAGAGACGACTGGTCATTGATAACCATATTCTCGACCATTATTGGGTTGTTCATCACAAAGCCCCATGCTCCTGCGAAGAAGCTATATATCTTGTCTCGCCTGCGACCTGTTTAGAGAGTGCACCCTTGTTAACAGTGAGTCTCCCAGCGTGTAAAATGAACCAACGCTTGACCACCGTTACTCTATCTGCTCCGCCCTCCCCATGTTTCTTCGAAAGCAAGCCTCGTATCGATCGCATAAGGCCACAAGATACTCAGCAGACTGAAAGTAGTAGTAGCGCTCGTGTGCACGTCAGAAGCAAAGGTGGTCACTTGTGGAGGTAAGGACGAACGCGTTGTATGGGTGTTCAGAACGTTCAAACTTGAATGGCTGCTGCGCTCTATCCTAAACCGGTGCTGGCACACGGGCTGGATGCAGCATGGGTTATTAGCGTCAGAAGAGTGATCATCGGTCGCCTCGTGCACATCATCTGGGTGTTTGTGCTCTGAGTTCATGTGACGTGTGGCACACATCCACCGCCAACACTACTTTCGCTACATCAGCCCTTCCTCGGTGCGACGGAGCCCTCTCCAGATACGACTATCAAACTTGGTGCACGTTCTTCATCGTCATCATATACAAAATCTCCTCCTTTCTCGTCGGCACCGGTATTTCAGTTCCTCCTATGCTCGGTCTCCAAAACCTCGACCTCCACGTCCTTCCTGGCGCCCGCCATTATTCGGCTGCGTCGCCAGATCACCTCCTGAAACTTGCCTAACATGGTCTTCAATCTGACCAACAAGTCGACCCAAATTGACGCCATACCGCTGAAAAGCAACTATGACAAAGATATATGCACCACTAATACTGAGCACCGCGGAAACGAAGATACAGAATCCCAATACCATAGATGCTGGAGTATCAAATGATCGAGTGGTACCAGGCCTGCTCGCCAAAGATACGACATGATGTATTCGGGTGAAGCCAATTTCTTTGATGAGCGGGGATACAGGTGTCATCGGTGTCATCTGAGGTGAGCTGTCTGGAGAGGATGTTGCGGCTGCGAGTATGGCTCAGTTTGCTAGAGGGGCCTATACCAAACGTGGGTTCGTTGCAGCTGAGCTGCGGATGCATGGGTTAGTGGTTGGCATAGGGCTCAAGAGAGTATGGGGAGAGGCATACAATAACGGTGACGACGCCTTCGCCGAAGCTGGTCACGATCTCGTTGGAGCCTTGCGCAGTGCGATGTACTATTATCGCTCAAGCAAATGGCTGAGGGTATTCTTGATACGCTAGGTGCCACTGTTCCAGGTCTTCACTGCGCCGTCTTCGCTGCTGCTGATGATTAAGGAGAGGTCGGGATGGAAGATGGCAAACGAGACATTGTTTATGTGGCCCTCCACCGGCTGGATGCACCTCTTGGACAGATAGGCCCAAACCTTGGCCGTCTTGTCATTGCCGGTAGTGATGAGATAAGGTTTATCTGCGCTGGGGTAAAAGTCGACGTAGTTGACACCCTTGTCGTAGGCCTCTATCATAGAATTGGCTACTATGGACTACATCTTCACGGTTCTGCCTAGACGTGCAGAGATAAAGTGTTGGCGTATTTGTTTTGAAGACAATGTTCATGATACAGTGCATCTGGCCTTCGCGTGTCTGTCATAAGTGGTCCGATCAGCGGGCGATGGCAAGGGCAAGTGTGGTTTGCAGCCACACCTGGATATTTCGCCACTGCTTCTCCCAGTCCCGGACCTTGATGGTCATATCGCTGCTAACCGTTGCGACTATCAGGCCTGTATGATGAATAGTCAGGCATCGGATGCAGTCCGGCTGTGCTTTGAAAGCAACGACTTTTTCATAGGTATTGTAGTTGAAGACGTAGAGCTGGTAATCGTCTGAGCCTGCTATGAACCTGCGATGAGTTTAACAAAGCGGATGTTACGAGGAAACACATACTAAACGCGAAACTCAGGGTAAAATATGCTCAATCAGCACTAGATTGTTCACCACGCAACCCTATGCTCCCTCGAAGAAACTATGTATCTATCTTGTTCTGCGTGTGACCTATTCAAAGAATGCACCCATCGTGAATAGTGAGTCCCTCAGAGTGTAAAGCGAACAGGCCCTGACAAGGCCTGTTGTTCTATTTGCCCTGCTACCCTCGGCATTGTGCTGCTTTGAAAGGAAGCCTTATAGGCAGCAATGGTATAAAGATATAAGATGTTCGAGTTTGGTTACCTGTAGGGGTAAGGAACAGAAGGTGTGGACAGTAGGGCAATATAATTATTCAGGTATGTGAATGATCGCACATAGAGTGCAGGAGCACTGGATCGAAGCCTCAAAATAGGCAGAAACACCAAGTGGTGAGGCCTAGGTGAGGAAGAGAGGCAGAGAGGGGAACGCTCAGCCTCGCTGACAGGTCACCCCATGTGCTTGCAGTCGGCTCTCACCACACGACTGTGATATAATAACAGTGCTGCATGGATAGTAGATCAGCTGCCCGGGTAAGTGGGGTAGTCGATATAGTGTCTGAATGGTCCGGAATAAGGGAGTTAACACATAGAGGTAATCAGGAGTGGTTAGCTGAGAGCAAAGGCCAGGCCCAGGCCCGATACTGGAGAAGCGGACAACAGACAATGAGGTCTGTCACGGTTACGTCACGGCATGAGCAAACGTATTGGATGGGGGATCAAGATATTCCCACACATCCAAAAGTGGAAAATTGTCGGTTACAGGATGACCGGACATGCGGCTAGGAGGGCTGAGACCAAGAAAGAGGGCAGGAAAGTCGCGAATTAAAGCTTGAACGAGGAACTTGGCTTGACTAAAGTTCCCAGCCAGTAATAACACATGAATTGAATGTGACATTGGATGCCTATCCATAAGATCTACACAAATAAACCACCATTCTAGATTATCCTATAAGGCAGGTTCACCTAATGCCGAACTTGCCGCAGGCCATATCGGGCTCAGGGTCCGTCGGATCTTGAAATGAATATTGCTGTAGACTAAAGCAGTGTTGTGTGCGAGTACCAAATGTCTTACTAGTCTAGTGGGGTATAACGAAAAACGAAAAACGAATGGGCGGCCCCGCACAAACTCCACTGATAGACGACTGATAACGGAGTGATAACCCAGCGTTGGCCGTTGTCCCTGTCTGGGCGCCAGGTGGCCCCATTCCTGACGCTGTGTACCGGCGAGTTGGCATTTAATATATTTCAAACTACTATTTTGTGTATAGAGTAGTCAGCAAGAGAGGACTAATTCAAATGTATGGTGGCATGTCCGAATAGAACTCAAAATCATTATCTAGAGGGAAGATGGGGGGTACCATGCCCGCACTGTTCTGTGGCTTGTCATTCTGCCAGGTGGCATATGATGTTGGGAGGGGGCTATTACCCGTTGAAGCATATGTATGATCTAAGGAGGGTTAATACAACGAATAATAGCTACATAATGATTTACTCACCACTAGAGGTTCCCTGTAGCTGTAAGCCTGGTATACTTGGTGCAAAACATGCTGTTGGCATCACGGTGGCCTTGTTCGAAGAACTATTGAGCTCTTTTAAATGGCCCTGTAGTTCCTTTATGCGAGCTTTCAATGATTCCTTTGTTTCTTTATTGGTATTTTTTTCAGCTCTTTTCCTTCGTGTATTGGCTTGGCGGCAATTTTGATGAGCAAATCGTTGTTGAGGGTTATTATGATTATTTGCGAGAACCCCCGATTCTGCTGAGGCTTTCAAAATACGAGCAGTGTTGTCGTCAGCTTGTTTTGCACTGAGAATATGTGGTAAGCTACATCAAATCAACAAAAATCTCAGATACCTACAGGAGAATTGCCTCTAAAAGTGGGCGGTTGGGTGTGATGACCTTATTATCACCAGCGTGACTACCTTCAATCAAGTTTGTATTGTTTGGGAGTTGATCCCAGTGGTCATGCGGCATCTTGCTTAACTGTCGGTTGAGTGATGGGATTAGCCATGGATAGCTTTTCTTGTGCCCCCACCAATCTATATAGCAAATTCAGTCAAATATATAACAAGACCAATAAAAAATCCATACCATGAACTTTCTGGTATTGCGTACTCAAATGCTCACAATTGTTTTTATATGTGAGAATTTCGTCACCATGTTCAAGGAATGGTAAGAGCTGCAACTCATTCACAACCTCTGGTGATACATATGGCTCAAGGTTGAATACACCACTTGAATATGAAGGTCAATAATGTATTATTATCAGTAATATATTATTCTTTACTTACCAGTCAAAATGGACACGACATGTCTTCCAGATATGCATCAAAACTTGATCAGGGTCTGTAATCGTAGTCCTTGTTCTTAGTGGACTGGTCAGTTGCCGAGCTAAGACTACATCTGCAAGGCCCTGGGCCTGTGCTGCCTCAGCATCGCCAATAATTCCAAGAAGAGATGAGTGGTGCGAAAAAATTTTGAAGTTGAGTTCATGTCCTGTCAAGACCTTGGCTGCATCAAAAAGTCCGTTCCATATGTAGTAGTATGCCTCTTGAGTTGCAGAGTTTGTCCATATACATCCTAAGATAACTCCTGCAGATAGTAATAAGTCAGAATAAAAATGGAGAGTGTATAGTAAGTAAATTATCTTACTCTGATTAAGACCATCTACCCAAGTAACCACTTTGAACTCGTTTGTCTTTCCATGGACAATCTTAAATGTTGTATCAACCATAATCCACCGGGCAGTTGTAATAAACGATATTAAATAGCTATTGAGCGTGATTATGACGTGCGAATCTTGACCAAACATGTGGAATCCATGAATGTACCGCTCACTTGGTGAAAGATTTTTCTCTTGTAAAAATTGATGGCAGACACCTAGTAGAGCACATCATAAATTATGTAGCAAACATAAATGGATGGAGTCTATTTAGTTACCCTCAATCCCATAACCAGCAGGAAAAGTAGTAATTTGTTCATTACTTAACATTTCACAGCGTTTTCGGCTGTTAATCAATGCTCCATGAAGCTCTTGAGGTAGCTTCCCATTGAGGATTGCTCTGGTGCTGCTCACTATTGTAAAATCAGAAATGAACTATAGGAGAAAACAAAGTACATACCATTATCCACTTTTAAAGTTGTAGCTCCAAGTGGTCCCATTGCTTGTATACACTTGCAATAGGCCTCAGCTGCCTCAAAAGGGATTTTACGTGGCTGGAAAGTTGGGTGTATATGTGCAACACCATCTTCAGGGACCACAATTGCACAAAAATCGGATTTATCAGTTGGAATAAATATAGTGAGTTTGGTGCGACAGGTGTGCTGTGTAAGCTTGCCAGGGGTGCATTTCCCAACAGCAAAATGGATATATTCTGTTTGGGTAAATCATTCCTCCTCAACCCAAAGGTGAATGAATAAATTAGAAAGACATACGACACTCCTTAGATAAAGGAAGACTTGCTGGATGAACAATGTTTGTGCAGTCACCCATTAAATGCTTGATCTCTGGGGGTATAGCTGAAGGGCATGTGATATCATAGAGATTACTTCCGTTGAATAGTTTTTTCAGGATATCAGGACGGAGTTCTGGTGAAACAATCTGGAAGAAGTGGCAGCCTTTCTCAAGGCGGCTATTTGCAGTCCAGTTTGAGCACCCAATGAAAAATTGGGAGTGATTGCTTTGTTCCTATGACGTGAAGCACACTACATTAGATAGTTGTGTTATCAGCGAGTTAAGGTGCACTAATTCACCTGATTAAACTTTCGTAACATGGTACTCCCTCCACAGTGATGATTGAAGCCTACAAGGGCTTTACAAGTAGTATTTTTGACACTTCGATAAAATCTAGTGAAAATTCCCTAAGTAAAAACCTGTGTAGGAAAACATATTAGACTCATGCAATTGTCTGTACTATGGCAGAAAATGCCTCATTTTGACAAATATCCATTGCTATATCAGTGAATGGTGCATTCTGAGTCTGCTTGCCAAGGTCCCATCTTTGGAAATCCTTCAAAAATCCTGAGGAGCAATAGTTGCAAACATGGGCACCATTACAGTACAGTGTTGACTTCCGGCATTCAACCTCCCATCCTGGAGCAGCAAGACCGGCCACTAGCACTGTATGGTGGGAGGAGCCGGTTGGTCCTTGCCATGAGTTCTGGCACTATAGATACGTCAGTAAATAATATTAACTAGAGCACAAGTTACTTACCTGCTGTTTAATCAACCAGTCAACAGTCTTTTTTCCATTCATCAGCTCCTCCGGAGGGTTATTACGGAGGTCAACTATCCATGCAACCTTGTTCTCGGATGGTTTTGGCACCGGCCAGTACTTGGGGGCAGCTGTAATGTATTCTATTTTATCAACAGAGATTTTAGGTGAGATATAAATCAGTTTCTTTGGTCCAAATGACGATGGGTCATCATCCGGAATTGTCGACAAGTCAATAAAATCTAAAGAATAATATCAGAGTAAGCTTTGAACGAAAAAAATATATCTACATACCAGGTGAACTCATTGAGGCAATAAGCCTGAATTTGTGGATGTGAGAGATGATGTTGCACCACAGAATGAGAGAGTAGAAGCTGCACGATGTAGCTGCAGTAAACTGAGGGCTTAATGCACTGTCTTTTATACCGGAGCTGCATACATATATTCAGGTATACGACTTGGACTCTACAAGCAATATAGTAAAATTTCCAAGCTCTGAGAATGGTGTTTCATTGAATATTACTATGCTACTGAATGTCCGCAGGTGCACGACAGATGATATCAAATGGCCCGATGGCCACTGTGCTTATGCAGTAACAAACACATTTCCTTTCAACAGCTATATTCTGAATATACTTTACTTCATGTGAGACAAGGCCACCAGGCTTGGTGGTTGCTTTTTTCCCTCCTGAACTGCCCTGGGAAGCGGGCTCAAACTTTTCCTTGCACTAATAGCGGCAGTATTGGTTCGACCTATTTAGACTTTACAATAACCCGTAATCATTCAGTCAATTGTGTATTTAATGGCCACTCCATCCTCCGTCATCCGAACGCGCCCTGGACCACCGACCACCGACCGACTGTTGGCGCATCCGGTTATCTTTGACAGCCTTACTCGGAACCGACATTTGTTTTTCGTTTCTTGTATATACCCTAGTCTAGTCGATGACTACACGACGTAGTCATGACTTTTTCCAGTTATAGTAATTTGAAGTCACTTGAGTTGTGGCATCAACAGCCTGGGAAACTGAGAGATTGATTATCGCTTCTGGCATAGATACACTTTGATACGCATCTACACTCACTTGCCACCATGAGTTATCTCAAACCTCACAAACAAGGGAACTGTAATCCATCCTGGAGGCCGTACTTTTGCTATCACCCATGGTATACACCCAATAAGCGAGAGGACTGACCCCCGGAAGTCTATGCCAATATCACCACCAATAAACTCAAGCTTTTCTGTAATGGTTGCTATGATGCTAGAATTGGCAAGCTTGTGAGGAAGGAAGCCGAAAAGGGATCTCGGGACTTAAGATATGTCCCTCTAAGCAGGGATCAACTTGGTTTAATATGTATGTCATTTGCTGATTAGCTACTTTGGTAACTCACTCAGGTTTTCATGATTAGTATTCAATAAACCACCGAATGAAGATCATGAGTGGATTGAGGCTCGTGCAACAACCCTATTCAACCATCTCAAGTTATGCAAGAATTGTTCTGAAGAGGCCCAGCTAGCCAGGCAGCAGGGAGCTGGAGACAGTGATGGGGAGGATGATGGTATTGATTCTGATAATACTAGGTTCTATCCCCCACCCCCGTTCCCATCCTCTTCAAATATCTCAGGTCCTCTATACATGATGCCAAATAACATATCTGGGCACCCCCCTATTCATGTCACTCCCCCAGTCTCTCATGTTGACTCACCAGTTGGATTCCCCACAACATCTCATTCAGCATCACTTGGAGCATATAGTATTCCAACAGGCAGCCAGCCATTGACACCATCTCTGGATATTCAACCTACATCATATCTTCTCCACCCAGATCAATATATGCATGGATTTGAAGGTCCTTCTTATGGAGTTGATCCAGGACCATCAAAGCAAGTGCACACAAATAGTAGTGGTCTATCACATCATGGAAGTCTTCAAGACCTCTCAGGCTGGAGTGACAAAAAGCAACAGTCATTTGAGGAACATATTATGTTTATTACTGCTGCCTGTGATTTTTCATTATCATGGATTGAAAATCCCCAAGTGGTCCTATTTTTTCAGATCTTCTTGCCACAAGTACGCTCTATGTCTACTGAATTTTGTATTAATTCTAAGTGATGCCTTAGGCTAAACTTCCCTCACCAAAAATTCTCTCAAATCACATTCTCTCTCACACACTTCAAAAAGTTGATATCGAACTTCAGCAGGAGGTTCAACTTAGCCCCTGGCACAGCTTCATAACACTTCAGTGTGACGGATGGACAGGTGAAGATGTCCAATATATTGTGGGATTTATGGCGACACTTGGGAGGAAGGTAAGACTTATATTGGTGTTTTGGTATGCCATTGATAGCTAATTGGCTCATATCTTTTTGTGAATAGCTTTACACAATTGACACAATCAATATGACTACAAGATGGAAGACAGCTGATAATTTATTTAAGGAGATGTGTGAAATTATCACAAGGGTTGAGAGAGATTGGAAGGTCAGAGTAATTGCATTCACAACTGATGCTTCTGGAGAGTCATGGAAGGCTTGCCAGCTATTGTGAGAGAAGCTCCCATATATGGTGACACCCAATTGCTATGCTCATCAGATACTTATATAATTATGATTTGTTTTGATTGTTTCAATAAATCTGTACTTCTAGATCAATCTCATTGTTGGTGACTACATGAAAACTAAAGGCATCGAATTTTCGAAGGTAGCTGATCAGGCAAATATTCTCATTTCCTGGTTGCAGAGCAAGACCTCAATTCAGGGGTTGATCCATGAGGCTTCTGTAAATGGGCAAAAAGGTTTATCAGTAATCTGACCAATCCCAATAAGGTGGTCAGCATTTTGCCTGGCATATACTCACCTTCTTGAACTCCAAAACACACTTGAGTACATCATATTGGCTGATGTTATCAAGCCACCTCAAGATTGTATTGTTGTCCATGCTGATCCTGGACCAGCTTGGACCAAAGCTGAGGATATGGTACAACTCATCAAAAATGCAACCTTCTGGCATTCAATCACCAGGTATAACATATTTCTATTGTCTTAATTTTTACTCACTGATTGCTCAATTGATAATGTGCAGAATTGTTCTCCATCTTCGGCCACTTGTAATTGCTGCAAACATCACTCAATTGGCATTTTGTCATCTTGACAAAGTTTTTGTAACATTTGGGCATCTCATATGTGCATATAAAAAGATCCCAGTGGGTGAGCAAGATGAAATAGCCTGTGGTGCAATCATTGCAAGCATCAAGAAATGATGGGCCAAGGCCAATCAGGAAGTATGTGTAACTGCAGTTATTCTCAATCCTTTTTTCAAGCTCAAGCTCTTCCAAAAACAACTGATATATATCTCTTATGACACAATTGACACACTACTTGTTGGCCTTTGGAAATGATTTTTCCCCAGGGATCCTGTACCAGACATATTATGGGATGAGATACACAAATATCTGATGGATACAGGACCAAAATTCCACGCATTCAGCTGAAAATGTAATATTTTACTTGATCAAGCTGCTGGAACTGTGCATCATATTTCTCATGCACAAGTATCTATTTTCTTATATTTTTGATCAGCAAATAAGTCCAGATCCCTTTGTTGTTTGGGAGAGATCATTATATCCAGGAGATGCACCAGAAGGTCTGGCAACACTTGCCTCACATATCCTCTCCATCTGTGCAAATTTGGCATCATGTGAGAGGCTCTTTAGCATGCTTGGCCTGATACTCACAAAATTGCGCACACAACTCTCAAATCATCAAGTTGTTGGGTTAGCAAAGCTTAAGATGCACTCCCGGGATAGAGCTCTTCGATCTTGCACAGACTTTCAAAAGCAGGTGATTGGATCACTTCAGTCCTCAGCTCGACATGAGGCATCTGAGGACACTATGTCCACTGCAGGGCCACTACACTCACACATCACCTCATCTGACAACACTATCAATATCACAATACCAGCTCCCTGCTCTCTAACTGTCCCCAACAATGACAGTGATGACAAACCTGACTTGAACTCTTTCTCCCCTTCCAACAACAGTTCAAATGCACTCAAACACATAGCCAAACAAATGGTCACAAACCTTGCTGATGATGACCATAATGATGCCACTCACCATACAGAACACGATCTCAACACCGGTTTTCCATTCATGCTAGAAGACCTCATTGATGTTGACTCCAATGCATGGGAACTAAATCTACAATTCAGTGCCCTTTGAAGTCTTGATGAAGAGCTCGAATTTTATGACCTATTGGAGCTGGATGCAGCAGGGGAGGAAGACTTGGACCACAAGCTTGAATCTATTGTAGGATTGGTCATATTAGAGGGCTAGTGCTAAGCAGATAGACACTTCACCTTGGAGGTGTACCGAAATTCGAATTAGTTTGGATTATGTAATATGCTCATTTTGGTAACTAGTCATGTATATAGTCACTGTAGTCACGACTTGACTTAATTGGCTAAGCAACCGACTACTGCCAATGTAGCCATGACTACTGCCAACACTGGACTAAAGTCTGGAAGAGGTCCCCCTCCACTGTCCTCATCAATAGAATGCATCTTCCAGTAGCTGGAGACCCAACTAGCAGGGACTGGACTTGATGGTCCTTGCAAAGGCTAAGTTCTTCTAAAATTGATTGTCAGGGGTACTTCTGCATGTTGAAGGGACTCATGCAGGTGGACAAGATGGTGGTTGGGAGTAAATGAGCAAGGTACATGAGGTAACTATATGGTACTAAGGGGGGGGGAGGTCACATGATACAGAGTAGTTTGTACAGTACCTGTAAATAAGTTTTGCAAAAACTGATGGTTTCCAAACAAAGAAAATATTCATAGCACTTCAGCAACACATTTTCATGCTTAATAATATAAGGAAACCACATTTTATATTCCAGTCTCTACAACATCCCCTCAGAGAGCAAGAGGATTAAAAGAGAAATTCAGGCTGGGGATTTTTGACCCAGAAATGGCCTATTTTCAAAATCATACCCTGGGTGCAAATTTACCCTTCAATAAAAATCAGATAATTGTAGCCTTTAACATTATAAGACACTTTTGTACTGACACCAAAATAATCTGTGCTGTGGTTCATGAGCAAAAAAAATCACAAGGTAGGCCATTTGGCTGTTTTGGCTTTTTTGGGTATTTGTTTGTGTCAAAATGACCAAAACACCTCACTTTGTGATTTTTTTTGCTCATGAACCACAACACAGATTATTTTGGTGTCAGCATAAAAGTATCTTAGAATTACCAAGGCTATCCATATCCGATTTTTATTGAAGGCTCAAGTTTCATTTAAGGTATGAATTTGAAAACAGGCTGTTTTTGGGTGAGTTTTTCAATAAAATCATCCAGGCTCACATTCTCTTCCAATCACTCTGATCTCTGAGGGAATGTTGTAGAGGATAAGGTATAGGATAAATCATTCCTATATTTTTTTTTTTTTAATCTCAACAATTTATTACCTGGTGCATGATAGCAGTCTGGGGGCAGCTGTATCTACACAGAACAGGCGACTACCTTAAATAAAACATAGTTCACAGAGGGACCCCGAAGGGGTCCCAACAGCCATCGCTGTACTGAGTGGGGCCGTCAAGTGACCATGTAAACTAAGTGAGAATGGCCAGAGACCAGGCCAGGCGTTATTACGCCGAAAATCAAAGCATTGCTAAAATAGGCCATTATACCCATATATACCCATGGCCCAGCAATAGCTACGATGTAATCATCTCGATATACCCATCACACCCCTACAATGACCCTAACCCGACTGGTATGTCATGTAAGGACCTCTATGAGGCTACAAGGCACCCCAGGAGTCAGTCAGTGGCTACTAAATAGCTATTGTATGGCTTCGAGAGTGAACAAAAGGTACAACAAGCGACATCGCGGTTGTATACACTCAGAGATGCACCAAGTATCGAGAACGTTGTCAATAAAGTCCCCTGATCATAAGGGAAGGCTCAGAAATCATATAATGGCCATCGAGATGACCTGAGAAGGATGAGGGCCCCTAACTCGACTATCTCGAAGGGGACATCATGTAGCAGACTAGCGCTGGTTGCAACCTTCGAGAAGATCGTGTGACTGGCATCGAGACACTTGGTAGACGGGTTTTCGAGATACCTCGATTAATAATGAACAGTGTCCCTCACCCGAATAAATGGCGTACAATGTACTAAGAAACAATGTACCGACTGCTATATTAAGGGCAGGGATGATGTTCTATCGAGAAGAGGGAGAATATGGCTATGGCCCGATGGACACAGACAGAGGGCGTCGGCCGAGGAATTACACCCGAAGCCGCGTCAGCTTGTCTGATCGCGATACGACGATCGGAAGGACCGCCGATTGTCAGGAGAACCAATAGAGATGAGTAAGGAATGGAACGAATAGAAAACCTATTAGGCTACGGACGCGTAAGCCTATCAGCCAGCCCCAAGGGGATAGCTATGGCAATACAATACGTGCAATAGCATCTCGATGACCGATCGAGTACCTTGAAAGGCCTTGCAGGGTCCAGTAGCGGATCAAAGGACAAATGATGGAGTGGTTGGACGATCTCGGACTATCCGCACGACGCGTAAGCAACGCGCGGCCAGTTCAAGATACTAGAAGGGTATATTAACAGTATACCAAAATGCCGGGTCGGGAGGAGACCAATAGGGTAGACGCGTGGCGGTAGAAAGCATGCGTATATGGGTAGAGAACCTCCCGGGGCATGTTGAAACAGCCGCAGGCCGTCGCGATGACCCACGGAATGACGCCAGCAGCGTCTCGATGACTCGAAATGAGTCTACAACAGGCAGCCAGGACCAATACCGGGTGGAAAAGCGTTATTACGCAGGGGAATGTCGGACCGATTGTGTATACTAGTATTACTCTCTCTAATATTTCCTTATTTACTCGGGCTGCTTCCTAGCTACCAAAACATATAAATACAGCGTGGAGGAGAGGTGAAAGGCAAGCACTCGCTGCCCCAGCTTCGAGACCACGAGATTCGGGAATTAACGATTTCATTATCTTGTGCTATTGTGTGCATTAAGGCAACTAAGTGAGAGCTTCGGTCCTAGACCACCCAGAAACAGTAGAGACGAACTGTGATCGTCAAGAGAGTTTATTGAGACCATTGTTTGAGTCCGGGAGACTCACAGAGAGATATTGAGGCTCAGGGGTAGTTTAGATTCCCCTTAGGCCTAGAGACACAGAGAGACAGAGACTTAGTGGGGTAGTGCAGATTCCCCCAGGTTTCGAGATTAGAGATATTGAGAGACAGAGACTGTAGCTACAAGTGGAGACTTGTCCCTACAACCCCAGAAATCACCCACAGAGTACACTTGGTGCCCTTGGGTATATTTTCGAGAAAAACCCCTTTTAAAAATATTCATAACCCCAAAACCCATTTCACAAGTTGAATCCCTCTCTTCGAGACCTGTCTCTGACGCCCCAGAATCGCATTTCGAGGTATTGGTTGATATAGGTAGTGGTTTTCCGAGCCACACATTCTACACCTACCCCACCCTTACCATCACATCTGGAGCCCACCGCGAGGGGGCCGCTTCAGATTTCGAAAAGAAATTCAACTTTTCCGTCTTTAAAACTTTCTCAAAACGTCTTTCGGACCACCTCCGAATCAGCCGTCTAGAGGAACAAAAGTTTCACGAGGATCTCGAGGTTCTTCCAAGAAGAAATCACAGAGAACTCAACCAGAAACATCTACTCCTGCGAGCCTTGTAACCCAAGCTTCAGGATCGAGAACTAGACTATCTAGAAACTCACAAAAAACCGACGTCGTTGATAAAGAGACTGCCGAGATCATCGTTCGAAAGCCTCTAAACCCAAAGACCAAGTCAAAAGCTACAACAGTGGCTACCCCGAGAAATCCTACTATTGCGAACGTGCCAAACGCAGCTACGCCATCAGGTAGAGCAGCATCGAATCCTAGCCCTCTGAGTACGCATACTCCGTCAACAAGTCCGAGCAATCAGACCTTGACATTACCGGGTAGTTTTCAAACTCCTCGACCAACCGTAGTTGCACGAACACCCGTTGTAGTTTCTCAAACACAGTCTACGAACTCGCAGACACCTTCGAGAATGTCACCTGCATACAAAATGCCGAGGCCAGGTGGCAATGATGCCCCTAAATGGGACAGTACAAAGCCAGAGCTCCTGAAAGAATTCCTCTATAACTTAGAGAGAAATTTCAAGCTCTGTCAAATAGCCACGGCAAAAGAAAAACTTGAATGGGCAGTATTCTATGTAGATTCGCAGACGCGCGATGAATGGATGGAATTCGACTCATTCAAAACAGATGATTGGGACGCCTTCGTAGAGGCGTTAAAAGCAGAGTATCCCGAGATCAAAACGATCGAGAGGGGATCAAAGCGAAAACTCGATCAGATAGTGAGAGAGCACCGGGGCCTTAAAATGGATAATGAAACGGAGTTCCTAAGCTATAAACGAAAATTTATGGCTGAAGCGACGAAGTGTCTAAAGCCCCCAGCGCTAGTCTCGAATCGAGAGTTAGTGGAAGCGTTCATAGGAGCGTTGGATTCAAGCTTCCAGGAAGCCTTGAACCTAAACCTCAGCATCAAGGGGACCACTCGGGCAGGTAGCAACCTCCGGGGGGAAGATCCCTACGATTTGTCAGAAGTCGTCGAGAAGGCGGAGAGCCTTGCAAGCGGAAACACCTTACGTAGGTCGTACTTTCGCGATGGCTCAACGCGAGCGACTCCAGCAGTAGTATCCCCGGCTTCAGGGGGTATCAAAGTGGAGTTGGACGATTTTAAGCAATCGGTTGGGGGAGGTTTAGCTACGTTGAGTACAGCTATCACAACTATGGTCGCGAATCAAGAAAAAATGTTTAAGCATTTGACGGAAACAAGGTCGCAACGGCCGCAGACAAATAGCTATAAGCAGGCCAACAATGGGAACCCTGGTGGATCCAGTGCAAATAACAGCGGGGGGCAGCCAAACCCTTACAATGATGGAGGGGACTGTTTCTACTGTGGATTGCCGGGGCACAGGTGGGGACAGTGTAAGGAGCAGAGAAAGCATGCTGAGGAAGGAAAAATCCTAGTGATAGGAAACAATATCCGGATGCCGGATGGCTCGTACGTCCCGCGGGGAGATGGACCCATTATGGACCGAGTGAATAGACACTACGGTGTAGCTGCACAAAATGTACAGGAAGTGTCCACAGGAATCTCTGATGCACCGGATCTCTATGGGCCTCCCGTACCTGTTTTCGTGAACCGAGTCCAAGAAGGGACCGTCTCGAAAGTGACAACCAGCTCCGAGGCCGACTTGGCTAGCATGAACGCGAAGATTGAAATGCTGAGCTCGCAATTGGACCAGTTTCTGAAAGCGCAGCCGGCACAACAATTCGTGGACACACGGGCCTCTGCAGCGGCGAATCAGGAGGATTTTTGAAGGGTCCGATGAAGAAGCCGGGCCCCAAGAAAAAGGTCACGATTAGGGAACCCCCGGATTTGGAGGACGATGATGATAATAATGGCGACGAGAGTGATAGAGAAGAAGTAGTGAAATCGAGAAAACAAAAACCGGCAAAGGTAGCGAAGAAACCTTTGCCGCAAAAGAAAAATGAACTGCCCTACAAGCATGTACCTCCTATGAAACCTGTAGTCGAGGCACCGCCTGTCAAGGCGCGGTTCGTGACAGAGATGTCGAAGGGGAGCTATAAGCATCAAGCTCCAATAGAGGATGGTCTCGATGTAGAACAGATTCTAGACAGAATCCTGGCCGACGGGATATCGCTAACACACAAGGAACTATTGAAGCTGTCACCGGTTTATCGAGACCGGTTAAAAGGGCAGATCAGTAAGAAGCGTGTGGCAGTAGCTACACAGGCAGTGACTATGGAGACAGTAGAAGAAAGTGAGGTAGAAGATGAAGAAGAGGAGGCAGACCAGCCTCTCGAAACTGAAGTAACACGGAAGCCGGTGCTCCAGGTCAATATGGCGGCCCTACCCGATTGTGATACACTGGTACATAGTGTCAGAACAGAGGGAGGACCGGCCAATAAACTGGTAGCCAGCGATCCAGTGCTACAGTATTTAGAAGGGGTGGCGCCTGCTGATAGAGCACGAACGATATTTGTGGCGAGAGACTCCGAATCTCTGCGAGTGGTTCCAGTAGTGGTAAACTCGGTTCGAGAGGAGGAAGCTCTTCTCGATAGTGGGTCTCAGATTGTATCTATGTCGCGGGAAGCCGCGATACAATGCAAAATTTCCTGGGACCCCGACATCACCATAAATATGCAGAGTGCCAACGGACAGGTCGAGAAAACAGCGGGTCTAGCAAAAGACGTGCCGCTCCAGATTGGGGAAATAACTGTGTACCTTCAAGTGCACATTATACCAAATCCCCCTTACAGAATACTGTTGGGAAGGCCGTTTGACGCACTCACTGAGAGCCAGGTGTCCAATTCACAAAACGGAGGCCAGGTAATCATGTTGAAGGATCCCAATACCCTAGCAAGAGCAGTGGTCGCGACCTATGACAGGGGACATCTCCCCTCGATCTTGTCAAAGAAAGATATGGAAAATTTTCGGGCAGCCTCGAGGAGTTTGCAATCAGCGTAGGAGAGGTAGCCTGTATTGTAGAGTGGGACCGGGCTGAAGAACCCTATGTGAGCGAAGTTTTGCCGCTCGCGAAAGGTAACTATTCAGCAGACGAAGTACAGATGCTGTATATCTCGAAGAGTATGGCATCTACAGAGAAACCGGTTCCAGAAGCGGAAGTGTTTGGGTCTTTCCTATCACAGGTTGTTCATAGAGGGCCTACCAATCAGGCAGTACAAGCTGTGGTACCCGAAAATGAGGAAGAAGCTATCGAGGAAAAATTGTGCTTAGTAGGAAGAAAATACAAGCCAGTTGCCTTGAAAGTTCGACCGGTGTTGGGAGACCTACCAGACAAATTCAGAATAAAGAGGGAGATTAAGGGGGATCCGCTAGTAGGGCTAAAGGAACTGCCAATACATCCGCCAGAGTTCAAACCGAAAGGTAGATACACTCAGGAGAGGATGGAAAAGCTGGACCAGGTCCATGACAGAGACTTCTTGCTCCCAGAAGAAAGAAAGCTCATGCACTATATTATAGCTGAGCAGAACGAGGCATTTGCCTGGGATGATACTGAGCGAGGAAGCTTCAAGGAGGAGTTCTTCCCTCCGATCGAGATACCTACAGTGGCTCACACGCCCTGGGTCGAGAAGTCGTTCAGGATTCCCCCAGCAATGCATGACGAAGTATGCAGGATCATCCGGAAGAAAATAGAGGCCGGGGTATACGAACCCTCGAACTCATCTTACCGATCGAGATGGTTTTGCGTAGTGAAGAAGGACGGAAAAAGTCTGCGAATCGTGCACAGTTTGGAGCCATTAAACAAGGTGACCATCGCACATTCCGGACTACCCCCGGCTACGGAGGAGTTAGCTATGCACTTCGCAGGAAGAGCCTGTGGGGGTGTATTGGATTTGTATGTGGGATATGATGAGAGGATATTGGCCAAATCTTCGAGAGACTTAACGACGTTTCAAACACCGTTTGGCGCGCTCAGACTGGTGACATTGCCAATGGGGTGGACCAACTCAGTTCCTATATTTCACGATGATGTTACATACATCCTACAGGACGAGATTCCGGAATACACCATCCCGTATATTGATGATGTTCCCATCAGGGGGCCCAAGACGCGTTATGAACTGGCGGATGGTAGCTATGAAGTGATGCCTGGGAATCCGGGAATCAGAAGGTTTACATGGGAATATTTCCATACCTTCAACCGGATCCTGCAGAGAATGAAATATGCAGGGGGCACCTTCTCGGGACCTAAAACCGTGGCCTGTGCAGACAAGGTCGTGATTGTCGGTTTCGAATGTAGCTACAAGGGAAGATTGCCCAGTACGGACACTATTGGAACCGTTACCCGTTGGGGAGATTGCGAGTCCCTTACGGATATCCGCGCCTTCACGGGGACGGCAGTAAAGTGTCGACACCACATTCCAGAATATGGGGTGATGGCTAGACCACTATATGAATGTCTCAAGAAGGAAGGGAAATTTGAGTGGGGACCCGCGCAGATAAAGGCAAAAGGCCTAATACAGGAGGCTGTACAGAAATGCTTTCCTACCAGGAATCCAGTGTTCCCTAGTACGCAGCCTGTGGTCCTAGCTGTCGATACGTCGTGGCTCGCGGTAGGGTATTATATCTATCAACGGGATGAGAATGACCCGAAGATAATACACTACGTGAAGTTCAACTCGTTGATATTGAACGATAGGCAGCAACGCTATTCCCAACCTAAACGAGAGTTGTGCGGATTGCGTTGGGCTTTAGAGACGGAAAGGTACATATTTTGGGGTTGTAGGAACCTGGTGATCGAGACAGATGCCAAGTATCTCTTCGGCATGCTGAACAACCCAGGCAAACTCCCCAATGCCACAGTCAACAGATGGGTGGATTATGTACGGACAAACTTCCATTTCAAGTTGATCCATCGAGAAGGGAAGACGTTTGGACCCGACGGGTTATCTCGAAGACGATGGTACCCCGGGGACAAGACGCCCACCCCTCTCGATGATGCGTCGGATGATGAAGGTCAAGAATTTGAACTTATAAAGGCGGACCCAGCGGATGATGATCCACTACCGCTCGAAGAGTTCATTGACGAGATCGATACGCGCACTGGATACAGCCAGGTGATAGCTACCGATGCAACAGACATACAAATGGAAGTACAGGACGCCTTGTGGGATGGAGCAATCACCCCGGCGGCCTTAGAAGGAGCAGATAAAGATGGACAACCAGTTATCGAGATATTGACACAAGGGGTGACAACCGAATGGATGTTGCCCGGACAAGATCTTCTCGAAACTGAGGTAGAGCAGGAATACGATGAGAGTGGGAGGTCTGAGACGGCTATTATGCAAGATGAACGCATACCGCTCATCGAGGAATGGCTGGTCGAGAAGGCGCCCATCTTGTTGGCAAAAATGAGTGAAGCTGAACGGTTGAAATTCATGAGAGCGGCCTCACACTTCTTTCGAGATAAGGATGGTCGCCTCTATAGGAAAACCGGGACCGGAACACCACAGCTGTTCATCGAGAAAAGGCATAGGATGTATGTCCTGAACGCCGCTCATGATTGTCTGGGACACAGAGGGGCTTATGCCACCTCGAAGTTACTGGCACAACGGTTCTGGTGGCCCGAGATCGAGAGGGACGTGACATGGTATGTTAAATCGTGCCATGTCTGTCAAGAAAGGCAGAAAGTAGCTATGAACCTACCTCCCGTGGTCACTCATACCCCGTCTATATTCCAAGTACTACATGTGGACACCATACACATGTCCCCAGCCTCTAACGGCTGTAGTTATATAGTGCATGGGCGGTGCGGGTTGTCTTCGTGGATGGAAGCTCGCGCCTTGAAGAAAGAAAATGCGCGGTCGATAGGGCAATGGCTATTCGAAGATATAGTGTGTCGATGGAGTTGCCCGCTTAAAATCGTGACAGATAACGGTGCACCATTCAAGAAGGCAGTGAAGTGGCTTGAAGAGAAGTATGGGATTAAAGGTATCACGATATCTCCCTACAATTCCAAGGCCAACGGAGCTATCGAGAGACCGCACTGGGATGTGAGACAGATGTTATACAAAGCTACCAACGGAGATGTGAAAAAGTGGTACTGGTATCTACACCATGTAATGTGGGCAGACCGTGTCACGATCCGGAAGGGTACTGGGTGTTCCCCGTTCTTTATGGTAACAGGAGCACACCCGACCTTACCGCTGGATCTCGTTGAAGCGACCTGGCTCGTAGACTATCCGAATAGAATGTTGTCTCAGGACGAACTCATTGGGTTAAGAGCAAGGGCGTTAGCGAAGCATGTAGAACACGTCGAGCAGATCAGAGAGCGAGTTGGCATCGAGAAGCTACGAAGGGCTGCCCATCTCGAAAAAGAGCTGATTAATACGATCAAGGAGTACAACTTCAAACCCAGAGATCTGGTATTGGTCAAAAATACAGCCATCGAGAAGTCGGCAGATCGAAAAATGAAGCCAAGGTACTTGGGACCGATGGTGGTAGTCCGAAGATTGAAGGGCGGCGCATATATACTCGCGGAAGTAAGCGGTGCTGTCTGGCAAAACAAGGTAGCTGCCTTCAGAGTAATCCCATACCTGGCTAGAAAGAATTTGGTGTTGAGTGATAAAATTGAGGCACTCATAGATGTCTCAGAAGAAGGATTGGAGGCATTGGAAAGGATCGAGACGAGACCAATCGATGATGAGGACTTTCTAGGGGCAGGAGAAGAGCAAGAATAGGAAGGGGGCAGACAAAAAACTTGTTGAATCATAGCTATAATGCTATCAGATACAAGAAAACCGCCCTAGAAGCGTACCCTGACTATTCTACTGCCTCATAGATCGAGAAAGGCGATCTTGTTCGCGAGCCAAGAACGTATAGTTCTCGGTGGCACGTTCGAGATCGCGAGCAGCGCGAATAAGCTCGAAGCAGACTTGCAGGAAATGTTGCTGGGCAGGATGACCCTCACATGTACCCGTATAATGGGTATATATGTCTGTAACCTGGCGGGTGATAACCCGGAGGTCACTAATAGCGACACCTGCAAAAGTAGATGAGCTCGGTGCTGAAGTAAGAGGAGGGGTCGACGTACCAATAGCAGGGACCGGGTGGGGTCGATTTTTGTGCTTTTGAGCAGCAGCAAGGGTCTGCATCGCGATAAAGTAAGCACGAGTCTCGCACTGCATCCCAGGAACTTGGGAATAGGGTATACAGACCGTGGTGGGGCGACCATTTGGAGCTCCTGCCTCCTGGGAACATAGGGAGGTTTAGAAAGGGAGATAAAATCGAGAAAATAGAAAGATAGGCAGACCTGGGACTGTTTGGAAACCTGGTGAGCCTTGGGGCCAGTTGGGGGCAACTTGACAACAATCCCCGTATTACTGGGCAACTCGGGACCAGGAGAGGACTGGGTGGAATCCGACGCGGTGACAAGCGCGGGTCCAGTAATCTCGATGGCGTCAGAATCGACGACCATAGCCTGGGCACACAATGAGCTTGGGGACACTCTCAAAAATAGAGAAAGATGTCTTACATCGTTGGGCTTGGTGCCGGGATTATTGGGAGCAGCAACAGCCTCGATTTCTTCATCAGTATCAGGAACGGTGGCCGGAGAAAGTGCCGCGCGGACCTTGCGACGCTGGGATCGTCGAGATGATGCGGGAGCAGCGGAATTGGCTGGACGGACCTTCTTGGCAGGAGTATCGGTAACAGCAGCTGCTGGAGATGAAGGGGCAGCAGCCCGTTCACTGGCAAGGGCCCGGACACGCTGGACTTGAGCACAGAATTCGAAGGCGTCGCGATATGCTTGAGGGAACTCAAAGCCTTTATCGTGAACATTTTTGAAAAATTCGTAGCCACTACGGGCCTTGAAAACCAAGTTCTGGTTGGCATCCGACACAGCAGCTGCAGCGTCAGAAGCCAGGATACGCAAGAACTGGGCCTGAAGATGGGTCAAATATTAGCTATGCGTAAACCATAGGGCATGTTCACGAACAGTAGGGACGGCCATGGCGTCGATAGCCTGGCGTGCCAAGTTCATGGTGCAATTGCCCTTGGCAAGGCAATCCATGCGCTGTTTGGCGGTCTCGATGACTTCGAGGAGCTCAGAGAAAGCAGTAGAGATATCAGACATATTGTGGATAGAGATTGGAGAAGAGGAAACTGGAGTAGCTGATTGCTATAGACAGAGGGAGGAAACTGCGACATTTTATACCTCTCGAGAAATAGCATGACGCGTACTAAGGAGTGAAAACAGGCCGGCCACGTACTACAATTCGCGATAGGGACTGTCGCGGACAAGTAGGCACGATGGGATGGCCCGGAGATCGGAGACAATTGGGGATAGGTGCTACCAGATAAATTTCAAATGGTTGGTGCGCCCTGGTGAAGTGGGAGATAAGGGTCTATACCCAATGGATAGGACGTGGGCGTCCAGATCTTTTGTGAGGGGGGCGGGAGCGTAAACCGCTACACCCACCAATCGAGATCGGAAGGGATGAAGGACTTGGCAAAATTTTTGGCGAAAGACCATCCACAAAGGACAAGGGGCACTTGGACGGACTTAGCGATATTTTCGCGCGAAGATCCTGCGCCCACAAACTTGGATGGACTTAGCGAAATTTTGGGTACAAGATTCCAGCGCCCACAGATGATGACACAGATAGCGGGGCACCTTGTTTTGACTAGAGAGAAAATCAATAGAGGGGGGGAGACATCCGCCAACCAGAGGCAGATATCACCCAAGAGCCCAATATGGGGCGAAACTCTCAATATCATTCAGTCACACAAGGTATACCAAGAAGATAGATATGTATTTGGGGACTCTAGAGAAGTGGAAATAGTACATGAAGCGAGTAATAGAGAACCAAATACAGCAAGAGAAAACACAGAAACAGCAGGAGGGAAATATTCTAAGTTATAAAGATACAAATAAGCGACTTAGAATATCAAGATCGGGAAGAGGAGCCATAGAAAATTGTCACGAGGACCCAGAAGGGCCCGGAGCTGGCGAGGGAGGATACCGGACTGTAGACACAGCCCTCAACGCCCCGACGAGGTTCTCCAGCAAGCCGTGAGCCTCGAGTGCCTCGAAGAGGAGGTCCTCAGGCGAGGGCGTGGCAGGAGCCTCCATCAGCCTCTCCAAGTCAGCCAGAAAAGCGATGGCCGAGTTTTCGTCGGGCGCGATCCCGGCACTGACCCAAGATTGAGGAGAGGTCAGATACCAGACGTTCTGGAGAAGGGATTCGGCCACCTCCAGAACAATCAAGCGATACTGGCGACGCTGGAAGTCAGCCAGTTGCTCGAGGGCCGCGATGCTGGCGCTGAGGGTACCCATTGCGCGAAGGCGACTGGACATGACTAAGGAGGGAGGTTAGAAATAGAGAAAAATAGAAGAAATGGCAAACTCACTGGGGAAAGACAAGCCGGCTAGAGAGGCGGACTCATTTGCCTGATGAAGGAGCAGCTGGGGCTCCTTCGCGAAGCTGCAGTGAGGCAGGTGGCTACTCTTGCAGTTCTTGCAGGGTTGACCCGGGGTCTCCGAGGGGATGCACTTCGCGACCAACCGACTTGCGCAGTTCAGGCATTTGGGGAGGTGACCGGAAGGCTGTGAACAGAGGAACAGAGTCAGCTGGAGAATTGGTAGAAAGACAAAAATAAAAAGAAAATGTACGTGAAGGGAGGCAGGGGAAAAATGTCCCCGGAGAGCATCCACCAAACTGGGGGCGGGGTGACTAACGCCAAAATTAGCCAGTTGTGCCTCGCGAGAACGAGTCTGCGAAGGACCCGATGGCGATGGCTGGACAACAGCGGCAGCTTGAGGCTGAGAGACGGCCGCAGACGCCTTGGCCCTCTTGTTGGGCGATCGAGAAGAGCTGGGGACAGGGGGCGCCCTTTGTTTGCCCTTTTCCCTGGTTCGAGGAGGTGGCGTCGGTTCCCTGGAAGATGGTGGAATCGACGAGGAGGAAGAGCCTTCGGATGTTGAGGGGACAAAAGAAACCTCGGAATCGCGGGGGGACGAGCCATCGAGACCCCACGCAGCGAGGTCAGGGCTGTATGTTAGTTGACCCGGAGGCGCCGGGGGGATACCGAAGTTTTCGAGGATACCCATGACACGGGTACCCTCGCGGCCTACCAAAGTCTCGGCGGGCGAGGCAGAGCGAGCAGGAGACGCCGCTGGGGATCGCATAGAGGTCGCAGCAAAAGGGGGCCGGATGTCCTGCATGGCTTGACTATCAAGAGGAGACACGGTCGTTGCCAGGGGTACAGAGGGAGAGGCGACCGGAGTGGCCAGCCTACCAGAAGAGGCTCCAACCACGTCGGGGCCAAATAGGGAGACCTGGGACATCGGAAGAGGGACGCGAGGGGTCGCGCCAGCCAAAGCCGAACGACGGGGCAAGGGTTCCGGAAGATCAGCGGCGGCGAGTTGCTCGCAGAGAGTCATCCTGGTGGCCCTAGAAGTAGCAGACGAGACGGCAGGAGCAGCAGAAGGGCGATCTAAAGGAGCCCGGGAGCGCGCTACAGGACGAGGGCGAGGCCTTGAGGAACGGGAGGGGCCTGCAAGAGGGCTTGGGGATCTCTTCCGTTTCTTGGAAGCCGAGGCATCGAGGCAGGATGGGCGCTGGGAACGAATAGGGATCCGGCTAACAAAGCCTGAGGAAGGGGTCGCTACCGGAAGAACCGTAGCGGACAAGATCAGTAGGGCTAGAGAAAAAGCAAAGGCGAGGTACTCACCAATTGGCTCGTCCAAAATCTCGACCTCAGGCTCCGCCGGCTCCTCGTCTACCAGTTCAGAAACAGCCAACGGGGGTGAAGCGGGAGCAGTAGGAAGGGTGGCCACTGGCGGATGAGAAGGTGACCGTGGCAGGAAGAGCGGGTTGGCCAAGTTCGGGCGGAAGGACGGGGGCGCAGTAGGACCAGGGTCGGAGGAGGGCGCAATGGCCCATCGAGACCGGTACCGACGGAGCCCCGCAGCCTGCCCAACGACAGTGTCTTCAGTTTGCTCCGGCTCAGGCTGCGTTGGTGGTGGTGGCGCGGGGGTGTTATCGTCGCTGGGCTGCGCGCCGCGAGCCCGTCTGACAGGGTTGGTACGTCGGGGCATGGTAGAGATGATGGGAGGAGATGGGGAAGAAAGAAAGAAGGCGGGAACGGCGGGGAGCCTGTTTAAATAGGAGGCTCATCTCGGTGACCGGGTATTCCGGGACACAGAGTCGGCCCGACCCTAGAAGAGAAATTCGACCTACCAGAGTGGACTTGGGAAGTCCTTATGTTACGGACAAGCTCGCGAAAGCTTGTATGTCGCACATAGCGACAAGCTGGTATAAAGAAGTCAGCTACGTCATAAGGGTCGAGATCTGCCCAAATCAGGCAACTCGAGAACCTTCCGGGGATCTCTATTTTGATCGCCGCAATAGTCACCTAATTGGGACTCAGAACAAAAACTCGGAGTGGATGGCGAGGCCACCACACGTGCACGGTAGATCCAGGCACGTGGGGCATGAGCAGGGACGCGTCGAGACAGGTGACTGGGGACAGTCATTTATAGTGGGGGGGAGATATTACGCCGAAAATCAAAGCATTGCTAAAATAGGCCATTATACCCATATATACCCATGGCCCAGCAATAGCTACGATGTAATCATCTCGATATACCCATCACACCCCTACAATGACCCTAACCCGACTGGTATGTCATGTAAGGACCTCTATGAGGCTACAAGGCACCCCAGGAGTCAGTCAGTGGCTACTAAATAGCTATTGTATGGCTTCGAGAGTGAACAAAAGGTACAACAAGCGACATCGCGGTTGTATACACTCAGAGATGCACCAAGTATCGAGAACGTTGTCAATAAAGTCCCCTGATCATAAGGGAAGGCTCAGAAATCATATAATGGCCATCGAGATGACCTGAGAAGGATGAGGGCCCCTAACTCGACTATCTCGAAGGGGACATCATGTAGCAGACTAGCGCTGGTTGCAACCTTCGAGAAGATCGTGTGACTGGCATCGAGACACTTGGTAGACGGGTTTTCGAGATACCTCGATTAATAATGAACAGTGTCCCTCACCCGAATAAATGGCGTACAATGTACTAAGAAACAATGTACCGACTGCTATATTAAGGGCAGGGATGATGTTCTATCGAGAAGAGGGAGAATATGGCTATGGCCCGATGGACACAGACAGAGGGCGTCGGCCGAGGAATTACACCCGAAGCCGCGTCAGCTTGTCTGATCGCGATACGACGATCGGAAGGACCGCCGATTGTCAGGAGAACCAATAGAGATGAGTAAGGAATGGAACGAATAGAAAACCTATTAGGCTACGGACGCGTAAGCCTATCAGCCAGCCCCAAGGGGATAGCTATGGCAATACAATACGTGCAATAGCATCTCGATGACCGATCGAGTACCTTGAAAGGCCTTGCAGGGTCCAGTAGCGGATCAAAGGACAAATGATGGAGTGGTTGGACGATCTCGGACTATCCGCACGACGCGTAAGCAACGCGCGGCCAGTTCAAGATACTAGAAGGGTATATTAACAGTATACCAAAATGCCGGGTCGGGAGGAGACCAATAGGGTAGACGCGTGGCGGTAGAAAGCATGCGTATATGGGTAGAGAACCTCCCGGGGCATGTTGAAACAGCCGCAGGCCGTCGCGATGACCCACGGAATGACGCCAGCAGCGTCTCGATGACTCGAAATGAGTCTACAACAGGCAGCCAGGACCAATACCGGGTGGAAAAGCGTTATTACGCAGGGGAATGTCGGACCGATTGTGTATACTAGTATTACTCTCTCTAATATTTCCTTATTTACTCGGGCTGCTTCCTAGCTACCAAAACATATAAATACAGCGTGGAGGAGAGGTGAAAGGCAAGCACTCGCTGCCCCAGCTTCGAGACCACGAGATTCGGGAATTAACGATTTCATTATCTTGTGCTATTGTGTGCATTAAGGCAACTAAGTGAGAGCTTCGGTCCTAGACCACCCAGAAACAGTAGAGACGAACTGTGATCGTCAAGAGAGTTTATTGAGACCATTGTTTGAGTCCGGGAGACTCACAGAGAGATATTGAGGCTCAGGGGTAGTTTAGATTCCCCTTAGGCCTAGAGACACAGAGAGACAGAGACTTAGTGGGGTAGTGCAGATTCCCCCAGGTTTCGAGATTAGAGATATTGAGAGACAGAGACTGTAGCTACAAGTGGAGACTTGTCCCTACAACCCCAGAAATCACCCACAGAGTACACTTGGTGCCCTTGGGTATATTTTCGAGAAAAACCCCTTTTAAAAATATTCATAACCCCAAAACCCATTTCACAAGTTGAATCCCTCTCTTCGAGACCTGTCTCTGACGCCCCAGAATCGCATTTCGAGGTATTGGTTGATATAGGTAGTGGTTTTCCGAGCCACACATTCTACACCTACCCCACCCTTACCATCACATCTGGAGCCCACCGCGAGGGGGCCGCTTCAGATTTCGAAAAGAAATTCAACTTTTCCGTCTTTAAAACTTTCTCAAAACGTCTTTCGGACCACCTCCGAATCAGCCGTCTAGAGGAACAAAAGTTTCACGAGGATCTCGAGGTTCTTCCAAGAAGAAATCACAGAGAACTCAACCAGAAACATCTACTCCTGCGAGCCTTGTAACCCAAGCTTCAGGATCGAGAACTAGACTATCTAGAAACTCACAAAAAACCGACGTCGTTGATAAAGAGACTGCCGAGATCATCGTTCGAAAGCCTCTAAACCCAAAGACCAAGTCAAAAGCTACAACAGTGGCTACCCCGAGAAATCCTACTATTGCGAACGTGCCAAACGCAGCTACGCCATCAGGTAGAGCAGCATCGAATCCTAGCCCTCTGAGTACGCATACTCCGTCAACAAGTCCGAGCAATCAGACCTTGACATTACCGGGTAGTTTTCAAACTCCTCGACCAACCGTAGTTGCACGAACACCCGTTGTAGTTTCTCAAACACAGTCTACGAACTCGCAGACACCTTCGAGAATGTCACCTGCATACAAAATGCCGAGGCCAGGTGGCAATGATGCCCCTAAATGGGACAGTACAAAGCCAGAGCTCCTGAAAGAATTCCTCTATAACTTAGAGAGAAATTTCAAGCTCTGTCAAATAGCCACGGCAAAAGAAAAACTTGAATGGGCAGTATTCTATGTAGATTCGCAGACGCGCGATGAATGGATGGAATTCGACTCATTCAAAACAGATGATTGGGACGCCTTCGTAGAGGCGTTAAAAGCAGAGTATCCCGAGATCAAAACGATCGAGAGGGGATCAAAGCGAAAACTCGATCAGATAGTGAGAGAGCACCGGGGCCTTAAAATGGATAATGAAACGGAGTTCCTAAGCTATAAACGAAAATTTATGGCTGAAGCGACGAAGTGTCTAAAGCCCCCAGCGCTAGTCTCGAATCGAGAGTTAGTGGAAGCGTTCATAGGAGCGTTGGATTCAAGCTTCCAGGAAGCCTTGAACCTAAACCTCAGCATCAAGGGGACCACTCGGGCAGGTAGCAACCTCCGGGGGGAAGATCCCTACGATTTGTCAGAAGTCGTCGAGAAGGCGGAGAGCCTTGCAAGCGGAAACACCTTACGTAGGTCGTACTTTCGCGATGGCTCAACGCGAGCGACTCCAGCAGTAGTATCCCCGGCTTCAGGGGGTATCAAAGTGGAGTTGGACGATTTTAAGCAATCGGTTGGGGGAGGTTTAGCTACGTTGAGTACAGCTATCACAACTATGGTCGCGAATCAAGAAAAAATGTTTAAGCATTTGACGGAAACAAGGTCGCAACGGCCGCAGACAAATAGCTATAAGCAGGCCAACAATGGGAACCCTGGTGGATCCAGTGCAAATAACAGCGGGGGGCAGCCAAACCCTTACAATGATGGAGGGGACTGTTTCTACTGTGGATTGCCGGGGCACAGGTGGGGACAGTGTAAGGAGCAGAGAAAGCATGCTGAGGAAGGAAAAATCCTAGTGATAGGAAACAATATCCGGATGCCGGATGGCTCGTACGTCCCGCGGGGAGATGGACCCATTATGGACCGAGTGAATAGACACTACGGTGTAGCTGCACAAAATGTACAGGAAGTGTCCACAGGAATCTCTGATGCACCGGATCTCTATGGGCCTCCCGTACCTGTTTTCGTGAACCGAGTCCAAGAAGGGACCGTCTCGAAAGTGACAACCAGCTCCGAGGCCGACTTGGCTAGCATGAACGCGAAGATTGAAATGCTGAGCTCGCAATTGGACCAGTTTCTGAAAGCGCAGCCGGCACAACAATTCGTGGACACACGGGCCTCTGCAGCGGCGAATCAGGAGGATTTTTGAAGGGTCCGATGAAGAAGCCGGGCCCCAAGAAAAAGGTCACGATTAGGGAACCCCCGGATTTGGAGGACGATGATGATAATAATGGCGACGAGAGTGATAGAGAAGAAGTAGTGAAATCGAGAAAACAAAAACCGGCAAAGGTAGCGAAGAAACCTTTGCCGCAAAAGAAAAATGAACTGCCCTACAAGCATGTACCTCCTATGAAACCTGTAGTCGAGGCACCGCCTGTCAAGGCGCGGTTCGTGACAGAGATGTCGAAGGGGAGCTATAAGCATCAAGCTCCAATAGAGGATGGTCTCGATGTAGAACAGATTCTAGACAGAATCCTGGCCGACGGGATATCGCTAACACACAAGGAACTATTGAAGCTGTCACCGGTTTATCGAGACCGGTTAAAAGGGCAGATCAGTAAGAAGCGTGTGGCAGTAGCTACACAGGCAGTGACTATGGAGACAGTAGAAGAAAGTGAGGTAGAAGATGAAGAAGAGGAGGCAGACCAGCCTCTCGAAACTGAAGTAACACGGAAGCCGGTGCTCCAGGTCAATATGGCGGCCCTACCCGATTGTGATACACTGGTACATAGTGTCAGAACAGAGGGAGGACCGGCCAATAAACTGGTAGCCAGCGATCCAGTGCTACAGTATTTAGAAGGGGTGGCGCCTGCTGATAGAGCACGAACGATATTTGTGGCGAGAGACTCCGAATCTCTGCGAGTGGTTCCAGTAGTGGTAAACTCGGTTCGAGAGGAGGAAGCTCTTCTCGATAGTGGGTCTCAGATTGTATCTATGTCGCGGGAAGCCGCGATACAATGCAAAATTTCCTGGGACCCCGACATCACCATAAATATGCAGAGTGCCAACGGACAGGTCGAGAAAACAGCGGGTCTAGCAAAAGACGTGCCACTCCAGATTGGGGAAATAACTGTGTACCTTCAAGTGCACATTATACCAAATCCCCCTTACAGAATACTGTTGGGAAGGCCGTTTGACGCACTCACTGAGAGCCAGGTGTCCAATTCACAAAACGGAGGCCAGGTAATCATGTTGAAGGATCCCAATACCCTAGCAAGAGCAGTGGTCGCGACCTATGACAGGGGACATCTCCCCTCGATCTTGTCAAAGAAAGATATGGAAAATTTTCGGGCAGCCTCGAGGAGTTTGCAATCAGCGTAGGAGAGGTAGCCTGTATTGTAGAGTGGGACCGGGCTGAAGAACCCTATGTGAGCGAAGTTTTGCCGCTCGCGAAAGGTAACTATTCAGCAGACGAAGTACAGATGCTGTATATCTCGAAGAGTATGGCATCTACAGAGAAACCGGTTCCAGAAGCGGAAGTGTTTGGGTCTTTCCTATCACAGGTTGTTCATAGAGGGCCTACCAATCAGGCAGTACAAGCTGTGGTACCCGAAAATGAGGAAGAAGCTATCGAGGAAAAATTGTGCTTAGTAGGAAGAAAATACAAGCCAGTTGCCTTGAAAGTTCGACCGGTGTTGGGAGACCTACCAGACAAATTCAGAATAAAGAGGGAGATTAAGGGGGATCCGCTAGTAGGGCTAAAGGAACTGCCAATACATCCGCCAGAGTTCAAACCGAAAGGTAGATACACTCAGGAGAGGATGGAAAAGCTGGACCAGGTCCATGACAGAGACTTCTTGCTCCCAGAAGAAAGAAAGCTCATGCACTATATTATAGCTGAGCAGAACGAGGCATTTGCCTGGGATGATACTGAGCGAGGAAGCTTCAAGGAGGAGTTCTTCCCTCCGATCGAGATACCTACAGTGGCTCACACGCCCTGGGTCGAGAAGTCGTTCAGGATTCCCCCAGCAATGCATGACGAAGTATGCAGGATCATCCGGAAGAAAATAGAGGCCGGGGTATACGAACCCTCGAACTCATCTTACCGATCGAGATGGTTTTGCGTAGTGAAGAAGGACGGAAAAAGTCTGCGAATCGTGCACAGTTTGGAGCCATTAAACAAGGTGACCATCGCACATTCCGGACTACCCCCGGCTACGGAGGAGTTAGCTATGCACTTCGCAGGAAGAGCCTGTGGGGGTGTATTGGATTTGTATGTGGGATATGATGAGAGGATATTGGCCAAATCTTCGAGAGACTTAACGACGTTTCAAACACCATTTGGCGCGCTCAGACTGGTGACATTGCCAATGGGGTGGACCAACTCAGTTCCTATATTTCACGATGATGTTACATACATCCTACAGGACGAGATTCCGGAATACACCATCCCGTATATTGATGATGTTCCCATCAGGGGGCCCAAGACGCGTTATGAACTGGCGGATGGTAGCTATGAAGTGATGCCTGGGAATCCGGGAATCAGAAGGTTTACATGGGAATATTTCCATACCTTCAACCGGATCCTGCAGAGAATGAAATATGCAGGGGGCACCTTCTCGGGACCTAAAACCGTGGCCTGTGCAGACAAGGTCGTGATTGTCGGTTTCGAATGTAGCTACAAGGGAAGATTGCCCAGTACGGACACTATTGGAACCGTTACCCGTTGGGGAGATTGCGAGTCCCTTACGGATATCCGCGCCTTCACGGGGACGGCAGTAAAGTGTCGACACCACATTCCAGAATATGGGGTGATGGCTAGACCACTATATGAATGTCTCAAGAAGGAAGGGAAATTTGAGTGGGGACCCGCGCAGATAAAGGCAAAAGGCCTAATACAGGAGGCTGTACAGAAATGCTTTCCTACCAGGAATCCAGTGTTCCCTAGTACGCAGCCTGTGGTCCTAGCTGTCGATACGTCGTGGCTCGCGGTAGGGTATTATATCTATCAACGGGATGAGAATGACCCGAAGATAATACACTACGTGAAGTTCAACTCGTTGATATTGAACGATAGGCAGCAACGCTATTCCCAACCTAAACGAGAGTTGTGCGGATTGCGTTGGGCTTTAGAGACGGAAAGGTACATATTTTGGGGTTGTAGGAACCTGGTGATCGAGACAGATGCCAAGTATCTCTTCGGCATGCTGAACAACCCAGGCAAACTCCCCAATGCCACAGTCAACAGATGGGTGGATTATGTACGGACAAACTTCCATTTCAAGTTGATCCATCGAGAAGGGAAGACGTTTGGACCCGACGGGTTATCTCGAAGACGATGGTACCCCGGGGACAAGACGCCCACCCCTCTCGATGATGCGTCGGATGATGAAGGTCAAGAATTTGAACTTATAAAGGCGGACCCAGCGGATGATGATCCACTACTGCTCGAAGAGTTCATTGACGAGATCGATACGCGCACTGGATACAGCCAGGTGATAGCTACCGATGCAACAGACATACAAATGGAAGTACAGGACGCCTTGTGGGATGGAGCAATCACCCCGGCGGCCTTAGAAGGAGCAGATAAAGATGGACAACCAGTTATCGAGATATTGACACAAGGGGTGACAACCGAATGGATGTTGCCCGGACAAGATCTTCTCGAAACTGAGGTAGAGCAGGAATACGATGAGAGTGGGAGGTCTGAGACGGCTATTATGCAAGATGAACGCATACCGCTCATCGAGGAATGGCTGGTCGAGAAGGCGCCCATCTTGTTGGCAAAAATGAGTGAAGCTGAACGGTTGAAATTCATGAGAGCGGCCTCACACTTCTTTCGAGATAAGGATGGTCGCCTCTATAGGAAAACCGGGACCGGAACACCACAGCTGTTCATCGAGAAAAGGCATAGGATGTATGTCCTGAACGCCGCTCATGATTGTCTGGGACACAGAGGGGCTTATGCCACCTCGAAGTTACTGGCACAACGGTTCTGGTGGCCCGAGATCGAGAGGGACGTGACATGGTATGTTAAATCGTGCCATGTCTGTCAAGAAAGGCAGAAAGTAGCTATGAACCTACCTCCCGTGGTCACTCATACCCCGTCTATATTCCAAGTACTACATGTGGACACCATACACATGTCCCCAGCCTCTAACGGCTGTAGTTATATAGTGCATGGGCGGTGCGGGTTGTCTTCGTGGATGGAAGCTCGCGCCTTGAAGAAAGAAAATGCGCGGTCGATAGGGCAATGGCTATTCGAAGATATAGTGTGTTGATGGAGTTGCCCGCTTAAAATCGTGACAGATAACGGTGCACCATTCAAGAAGGCAGTGAAGTGGCTTGAAGAGAAGTATGGGATTAAAGGTATCACGATATCTCCCTACAATTCCAAGGCCAACGGAGCTATCGAGAGACCGCACTGGGATGTGAGACAGATGTTATACAAAGCTACCAACGGAGATGTGAAAAAGTGGTACTGGTATCTACACCATGTAATGTGGGCAGACCGTGTCACGATCCGGAAGGGTACTGGGTGTTCCCCGTTCTTTATGGTAACAGGAGCACACCCGACCTTACCGCTGGATCTCGTTGAAGCGACCTGGCTCGTAGACTATCCGAATAGAATGTTGTCTCAGGACGAACTCATTGGGTTAAGAGCAAGGGCGTTAGCGAAGCATGTAGAACACGTCGAGCAGATCAGAGAGCGAGTTGGCATCGAGAAGCTACGAAGGGCTGCCCATCTCGAAAAAGAGCTGATTAATACGATCAAGGAGTACAACTTCAAACCCAGAGATCTGGTATTGGTCAAAAATACAGCCATCGAGAAGTCGGCAGATCGAAAAATGAAGCCAAGGTACTTGGGACCGATGGTGGTAGTCCGAAGATTGAAGGGCGGCGCATATATACTCGCGGAAGTAAGCGGTGCTGTCTGGCAAAACAAGGTAGCTGCCTTCAGAGTAATCCCATACCTGGCTAGAAAGAATTTGGTGTTGAGTGATAAAATTGAGGCACTCATAGATGTCTCAGAAGAAGGATTGGAGGCATTGGAAAGGATCGAGACGAGACCAATCGATGATGAGGACTTTCTAGGGGCAGGAGAAGAGCAAGAATAGGAAGGGGGCAGACAAAAAACTTGTTGAATCATAGCTATAATGCTATCAGATACAAGAAAACCGCCCTAGAAGCGTACCCTGACTATTCTACTGCCTCATAGATCGAGAAAGGCGATCTTGTTCGCGAGCCAAGAACGTATAGTTCTCGGTGGCACGTTCGAGATCGCGAGCAGCGCGAATAAGCTCGAAGCAGACTTGCAGGAAATGTTGCTGGGCAGGATGACCCTCACATGTACCCGTATAATGGGTATATATGTCTGTAACCTGGCGGGTGATAACCCGGAGGTCACTAATAGCGACACCTGCAAAAGTAGATGAGCTCGGTGCTGAAGTAAGAGGAGGGGTCGACGTACCAATAGCAGGGACCGGGTGGGGTCGATTTTTGTGCTTTTGAGCAGCAGCAAGGGTCTGCATCGCGATAAAGTAAGCACGAGTCTCGCACTGCATCCCAGGAACTTGGGAATAGGGTATACAGACCGTGGTGGGGCGACCATTTGGAGCTCCTGCCTCCTGGGAACATAGGGAGGTTTAGAAAGGGAGATAAAATCGAGAAAATAGAAAGATAGGCAGACCTGGGACTGTTTGGAAACCTGGTGAGCCTTGGGGCCAGTTGGGGGCAACTTGACAACAATCCCCGTATTACTGGGCAACTCGGGACCAGGAGAGGACTGGGTGGAATCCGACGCGGTGACAAGCGCGGGTCCAGTAATCTCGATGGCGTCAGAATCGACGACCATAGCCTGGGCACACAATGAGCTTGGGGACACTCTCAAAAATAGAGAAAGATGTCTTACATCGTTGGGCTTGGTGCCGGGATTATTGGGAGCAGCAACAGCCTCGATTTCTTCATCAGTATCAGGAACGGTGGCCGGAGAAAGTGCCGCGCGGACCTTGCGACGCTGGGATCGTCGAGATGATGCGGGAGCAGCGGAATTGGCTGGACGGACCTTCTTGGCAGGAGTATCGGTAACAGCAGCTGCTGGAGATGAAGGGGCAGCAGCCCGTTCACTGGCAAGGGCCCGGACACGCTGGACTTGAGCACAGAATTCGAAGGCGTCGCGATATGCTTGAGGGAACTCAAAGCCTTTATCGTGAACATTTTTGAAAAATTCGTAGCCACTACGGGCCTTGAAAACCAAGTTCTGGTTGGCATCCGACACAGCAGCTGCAGCGTCAGAAGCCAGGATACGCAAGAACTGGGCCTGAAGATGGGTCAAATATTAGCTATGCGTAAACCATAGGGCATGTTCACGAACAGTAGGGACGGCCATGGCGTCGATAGCCTGGCGTGCCAAGTTCATGGTGCAATTGCCCTTGGCAAGGCAATCCATGCGCTGTTTGGCGGTCTCGATGACTTCGAGGAGCTCAGAGAAAGCAGTAGAGATATCAGACATATTGTGGATAGAGATTGGAGAAGAGGAAACTGGAGTAGCTGATTGCTATAGACAGAGGGAGGAAACTGCGACATTTTATACCTCTCGAGAAATAGCATGACGCGTACTAAGGAGTGAAAACAGGCCGGCCACGTACTACAATTCGCGATAGGGACTGTCGCGGACAAGTAGGCACGATGGGATGGCCCGGAGATCGGAGACAATTGGGGATAGGTGCTACCAGATAAATTTCAAATGGTTGGTGCGCCCTGGTGAAGTGGGAGATAAGGGTCTATACCCAATGGATAGGACGTGGGCGTCCAGATCTTTTGTGAGGGGGGCGGGAGCGTAAACCGCTACACCCACCAATCGAGATCGGAAGGGATGAAGGACTTGGCAAAATTTTTGGCGAAAGACCATCCACAAAGGACAAGGGGCACTTGGACGGACTTAGCGATATTTTCGCGCGAAGATCCTGCGCCCACAAACTTGGACGGACTTAGCGAAATTTTGGGTACAAGATTCCAGCGCCCACAGATGATGACACAGATAGCGGGGCACCTTGTTTTGACTAGAGAGAAAATCAATAGAGGGGGGGAGACATCCGCCAACCAGAGGCAGATATCACCCAAGAGCCCAATATGGGGCGAAACTCTCAATATCATTCAGTCACACAAGGTATACCAAGAAGATAGATATGTATTTGGGGACTCTAGAGAAGTGGAAATAGTACATGAAGCGAGTAATAGAGAACCAAATACAGCAAGAGAAAACACAGAAACAGCAGGAGGGAAATATTCTAAGTTATAAAGATACAAATAAGCGACTTAGAATATCAAGATCGGGAAGAGGAGCCATAGAAAATTGTCACGAGGACCCAGAAGGGCCCGGAGCTGGCGAGGGAGGATACCGGACTGTAGACACAGCCCTCAACGCCCCGACGAGGTTCTCCAGCAAGCCGTGAGCCTCGAGTGCCTCGAAGAGGAGGTCCTCAGGCGAGGGCGTGGCAGGAGCCTCCATCAGCCTCTCCAAGTCAGCCAGAAAAGCGATGGCCGAGTTTTCGTCGGGCGCGATCCCGGCACTGACCCAAGATTGAGGAGAGGTCAGATACCAGACGTTCTGGAGAAGGGATTCGGCCACCTCCAGAACAATCAAGCGATACTGGCGACGCTGGAAGTCAGCCAGTTGCTCGAGGGCCGCGATGCTGGCGCTGAGGGTACCCATTGCGCGAAGGCGACTGGACATGACTAAGGAGGGAGGTTAGAAATAGAGAAAAATAGAAGAAATGGCAAACTCACTGGGGAAAGACAAGCCGGCTAGAGAGGCGGACTCATTTGCCTGATGAAGGAGCAGCTGGGGCTCCTTCGCGAAGCTGCAGTGAGGCAGGTGGCTACTCTTGCAGTTCTTGCAGGGTTGACCCGGGGTCTCCGAGGGGATGCACTTCGCGACCAACCGACTTGCGCAGTTCAGGCATTTGGGGAGGTGACCGGAAGGCTGTGAACAGAGGAACAGAGTCAGCTGGAGAATTGGTAGAAAGACAAAAATAAAAAGAAAATGTACGTGAAGGGAGGCAGGGGAAAAATGTCCCCGGAGAGCATCCACCAAACTGGGGGCGGGGTGACTAACGCCAAAATTAGCCAGTTGTGCCTCGCGAGAACGAGTCTGCGAAGGACCCGATGGCGATGGCTGGACAACAGCGGCAGCTTGAGGCTGAGAGACGGCCGCAGACGCCTTGGCCCTCTTGTTGGGCGATCGAGAAGAGCTGGGGACAGGGGGCGCCCTTTGTTTGCCCTTTTCCCTGGTTCGAGGAGGTGGCGTCGGTTCCCTGGAAGATGGTGGAATCGACGAGGAGGAAGAGCCTTCGGATGTTGAGGGGACAAAAGAAACCTCGGAATCGCGGGGGGACGAGCCATCGAGACCCCACGCAGCGAGGTCAGGGCTGTATGTTAGTTGACCCGGAGGCGCCGGGGGGATACCGAAGTTTTCGAGGATACCCATGACACGGGTACCCTCGCGGCCTACCAAAGTCTCGGCGGGCGAGGCAGAGCGAGCAGGAGACGCCGCTGGGGATCGCATAGAGGTCGCAGCAAAAGGGGGCCGGATGTCCTGCATGGCTTGACTATCAAGAGGAGACACGGTCGTTGCCAGGGGTACAGAGGGAGAGGCGACCGGAGTGGCCAGCCTACCAGAAGAGGCTCCAACCACGTCGGGGCCAAATAGGGAGACCTGGGACATCGGAAGAGGGACGCGAGGGGTCGCGCCAGCCAAAGCCGAACGACGGGGCAAGGGTTCCGGAAGATCAGCGGCGGCGAGTTGCTCGCAGAGAGTCATCCTGGTGGCCCTAGAAGTAGCAGACGAGACGGCAGGAGCAGCAGAAGGGCGATCTAAAGGAGCCCGGGAGCGCGCTACAGGACGAGGGCGAGGCCTTGAGGAACGGGAGGGGCCTGCAAGAGGGCTTGGGGATCTCTTCCGTTTCTTGGAAGCCGAGGCATCGAGGCAGGATGGGCGCTGGGAACGAATAGGGATCCGGCTAACAAAGCCTGAGGAAGGGGTCGCTACCGGAAGAACCGTAGCGGACAAGATCAGTAGGGCTAGAGAAAAAGCAAAGGCGAGGTACTCACCAATTGGCTCGTCCAAAATCTCGACCTCAGGCTCCGCCGGCTCCTCGTCTACCAGTTCAGAAACAGCCAACGGGGGTGAAGCGGGAGCAGTAGGAAGGGTGGCCACTGGCGGATGAGAAGGTGACCGTGGCAGGAAGAGCGGGTTGGCCAAGTTCGGGCGGAAGGACGGGGGCGCAGTAGGACCAGGGTCGGAGGAGGGCGCAATGGCCCATCGAGACCGGTACCGACGGAGCCCCGCAGCCTGCCCAACGACAGTGTCTTCAGTTTGCTCCGGCTCAGGCTGCGTTGGTGGTGGTGGCGCGGGGGTGTTATCGTCGCTGGGCTGCGCGCCGCGAGCCCGTCTGACAGGGTTGGTACGTCGGGGCATGGTAGAGATGATGGGAGGAGATGGGGAAGAAAGAAAGAAGGCGGGAACGGCGGGGAGCCTGTTTAAATAGGAGGCTCATCTCGGTGACCGGGTATTCCGGGACACAGAGTCGGCCCGACCCTAGAAGAGAAATTCGACCTACCAGAGTGGACTTGGGAAGTCCTTATGTTACGGACAAGCTCGCGAAAGCTTGTATGTCGCACATAGCGACAAGCTGGTATAAAGAAGTCAGCTACGTCATAAGGGTCGAGATCTGCCCAAATCAGGCAACTCGAGAACCTTCCGGGGATCTCTATTTTGATCGCCGCAATAGTCACCTAATTGGGACTCAGAACAAAAACTCGGAGTGGATGGCGAGGCCACCACACGTGCACGGTAGATCCAGGCACGTGGGGCATGAGCAGGGACGCGTCGAGACAGGTGACTGGGGACAGTCATTTATAGTGGGGGGGAGATATTACGCCGAAAATCAAAGCATTGCTAAAATAGGCCATTATACCCATATATACCCATGGCCCAGCAATAGCTACGATGTAATCATCTCGATATACCCATCACACCCCTACAATGACCCTAACCCGACTGGTATGTCATGTAAGGACCTCTATGAGGCTACAAGGCACCCCAGGAGTCAGTCAGTGGCTACTAAATAGCTATTGTATGGCTTCGAGAGTGAACAAAAGGTACAACAAGCGACATCGCGGTTGTATACACTCAGAGATGCACCAAGTATCGAGAACGTTGTCAATAAAGTCCCCTGATCATAAGGGAAGGCTCAGAAATCATATAATGGCCATCGAGATGACCTGAGAAGGATGAGGGCCCCTAACTCGACTATCTCGAAGGGGACATCATGTAGCAGACTAGCGCTGGTTGCAACCTTCGAGAAGATCGTGTGACTGGCATCGAGACACTTGGTAGACGGGTTTTCGAGATACCTCGATTAATAATGAACAGTGTCCCTCACCCGAATAAATGGCGTACAATGTACTAAGAAACAATGTACCGACTGCTATATTAAGGGCAGGGATGATGTTCTATCGAGAAGAGGGAGAATATGGCTATGGCCCGATGGACACAGACAGAGGGCGTCGGCCGAGGAATTACACCCGAAGCCGCGTCAGCTTGTCTGATCGCGATACGACGATCGGAAGGACCGCCGATTGTCAGGAGAACCAATAGAGATGAGTAAGGAATGGAACGAATAGAAAACCTATTAGGCTACGGACGCGTAAGCCTATCAGCCAGCCCCAAGGGGATAGCTATGGCAATACAATACGTGCAATAGCATCTCGATGACCGATCGAGTACCTTGAAAGGCCTTGCAGGGTCCAGTAGCGGATCAAAGGACAAATGATGGAGTGGTTGGACGATCTCGGACTATCCGCACGACGCGTAAGCAACGCGCGGCCAGTTCAAGATACTAGAAGGGTATATTAACAGTATACCAAAATGCCGGGTCGGGAGGAGACCAATAGGGTAGACGCGTGGCGGTAGAAAGCATGCGTATATGGGTAGAGAACCTCCCGGGGCATGTTGAAACAGCCGCAGGCCGTCGCGATGACCCACGGAATGACGCCAGCAGCGTCTCGATGACTCGAAATGAGTCTACAACAGGCAGCCAGGACCAATACCGGGTGGAAAAGCGTTATTACGCAGGGGAATGTCGGACCGATTGTGTATACTAGTATTACTCTCTCTAATATTTCCTTATTTACTCGGGCTGCTTCCTAGCTACCAAAACATATAAATACAGCGTGGAGGAGAGGTGAAAGGCAAGCACTCGCTGCCCCAGCTTCGAGACCACGAGATTCGGGAATTAACGATTTCATTATCTTGTGCTATTGTGTGCATTAAGGCAACTAAGTGAGAGCTTCGGTCCTAGACCACCCAGAAACAGTAGAGACGAACTGTGATCGTCAAGAGAGTTTATTGAGACCATTGTTTGAGTCCGGGAGACTCACAGAGAGATATTGAGGCTCAGGGGTAGTTTAGATTCCCCTTAGGCCTAGAGACACAGAGAGACAGAGACTTAGTGGGGTAGTGCAGATTCCCCCAGGTTTCGAGATTAGAGATATTGAGAGACAGAGACTGTAGCTACAAGTGGAGACTTGTCCCTACAACCCCAGAAATCACCCACAGAGTACACTTGGTGCCCTTGGGTATATTTTCGAGAAAAACCCCTTTTAAAAATATTCATAACCCCAAAACCCATTTCACAAGTTGAATCCCTCTCTTCGAGACCTGTCTCTGACGCCCCAGAATCGCATTTCGAGGTATTGGTTGATATAGGTAGTGGTTTTCCGAGCCACACATTCTACACCTACCCCACCCTTACCATCACAGCGTGAGCCTAGACACCCAAGCCCTGTCCGTAAAGCACAGAAGAGTAGTGGAAGATGCCCATAAGGCGGCGGGACAAAGTGCTGGGCAAGAGGCCCCGGGGAGAAGGAAAAAGAGCCCAAACCAGAGAGTATGTAAAATTAAACAAGAAAACCTATTAAGAAGAGACCAATGTGGAGGTACGAGACCCCAAGGTCTTGTCCTTGCAGGCAGAGGAACCGACACTGGTCTTGTGACCAGAGTCTGCAGTGCGACCATCGGCCAGGTAACAGGCCTTGATCCAGTCAGGTTGGAAGTGATGGCGCCAGAAAGGGCACTTAATGCTGTTGGCGGCATAGGACTTGCTGCAGTTGATGCACTTACCCGAGTGGAGGCAGGGGGAGCCAGCAGGAGTGGTGGGGACGGGGGGTTTGGCCTTGGGGTGGCCCTTGCAGCAGCCAGCTGAAGACCAGTGCTCGGCCTCAGAGTGAGGCTCAGAGCAGATAGGGCAGCATGCAGAGTGCACATGGCAGGAGTGAATGGTGTGGCCCCATCTCCAGCAGCGGGAGCAGCAGGGGGTGCCGGGGTTGGCGCAGGCAGTCTGGATAAAGCAGACAGCACCTGCCAGAGGAATGGAGTGCCCAGCCACTGCCTTAGCATGGGAGCCAGACTGAGAGTTGTGAATATCAAACCACACTGTAGTGGTGGTTGACTTGGCAGAGTTGTGAACCACCTGGGGGGGGCCAGCAAGGGGGAGAGAGAGTGCAAGGGGGGACCGGCTGAGAGCCTGTGCTACCTCGGCAGAAGTAACCTGGTCGGCAGTACCAGGTTGGAAGAGGGGGACATTGACGAGCTTGAGATAAGATTGCAATGTAGGGAGGGAGACAGGGACTGGGGAAGCCTTGAGGTCCTTGCCAATGGCAGTGCTGACAGTTGTGAGCTCAGATGCCGTTGCTACAGCAGAAGTGGAGAGGGACAAGCCCCCAGAGGAAGGGCATGCCGACTCGATGCGGAGCGCGGAGCCAGAGGCCGATAATGCTGAGTTGACGACATGAATAACATGTGGCAGCATCTCTTCTTGACCTCGTACCACCACCACCGATTTTCGAGTTAGTCTCTGGCTGGTCCGAAGTGTTGTAGTTAGGTATCTTTCGTGATTTCTAGCTCTACTGCACCGATGCCACCGAAACCCAGTGCACACATGGCCTCTGAAAGGTCACCGGCCACAGCACATTTTTTCACACCAGGGAGCTTTGGTATGTTAGACGCTGATCGGAGCACACGTTGGAGGGACAAGCGGAGCGAGACCTTGGCTTCAATGTATGTGTTGCGCCACTCTGATATTGCTGGGTGGTCTCGATTTGGACTTCGGACCCGGAGAGGAGAGGATACAACTCGGATCGAAGGGAACCAAGTCTGAGAGAGAGATGAGATGATGAACTGAAGTTCAGAGGGATAGGAGACAAGTCAAGTTGATGTCAAGTTGATATTCTGATTGAGGAAAACTACTCCGGACTAACTCTGGTGAAACGCTGGAAAACGGACTCTATGGCAAGGGAAGGGGAAGCAAACACTGAGGGACAAGGATGGGAAGCTTTCACACTAAACCCAACACTCAACTCTCAAAACTTCAAACACAACTCACTAAACTTGGGTGGGAGCTTAGGGCAAAGGTATAGGGTAGGATATGTCAAAGAGTAATTGTTTGCCAAGGCAAGTTCGAGGGGGTGCGGATCTGACAGATAGAATCAAAGTAACCGATTTTAGAGAGTTCCAAATGACACAGTTTACTAGCTGGAATAGCCCGGGACCACTGCACAAAAATCTGATCTCTAAACTGAGTGTAATACAAGACCCACTTGATTACAACTCCTCTGGACTCTGGGGGACAAACTCAAGCTCAAGACCCACTTGGCTTAGTCTGTTCTGTCTCTGATCTTAGACTTGAACTCGAAGAAATCTCCAGTCCAAATCCCTCTGCTTTCTAGGCTCTAGGAAATCACACAAAAGCAAGCTCAGGGTGATTCTCCTCTCAAATACTCTTTCTGAACTCTCCTGAAGACTAGTTTCACTTAAACAATTCACACAAAATAGATCTAAACTGTTCTTGATCACGGCTGCAAAGTACTCTGCTGAGAAGTTGGGGTGAAGCCCTTCTTGCTCTTCTCAGAGGCCAGCAGCCGTATTTTTATATTGAGAGAGAGACAAAACTAAAAATAGACGAAACAGAGAGATGTGAAATACAGGAAATTCGGTCCATTGTAAAAACAAAAGAATAGAATATTTTAGAAGGTTCTTCTGCATTGCTGCAAGTGTCTGAAGTACTCAGAATATGTTTTCGAGTCAACGGCAGTCCGGCCGTTGCTACTAGGTCATCAGGAATGCAGACATTCGATGACGTATGCCTGAGCTCTCAGATCAAAATGCTGATTGTGTCTCGGAGATGGTTTCCATTGTTCTGTGCCTGCTGAACTCTCCCTCGGGGAGCGATGCCGTAGCATCATGGACCCACAAAGTACACCTAATTAGTGCACAATAATCCGTTTGGAATATTCTGACGCTCGGGGGTGCCATTCCAATGCTAGGAAGTTCGTTCCGTTGTCCATGCTCTGTTTCTAAGGGTTTTGCCTGTCTGCATAACCTCGTTTCATGCCTCTGGGGAATATTCTAAGTTTCTTGCGAGCTGGTTTGGCTCATTCCTGGTCTCTGAGCTTAATTTATTTCATGCACAGCCTTCCCTGATTGCAACCTGGGTTGGTTTGGCAAGCTATGTACAGCCCGGAATCCCCTATTAGTTGCCCAAAATGCCCGCCCTTTACTGAGTTCTGTCCTAAAGACTATCCCTCGCGTGAGTTTAGACACTATTAGACATATGCTAGGGCACAAACACCCTATACACGGTCGAACTGGCGACCTCGGGATAGGTCCCAATCCTCTCTGAGGTTCATAGATGTATTGCCATTGATTTTATAGTAATAAAATCGGTAAAAATGGTGTATTTTAGGTGTAGGCCCAAAATCAGCTTATCACCGGTTTATATACATGTGGACTATCGGAGGAACGGAGATAGTCCTACAATAGGTATCTAGGTTACTGGTAGCTAGTGGGTGCCTATAATAAAGCATTCGGAGTATAATAGAAGTTATAGGAATGATAGGAATAATAAACAGAACAGAATGATGACATCAGAGTAATGAATGGATCAGAGAAGAATGAATCTGGGAACCAGGCTTGAGGAGACCAGTCGGGACTTCGGAGTTTGGAATCAGAGAAGAAGTCGGACCGGCGGGAACATGGTCTGGAGCGATCTGGAACGACTGTAACATCGGTCCGACTTCTTCTCCGATTCCAAACTCCGAAGTCCCGACTGGTCTCCTCAAGCCCGGTTCCCGGATTCATTCTTCTCTGATCCATTCATTACTCTGATGTCATCATTCTGTTCTGTTTATTATTCCTATCATTCCTATAACTTCTATTATACTCCGAATGCTTTATTATAGGCACCCACTAGCTACCAGTAACCTAGATACCTATTGTAGGACTATCTCCGTTCCTCCGATAGTCCACATGTATATAAACCGGAGTTAGTCCGGAGTAGTTTTCCTCAATCAGAATATCAACTTGATATCGACTTGACTTGTCTCCTATCCCTCTGAACTTCAGTTCATCATCTCATCTCTCTCTCAGACTTGGTTCCCTTCGATCCGAGTTGTATCCTCTCCTCTCCGGGTCTGAAGTCCAAATTGAGACCACCCAGCAATATCAGAGTGGCGCAACACATACATTGAAGCCAAGGTCTTGCTCCGCTTGTCCCTCCGACGCGCACTCCAATCAGCGTCTAACAGTATATTCTGATTCCTCCTCTGGTATCATTATATGACTCTTGTGACCCAACATAAATATTGTACTAAAGGTCTCCTACACCGTTCACCCTCTTCCATGACATTCCATTCTGACAAATCCACCAAACCTGCTCCTCCAGGTGAGGATGCACATTCCATTCCCTCCGGGCTCTCCTATGCAGATCCTGACCCTACTTCTTTTTATTCCAACATTAAGGAACTTCCCTATGCTCTTGAAGGCACAGACTACGCTCCCGATGATGAGGACTATGCTCCTGAAGACGAGGCCGGCGTTTTGGAAGATGAGGCCTATGCTCCAGAAGATCCAAACGATTGTCTTACAATAGCCCTGGAGCGCCTAGCCTCTACCATAGATGAACAAGTCTGACAAGCCTCCATTCCGCCACCTCCCACTGATCGGCCTCCCCAAGTCCAAGTTAAAGTCAAGGCTCCGGACCAGTTCGACAGTGAAAAATCGGAGCACCTCTGCGACTTCCTGTTCCAGTGTCAACTCTACTTCTCCGTGAATCCATCCCAATTCAACACTGATCAATCTAAGGTCACTTATGCTCTCTCCTATCTCTCCGGTTCTGCTCGTGCCTGGTTCCAGACTCAGTTGGACTGTGTACCTGTCTGGGATGATATTCCCTGGTTCGGAGATTGGGGAGACTTCTCCGAAGAATTGACCAAGCATTTCAGCCCCATTGATCTGGTCACCGAAGCTGCGGAAGAAATCGAACATCTCCGGATGAATCGTGATCAGCAGATCTATCACTACAATATCGAGTTTCAGAAGCTTGCTTCTAGGCTGAATTGGCCTGACAATGTCCTGTGCCTCCGCTACTACCAAGGTCTTCCAGACCGCATCCAGGATGCACTATACCAGCTCCCTTCCGGAAAGCCGACCACCTATTCTAGTATGCGAAGCGTCATCATGCGACTCGACCAACGCTACTGGGAACACCAGTGTGAGCGTAGACGTGTGGAGCGTAGCTTCGGGGGTCCTTCCAAAAGTTCTGGAAACAACTCCGGTGGCAATAAACCATCCTCTGGAACTCCTACTCCATCCAGTAACTCTAGTCATTCGGCTCCTAAAGGACAGTCTAGCTCGAAGCCTCAGAAGTCTACCACTTCCTCCTCTTCCTCCAGACAACCCCCTGCCTATGCTGATAAACTTGGCAAGGATGGCAAACTCGCTCCGTCCGAACAACAATGCCAAATCGACAACAATCTCTGCTTGTTCTGTGGTGGAGGCGGACATTCCGCCGATACTTGCCCCCATAAATCTTCGAAGACGGCTGCTCCCTCTGCTCCGAACTCTTCTGCCAAGGCCAAGGGTTGCAAGGCCCAAGCTTCGGAGCCCAAGGACACTCTTTTGAACCCTTCCGAGGGGTCAAAAAAATAGTCCGCAGTCCTCTTGACTCAGCACAGACTGAGGACCATGTTGACCCTCACTGTGCCCATGAGTGTTTCTGTCTCAACGCGTCCACTCTTTCCAATCCTCATTCCCTCCATATATCCCTCTCTTCCGATCTCCTACCTCATCCCGGTGATGTTACGGTGCTTGTGGATAGTGGTTCTACTCACTGCTTCATTGATTCTGATTTAGTCTGGAGAACCTCTATTCTGACAACCTCAGTGCCTCTGATGGAGTTACGATTGTTTGACAGCTCGTCTACCTCTTTTATTTCAGAATCTGTACGTTTGCCTGTTGTATTTCCGACTGGTGAATCTATGGCTCTTGATCTGTATGTCACTTGGCTTGATCCCTCTTGCGAATTGGTTCTTGGTCATAATTGGCTCACCCGCCACAATCCGTTGATTGATTGGGTTTTGGGCTCTATCTCTTTCCATTCTGCGCAACTGGTGGTCCAAGCTCCTCCTGCTAGCATTGACCTGTCTCCAGGGTCTCCGGAATCATTCTCCGATTCCATTCCTCATGGTCCTGGCACCTCTGAGTCAGGCCCACATTCCACCAGTGATCCGCCTTCCGCTATTCCTGGTACCTCCTCCATTCCTCCAACCGACATACACCTGATCAACTCCGTGGCATTTTCTCGTGCTGCTCGGATGGACGGATCTTCACAGTTTGTTTTCCACATTCATCCAAAGGCCTCCGTCTCCGCTGCTGCTGCCACACCTACTCCTGTCAAGCCCAGTAACCTCTCCTCCATCCCGGAAGAATACCACGAGTTTGCAGATGTATTCAGCAAAGCTCGTGCTGATACTCTGCCTCCACATCGGCCATTTGATCTCAAGATTGAGCTCAAGGAAGGTGCTGCTCCGCCTGTGGGTACTATGTACTCCTTGTCTCAGGTTGAGCTCACTGCTCTCCGCGAGTTCATCGACGAAAATTTGACCAGTGGTTTCATCCGGCCTACATCATCTCCTCACAGTGCTCCTGTTCTCTTCGTCCGCAAGAAGGATGGTTCACTCCGCTTGTGTGTCAATTTCTGGGGACTCAACCACATCACCAAGAAGGACCATTATCCACTTCCCCTGATTTCGGACCTCCTCGACTTGCCTTGCCACGCTTGCATTTATACCAAAATCAATCTCCGACATGCTTATCACTTAGTCCGCATAGCAGAGGGTGATGAATGGAAGACCGCATTCCGAACCCGCTACGGTTCCTATGAGTGGCTTGTCATGCCCTTCGGTCTCACCAATGCTCCGGCTGCCTTCCAGCGATTTATGAACGACATCTTCAAGGATATGGTTGACATCTCCATCACTGTATACCTGGACGACATTCTCATTTATTCCGACAATATTGCTGAACACCGGAAGCATGTTAAAGAGGTCCTGCGACGTCTCCGAAAGCATGGTCTGTATGCCTGCACCAACAAGTGCGAATTTCACTCCAAGTCTGTGGAGTACCTTGGTTATGTTCTCTCTCCAGACGGTTTGAAGATGTCTGAAGACAAGGTCAAGATTATTCAGGACTGGCCCAAGCCGAAGAAAGTGAAGGATATTCAGTCTTTCTTAGGGTTTGCAAATTTTTATCAATGCTTCATTTACTCCTACTCCAACATCGTTGTCCCCCTGACTCGTCTTACTCAGAAGAATACTCTGTGGAAGTTTGGGGACGATGCCCGGACTGCGTTCGAAACCCTCAAGAAAGCCTTCATCTCGGCTCTGGTCCTCACTCACTGGATTCCTGACTCTCGGATCATTGTCGAAACTGACACTTCGGACTATGCTCTGGCTGCCATTCTCTCCATTGTTGCTCCTGACGGCGATATTCACCCTATTGCATTCCACTCGCGTTCCTTCACTGCTCCGGAGTTGAACTATGACACTCATGACAAGGAATTACTTGCAATTTTTGAAGCTTTTCGGGTCTGGTGACATTATCTTGAGGGCTCCGCCGATGCTATTGATGTGGTCATGGACCATAAGAATCTCGAGTATTTTTGCACTACTAAGGTTCTTACTTGCCGCCAGGCTCGATGGTCAGAGTTCCTTTCTCAGTTCAATCTTGTAATCCGCTTCTGCCCTGGTAAACTCAGAGCGAAGCCGGATGCTCTTACTAGACAATGGGACGTCTACCCAAAAGGGGGGGATAGTGGCTACGCCTCAGTCAATCCTCAAAATTTCAGACCTGTATTCACCCACGAACAACTTAGCGCTTCTCTCCGAGCTACCTACCTCCTCACCCCTACTCTCCGCGCTGCTCTTGTCATCGACTCCTCTCAGCTTCATGACAATATCCGCTCCGCTCTCAAATTGGAATTGGACATCTCCGCCGTTCTAGCCAAGCCTGAGGGACATTGGTCCGTTGACTCTGATGAGTTCCTTCGACTTGATGGTAGAATCTATGTTCCCAATGCAGACAACCTCTGTCTCCGAGTTCTCCAGTATCACCATGATCATCCTCTTGCTGGACACTATGAACAAAACAAGACTCTTGAGATCCTCTGATGCAATTATACCTGGCCTGGTGTCCAGACTGCTGTCAAAGATTTCTGTAAATCTTGTGTCACCTGCATGCAATCTAAACCTCAACGTCACCATCCCTACGGAACTCTCAAGCAGTTACCCATTCCGATCCGACCCTGGGATTCCATCTCTATGGACTTTATCGAAAAGCTTCCTTCCTCCTCCGGATTTGATTCTATACTGGTTGTGGTCGACCAACTCACTAAACAGTCCATTTTCATTCTGACACATGACACTATCACTTCCTCCGAACTCACTAAACTATTCGTCATTCATGTGTTCTCCAAACACGGTGTTCCATCGCATGTCACCTCCGATCGAGGTCTGGAATTTGTCTCCCATTTCTTCCATTCCTTAGGTCAAGCTCTGGATATGAGACTCCACTTCACTTCAGGATATCATCCAGAAGGCAACGGACAGACTGAATGCACGAATCAGACGTTGGAACAGTACCTCCAGATCTATTGCAATTATCAGCAGGATAACTGGTCCGACCTCTTACTGTTAGCAGAGTTTGCTTATAACAATGCCCTGAGTGCTACCACCGGAATATCTCCATTCTTTGCTAACAAAGGTTATCATCCCGGTCTCGTAGTCCATTCTGAACGAGATTTGGCCTTGGCCCATGCCTGTGAATTTGTTGTGGACCTGGACGATCTTCACACTATGCTCAAGTCCGAAATTGCTTTAGCTCAACGATGCTACCAAGTCTCTGGAGACGCAGTCCGACGTCCGGCTCCTCCGTTCAAAGTTGGCAACAAGGTATTCGTCAAGGCTAAGTTCTTCGGTACGTCCTTGCCCCCTTCCCCCTCACTGGCCCCAGCCCCTACCGACTCTGTCGACGCGGCTCTGGCCAATGTCGCCGCAAAGTGTTTATGCTTTGAGGCTTCACCGGCCCTCTCTTACGGATCCACACCCTCCCCCCCTTCTGAGGATGCCGTTGCTGCTGCAGCAGCCTCCTTTGCTACCCTCGACGCCCAGCACTCCCCTTCTGCCCCTGTCCAACGGGACCCCGCTCTGGACTACAGCTCCTGGCTGGTCAAGACTGCTCTCCCCCACCTGGGTCCCCTGCTCACCTCTGTGCCTGTGGACTCTGCAGCTGCCCTTGCTCTCGTTGAGGGCTCCTACCACCTCTTAGATGCTATTTTGGTGTCTGAGTGGTCCAACATCCAGGTCTCTTCACAAGGCCAACAAGTCTCTTTCCAGGAGTACTTTCATCGCTATGCGGCTCAGTGGGCTCCCTCCTCCCCTCCCCAACATGTGGATGCCACATGCCCGTTCCATGGAACAGCTGAGATAAGCGGTTCCTCTGGTAACACTAACACTGCCCCTGCTGGGCCGGCTTCAGGACCGGTCGCGCAGGAGTCTACTGCTGCGAGACCGGCTCCAGTTGCTGGTACCGCCGCTGCAGTTCCCCCTCCCCCTTGCCCTGCACGCTCCCCTAGGCACCCTCGGTTTGTTCCACCCGGCGTGGCCCCTCCCCCCCTCCTTTCCTATGCTGGTGCGCTCAAAGTGGCACCCACCTTAGTCCACATGGCCAAGGCGTTCCCCTTCCTCCCCACGGACTGTGTCATTACCGTCCAAAAGGCCGTTCTCGGTATTACGCCGAAAATCGAAGCATTGCTAAAATAAGCCATTATACCCCTATATACCCATGGCTCAGCAATAGCTACGATGTAATTATCTTGATATACCCATAACACCCCTACAATGACCCTAACCCGACTGGTATGTCATGTAAGGACCTCTATGAGGCTACAAGACACCCCAGAAGTCAGCCAGTGGCTACTAAATAGCTACTGTATGGCTTCGAGAGTGGACAAAGAGTACAACAGGCAGCATCGCAGTTGTACACACTCAGAGATGCACCAGGTATCGAGAACATTGTCAGTAGAACTCCCTAATCACGAGGGAAGAGCTCACAGCCATATAATGGCCATCGAGATGACCTGAGAAGACTGAGGGCCCCTAACTCGACTATCTCGAAGGGAACACATGTGGCAGCCAAGCGCTGATTGAAACCTTCGAGAAGATTGTGTGGCCGGCATCAAGACACTTGGTAGGTGAACTTTCGAGACACCTCGATCAGTGCTGAACAGTATCCCTCACCCGAATAAATGGCATACAATGTACTGAGAAACAATGTACTGGTTGCTAAATTAAGCAAGGGGCAGGGATGATGTTCTATCGAAAAAAGGGGAGACTGCAGCTATTGCCCAAGAGACACAGACAGAAGGCGTCGGCCGAGGAATTACACCCGAAGCCGCGTCAGCTTGTCTGATCACGATCCTACGATCAGGAAGACTGCCGATCGTCCGCAGGATTGACAGAAACAAACGAGGAGTGGAACGGTCAGAAATCTAGTAAACTATGGACGCGCAAGCCTATCAGGCAACCCCAAGGGGATAGCTATGACAATACAATACGTGCAATAGCATCTCGATGACCGATCGAGTACCTCGAAAGGCCTTGCAGGGTCCAATAGCGGATCAAAGGACAAATGATGGAGTAGTTGGACTATCTCGGACTATCCGCACGACGCGTAGGCAACGCATGGCCAGTTCAAGATACTAGAAGGGTATATGAACAGTGTACCAAAATGTTGGGTCGGGAGGAGACCAATAGGGTAGACGTGCGGAGGAGGAAAGCATGCGTATACGGGTAGAGGACCTTCCCGGGCGTGTTGAAACAGCCGCAAACCGTCGCGATGACCCACGGAATGATGCCAACAGCGTCTCGATGACTCGAAACGGGTCTATAACAGGCAGCCAGGACCAATACCGGGTGGAAAAGCATTATTACGCAGGGGAATATCGGACCGATTGTGTATACTAGCATTACTCTCTCTAATATTTCCTTATTTACTCAGGCTGTTTCCTAGCTACCAAAAACATATAAATACAGTGTGGAGGAGAGGTGAAAGGCAAGCACTTGCTGCCCTAGCTTCGAGACCACGAGATTGGGAATTAATGATTTCATTATCTTGTGCTATTGTGTGCAATAAGGCAAATTAAGTGAGAGCTTCGGTCCTAGACCATCCAGAAACAGTAGAGACGAACTGTGATCATCGAGAGAACTTGCTGAGACCATTGCTTGAGTCCGGGAGACTTGCAGAGAGATATTGAGACTCAGGGGTAGGTTAGATTCCCCTTAGGTCTAGAGACATAGAGAGATAGAGACTCAGTGGGGTAGTGCAGAATCCCCCAAGGTTTCGAGATCAGAGATATTGAGAGCCAGAGGCTGTAGTTGCAAGAGGAGACTTGTTGCTACTACCACAGAGACCACCCCAGAGTACACTTGGTGCCCTTGGGTATATTTTTCGAGAAAACCCATTATATATTTCTATTCCCCCAAACCCCCCTTTATAAAGTTGAATCCCTCTCTTTGAGAACTGTTTCCGACGCCCCAGAATCGCAATTCAAGGTACTGGTTGATATAGGTAGTGGTTTTCCGAGCCACATATTACACTCCTACCCCACCAATACCATCACATCGGCGCTCTGGCTTCCAAAGCCAAGTGCACATGCACAGTTGCTGGCCCCTCAAGGCGCCAGATCCTAGTTCCTGGCTCTGACACCCTGTTCAGGGCGTCTCTGCCCCATATCACTATTGTCATTAACTTGGCATTGTCGGCCTCTGGCTCCGCGCTCCGCGTAGAGTCAGTGCGCCCTTCCTCTGGGGGCCTGTCCCTCTCCACCTCATCTGTCACATCGGCCTCCGATTTGACTACTGTTGGCATCACCCTTGGCAGGGACCTCAAGGCCTCCCCAGTTCCTGTCTCCCTTCCCACATCACACTCGTATTTGAAACTGGTTGATGTTCCTCTCTACCAACCTGGTACTGCTGACCGGGTTACCTCAGCCGAGGTCGCACAGGCCCTCAGCTGATCCCCCCTGGCACTCTCCCTCCCCCTTGCTGGCCCTCCCCGGGTGGTCCACAATTCTGCAAAGTCAACCACTGCCACTGCGTGGTTTGACATTCACGACTCACAGTCCGGATCCCATGCCAATCCCGGCACCCCCCACTGCTCTCGCTGCTGGCAGTGGGGCCACACCATCCACTCCTGCCGCATACGTTCTGTGCACTGCCCTATCTGCTCTGAACCTCACTCTGAGGCTGAGCACCAATCCTCTGCCGGCTGTTGCAAAGGTCACCCCAAGGCCAAGCCCCCTGTCCCTGCCACCCCTGCTGGCACCCCCTGCCCCCACACGGGCAAGTGCATCAACTGTGGTAAATCCCATGCCGCTAACAGTGTTAAGTGCCCTTCTGGCACCACCGCTTCCAACCAGACTGGATCAAGGCCCGCTACCTGGCTGATGGTCGCACTGCAGACTCTGGTTGCAAGACCAGCGTTGGGTCCTCAGCCCACAAGGACAAGACCTCAGGGTCCTGCACCTCAACATTGGTCTCTTCTTAGTAGGTTTTCTCGTTTCATTTTATATACTATCTGGTTTGGGCTCTTTTTCCTTCTCCCCGGGGCCTCCTGCCCGGCACTTTGTCCTGCCGCCTTATGGGCATCTTCCACTGGGCTCCTTTCACTTCTCTTCTGTGCTTTTCAGACAGGGCTCGGGTGTCTAGGCTCATGCCTGGCCTGGTCCCTGGCTATTCTCGCTTAGTTTACATGGTCACTTGACAGCCCCACTCAGTACAGTGATGGCTGTTGGGACCCCTTCGGGGTCCCTCTGTGAACTATGTTTTATTTAAGGTAGTTGCCTGTTCTGTGTAGATACAGCTGCCCCCAGACTGCTACCACGCACTGGGTAATAAATTGTTGATTTAAAAAAAATAAAAATAAAAATAACATGTGGCAGAGACGCCTTGGACAAGGTGTCAGAACTGGGGATCAAAATCTGGCGCCTAGAAGGGCCAGCGACAGTGCATGAGTGTTTGGCCTTAGAGGCTGGAGCACCAAGAACAGCCTTCTGGACAGCAATGACGCAGTCCGTTGGGAGGGAGGTGAATGCCTTGGCCACGTGGACCTGGGCGCTGCCGGCATAGGAAAGGGGGAACTGCAGTGGCAGCACCAGCAACTGGAGCCGGCCTCACAGCAGTAGACTCCTGTGTGACCGGTCCTGAAGCCGGCCTCACAGCAGTAGACTCCTGTGTGACCGGTCCTGAAGCCAGCCCAGCAGGGGCAGAGTTAGTGGTAGCAGTGGAACTGCTTACCTCAGCTGTTCCACGGAATGGGCATGTGGCATCCACATGTTGGGGGGGAGAGGGAGCTGGAGCCCAATGCGCCACATAATGACGAAAGTACTCATGGAATGTGATTTTTTGGTCCTGTGAGGTGACCTGGATTTGAGGCCACTCAGAGGCCAAGACAGCATCCAAGAGGCAGTAGGCTCCCTCAGCGAGGGCTAGAGCAGCATTGAGGTCCTTGGGCGCTGAGGTGAGAAGGGGACCAAGACAGGGGAGTGCAGTACCCACCAGCCAGGAGCCATAGTCCAGGGTGGGGTCCCGCTGGACGGTGGCAGATCTGGGTAGGGGTCAAAGAACTTCAGGAAGATGGGAAAAATCTTCCTCAGGGGGAGGGGAGGGTGTAGAGCCGTAGGAGAGGGCCGGGGAAGCCTCAAAGTGTAAACACTTTGCAGTGACATTGGCCAGAGCTGCATTGACAGAGTCAGTGGGGGCAGGGGCCAGAGAGGGGGAGGGGGGTGAGGATGTACCAAATGACCCTGGGGCAAAAAAACGTGCTGTGGCTGGCAACCATTCAGAGGCCGTGTGCACACTGGGTTTGGGAGGTATAGATGACAGGGAGCTAGTATTCACAGTAGAAACCTAACTACAACACTACTAACCAGCCAGAGACCAATTCGAAAATTGGTGGTGGTGGTAAGAGGTCAAGAAGGGATGAATCATTCCTATATTGTTAAGCAGGAAAATGTGTGAATACAGGACTATGAATATTATTTTATTTTAAACCCTATTTGTTTGCCATCAATTTTCGCAAAACTTATGTACAGGTACTGTACACTAAATCCAGAATTCCAACACTGCACATCCTCCTTTGTCTGAGACTAGGAATGTTGAATTAGTTTCCTGATCAAACTTATTACTTCAGAAAAGATGCCAGGTACCAAGCCATTAAAATCAACTCTCCAGCTCTGCAGATCATCACCACCCTGCTCAATGAGTAAAATCCAGTCATCCCTCTTCTGCAAAAGACCTGCTCGGAGAAGCTCAGGATGCTTCTAGAATAGCCATACTCAGCCTGGCCAGGTTGTTTACTTGGAGAGATCTGAAGATTTTACACACTTTATGAAACAACCACTGGGCAAATGCAAAGATGCCATGAACATCCTCCAGGTCCAGATAAACACTGACAAGGTTTCTGAAGTCAATATTCTTGAATACACCCAGGAATGCGGTCAAATCCAAGAAGTCAGGTACATGTGTCCCAAACAGACAGGGGGGGTCAGGACATGGGGCTAAATGATGGAGGAATCCATGTGTTGTGGTTTTCCGAAGCTTTCTACCAGCATTGCTATGAGAGTCTGGCCATGACAAGCTCATCTTGTCCCAGCCAGATTCATCTTAACTCCACCCCATCAGCGCGCAAACTTGCTAGAGAATATCTCTCAAATACATACCTGGAACCCATCGTAAAATTTGAAAACGAGTCCACCACCAATCCAATGCTGCCTTCAGAGGATCAATCCAGAACTTCCCTGACTTACCTTGGTTACGCAAGTAATCGGCAAAAGATGCATGGAAAACCTTGATCTCATTTGCTCCTGCCTCACCAGGGTCGGGAATTTGAAGGACAGAGTGGAGTTTGTGCAGGGCCCTGTAAGCAACATTTTGCTTGAGTCCCAGGATATTGCACAACATCTGAAAGGGCAGGGGCCGTCGAGACGTAGAAGCGCCTTGGTCCCTCATGACAAGGGGACTGAGTAGCTTCCTAGTGGTCAGGAAGGTCTTGTCCGGTATAAGACTCAATAGTTCGGTATATAGAAAGCGGAGGACTGCAAGTGGATCACGTCCCTTGGCAATGATGGATGATGTTTTTTCAGCTATCGCTACAATGATAGCCAGCTGCGATACTGGGTCTCCAACTTTAGGATCGTCAACGAATCGAATGGTGGCAGATGCAAAAACAAAAAGACCAGACGTGGCCTGTGCTAGGACCATAAAATCGTTGTCGCTTGGCCACTACAATCCTACCGCTATGCAATCTGGATATTTCTCCCGGATCTCCTTGAAACTACTTGCATAAAAGCGCTCGACGTCCTGACATGCACTATCAGAATCAATCGGAATATCCATCTTCCAGAGCCCTTCCCGAGAGAACTTGCGCTTGAAAGCAATCTTCAGGTGCTGCTCGGGGCGACTCGCAATGATCCAGAACAGAGGTGCTTCAGGGAAACCAGTTGTGAATTGGCTGATAAGATGAATCACGTCCGTCTGCACTTCCTCGCCCTCGCATTCATCTAGGCCATCCAAGAATATAGGGAGTCGTTGATCACCTGTTACTAGGCATCTCCGACTGAAGGGTTCAACAATGAGCTTTTCGAATTGCTCGTCCATGTTTTTTTCCAGCAAGAGAGGGTCTGCGACCATCTACTCTCGCATATACGACTGGTAAATGTGAATCTGGACAGCAAGCCGGTACGAAATCGTTGGTCAGACACACGAGGGATCATGACGGCCAAATGGTCGGGAGAAGAATAGGGTAGCACCCAGCATCTGATTTTTCACCTCCCGTTCTGCGATTGTTTGCATTACGGCTGATTTTCCTACTCCAGCAGGACCATAAAGCCATATAACCTTCTGAGCACCTGATTGGTGAATTCGATCTCGGATTGGGAGATGATATCCACACGTGTGTTGGGGTGACATTGAGGGGGAGGGTTGCGGGCAGCAGAGTTATATTCGGCTCCAGCAAGTATGTGCTCGGCGAGCCAAGGTAAGACTTATGTTGGAGCTGTTCAGTCTATATTGTTTCCTCGGGGGTGCTAAATGCTCACCAGGCTCTGGCTGGTTATTGATAACCATATTCTCAACCGTCACCGGATCGTTGTTGACAATGTTCTCGACCATTACTGGATTGTTCATCACAAAGCCCCATGCTCCTGCAAAGAAGCCATATATTCTGTCTCCCATACGATCTGGTTGAAGGGTGTACTATTGTCAAAAGGGAGTCTCTCAGTGTGCAAAATTGAACCAACCCTGGATCATTGCTCCGCCACCCCAGACCCAACGCAGAAGCCAGTCTCGTGTCCATTCCATGAGGTGACAAAATGCTCAGCAGACTGGAAACGGTGGTAGCGCTAGTGTGCACGTCAGAAACGGGGTGGTCTCCTGTGGAGGTAGGTACGTGTTGTATGGGTGTTCAGAACATTCAAACTTCAATGGTTGCTACGCCCCATCCTAAACCGGCGCTAGCACACAGGCTAGATGCAGCATGGATTAACATCAGAAGCGTGATCATCGATCACCTCGTGTATGCCAGCTAGGTATTTGCGCTAGGAGTTCATATGTGACATGTGACCGTGAAGTTTGAACCATCCTTGACATACATCTGCCGCCAACATTATTTTCGCTACATCAGTCCTTCCTCAATGGGACGGGGCCCACTCCGGATATGACTATCAAACTTGGTGCTCGCTATTTATCGTCACCATATACAAAATCTTCTTCAATCTCGTTTCGCCATCTTATTGTTCATTCTCCGGTCATTCCCATCAGCACCGGTATTTCAACTCCTCCAATGCTCAGTCTCTGAAACCCCTCCCCCTGCTCCCTTCTCGGCACCAGCCAATATTTGCCTGTGTCGCTGAACCGCCGCCTGAAACTTGCCTAACGTAGACTTCAATCTGACCAACAAGTCAATCCAAATGTACAATCCTGTTGGTATGGAATATGGATATTTTTCCCGAATCTCCTTGAAACTACTCCCAAGAAAGCACTCAATATCCTGACATGCACTATCAGAATCAATCGGAATGTCTATCTGCTAGAGCCCTCCGTGAGAAAACTTGCATTTGAAAACGATCTTCAAGTGCTGTTCGGGGCGGCTCGCCCAGAACAGGGGCGCTCCAGGGAAGCCAATCATGAACTGGCTGATAAGATGAATCACGTCTGTTTGGGCTTCCTCCCCTTCGCACTCGTCCAGGCCATCCAAGAATATAGGGAATTGTTGAACACCTGGTACTAGGCGTCTCCGACCAAAAGGTTCAACAATGAGCCTCTTGAATTGGCGAGCTGGTACGAAATAGTCGGCCAGACACGCGAAGGATCACGACAGCCAAACGGTCGGGAGAAGAATAGGGTAGCGCCCAGTGTTAGACTTTTCGCCTCGCGTTCTGTAATCGTTTGCATAATAGCAGACTTCCCTACTCCAGCAGGTCCACAAAGCCACATGACCTTCCTCTGCGAGTTTGACTGGTGAATTCGGTCTTGTATTTTAGTGATTATCTCCACACGTGTATTAGGTGACATTGGAGGGGAGGAAGTTGCTTGATTGCTTATCACTGACTGCTCCATGATTACTAGATGCTCACAAAGAGGGGATTGGTCGTTTATCAACATATTCTCGACCATCACTGGATTATTCATCACAAAGCCCCATGCTCCCTTGAAAAAGTTATATATCCTGTCTCATCTACGACCTGTTTGGAGGGTGCACCATTGTCAAAAACGAGTCTCTCAGTATGCAAATTGAAACGGCACTTACCTGCGGTTGGTCCATCTGCTACGCCCCCCTGGTGTTGCCTTGAGAGCAAGTCTCGTATCAGTTGCACGAGGTCACAAGCAACTCTGCCGCCGCCAGTACCCGATTTGGTCCAAGCAACCAATGCCACTGTTCAAATGGCCCGGGTCGTCATCCAGCAGGTCCAAGATCATTGTCGCCAATCTCAATGGAGCGCGGCGTTTCTTCCCAACTCAGTCCCTTCAACGAGGCACCCAATTTTTCTGCCTAATCGTGGCAACCCCTTGTTTCTGCCAGAGTTATAATATGAGTGGAAAGATCTCACACAATAAACTAGAGTTGAGACTACAATAAAAATATGCGGGGTGCCGTGATAGACTGAAAAAGGCGGTGTTAGCGTACAAACCAGAATGAAGGTGATTGCTCGTGAATAAGGAATATATAGCAGTGGGTGCTGTATGACTGCCAATGTGCTCTGTCCCAAATTGGTGCCGCCACATCAGGTGTTCTTTTCATACAGCTGGCTCCCTCTTAGCCTACATCTCTCTAGTAGCCCAGATCTTTCTATACCCATACTCTCTAGCACCCCATAGCGTTTCACCTCTCCCAAATTATTTCTCAGGGATTTTTGGTACCAGAACCCATGGTAGCTGCGTAATCCTTAACCCACAGCACCCTGACAAGGAAACCCCATAGCACCGGTGACTATATATATGCGCAAACTCATCCGCTCTTCGAAATCTCTCTTACTTCTATTTATCCGGGGTCAAAGCCTAGCGACTAACGGATGCACTCGCGCTTGCATCACAAATCTATCCAACTCTCCTTAATGGAACTGTGTAGAGTGTGCGACGGAAGTGATCCATGCTGTCCATCAATAGAACGCATCTTCCAGTAGCCGCGGACCCAACTAACAGAGGTTGAAGGCGCTGGTATTGATGCTTAGGCAACTTTATCACGAGTTCTCCAACTAATTTTTGGGGTTGCACTCGCGCAGGCCGCAGATTTTCCTGAGTTAGAAACGTTGGATTAGTTTCTGAGCCACCGTATCACTTTGAAAACTTACCCAGCTGGGAGTTTCCACATCTTTCCTATGAGTGATTTTCCAACTCCATGAATCATTATCACACTGCGTGACGAGTGAAGTCCAATCGTCGCTCTTCTGCAAAAAACCTGCTTGGAGAAGCTCAGGATGCTCCTAGGATAAATAGCCCCACTCAGCCGGACTATCTACTTTCAGAGTTCAGGGAGATTTTACGCACTTCGCAAAACAGCCAGTTGGCGAACGTAAAGATACTATCACGTTCCTTTGGATCAAGGTAAACACCAACAAGACCTCTAAAGTCAATTTTCTCGAATATGTCCAGCAATGCGGCCGAATCCAAGAAATCAGGTACATGTGTCCCGAACGGACAAGAAGATTGAGGACATGGGGCCAAATGATGGAGGAATCCATGCGTCACAGTTTTCCAAAGCTCCTTATACAAATGCCGATCAGCCTGAGGGGGATCTGGCCATGATAGGTTCATCTCTGACCAGTCAAAGCAACCTTAACTCTAACCTATCAGGGCGCAAATTTGCTGGAGAGTATCTCTCAAACACGTACGTGGAATCTGTCCTAATACTCCAAAGCAAACCCACCACCAATCTGACGCGGCCTTTAGAGCATCAATCCAGAACTTCCCCGATTTGTCACGGTCGCGTAAATAGTCGGCGAAGGACGCATGAAAAACCTTGACCTCATCTGTCCGAGCCTCGGTAGGGTCGGGGATTTGAAGGACGGAGTGGAGTTTGTGCAGGGCACCATAGGCAACGTTTTGCTTGAGTCCCAGGATATTACACAGCACCTGAAAGGGCAGGACCGGTCGAGACGTAGAAGCGCCTTGGTCCCTCAACATGAGGGGACCGAGTATTCTCTTAGTGGTAGGGAAGGTCTCGGTCGGTACAAGGCTCAATAGTTCAGTATATAGAAAATGGAGCATTGCAAGTGGATCACGCCCCTTGTTTGGAGATGGAGTGTTTTCAGCTATCGCCACGATAATAGTAAGCTGAGAGACCGGGTCCCCAACTTTGGGATCGTCAACGAATCGGATGATTGCAGATGCAAAAACAAAAAGACCAGACGTGGCCTGTGCTAGGACCATAAAATCGTTGTCGCTTGGCCACTGTGATCCTGCTGGTATGGAGTATGGATATTTCCCCCGGATCTCCTCGAAACTACTTCCCAAAAAGCGCTCAACATCCTGACACGCACTATCAGAGTCAACCGGAATGTCCATCTTCCAGAGCTCTTCCTGAGGGAACTTGCGCGCAAAAGTGATCTTCAAGTGCTGCTCAGGGCGACTCGCAATGATCCAGAACAGGGGCGCTTTGGGGAAGTCAATGGTGAATTGACTGATAAGATGAACAATATCCGTCTGAGCTTCCTCCCCCTCGCACTCGTCCAGGCCATCTAAGAATATAGGGAGTTGTTGACCACCCGTTACTAGGCGTCTGCGACCGAAAGGCTCAACAATGAGTCTCTCGAATTGCTCGTACATATTTTTTTCCAGCAATAGAGGATCTGCGATCATTTGCTCCCGCATGTATGACTGGTAAATAGGGACCTGAACGGCGAGCTGGTACGAAATAGTTGGCCAGACGCGCGAGGGATCACGGCGACCAAACGGTCGGGAGAAGAATAGGGTAGCGCCCAGGATTCGACTTTTCGCCTCGCGTTCTGCGATCGTTTGCATTACGGCCGATTTTCCTACTCCAGCGGGACCATAGAGCCATATAACCTTCTGAGCATCCAGCTTGTGAATTTGATATCGGATTGTGGTGATGATCTCTACACGTGTGTTGGGGTGACATTGGGGGGGAGGGTTGCGGGCAGAGGAGTTATATTCAGCTCCAGCAAGTATATGCTCGGCGAGCCAAGGCAAGGCTGATGTTAAAGTTGCTCAGCCTTTATCATTGCCCCAGGACCACTAGGTGCTCACCAAGAGACGGCTGGTCATGGACGAACATATTCTCGACTACCACTGGATTGTTGACCGTATTCTCGACCATCACTGGATTATTCATCACAAAGCCCCATGCTCCTGCAAAGAAGCCATATATCTTTCTCCGCTTACGACCTGTATGGAGGGTTCCCAATTATCAAAAGCGAGTCTCTCAGTGTGTAAATTGAACCAACCCTTGACCACTGCTACTCCGTCTGCTCTGCCACCCTGGCGTTTCTTCGAAAGCAAGTCTCGTATCAATCGCATAAGGTCACGAAACGCTCTGCAGACTGAGAGCGGCGGTGTTATTGTGTACGTCAGACACGAAGGTGGTCACTTGTGAGGACAAGAAATGCAACGCATTCGCTTCGTGTTCTAGGGGTTCGCTTTGTCCCAAAACAGCACCAGTGCATAGGTTGGATACGGCATTGATTCGGCCCGCGAGCACCTTGATTCAAACTCCGATATATGTTTGAGAGTTTAGGGGAGTTTAGGGGACCGAACTGTTGAGTTGAGATTTTGCAATAAAATTTAGTTTTGTCTTCTTCCTTATGCTTGACGCTTGAAGTATATCCGGGATGAGCTTCGCTTAGTACCTCAAAAGAATTATGCAAGTATACCTATCTCGAGTTTTTCGCCAAGCCGAGATGGAGCACACAGAAGCGCTGAAGGGCGAAACGAAATTAAATCCGTCAAGTGAAAAATACAGAGAAAAAAAACAACCACGGTGTACAAAATCTACATTTCAATCCTCCTCCTCTTCATCCTCATCCTCATCCTCCTCGTCCTCAGTCCTCATCCTCCTCTTCATCCTCACCCTCCCCTCCCTCTTTCGCCCCCTTCTTCAGCGCCTTCTCCCACCCTTCCTCAAACAACTCAGGATTCGTCGAGGGATCGGCAATACCAACTGCGAGCTTGGATCGTCCTTTCGATTTAAGTTCCGATGTCCATGCTTGAACCGCTTCAGCTGCTTTACTGTAGGAAATAACCAAGCTTTTTTTAGCCGATAAGGAGGTAGGAAGAGGAAGCAAGCCACGTACCTTGGCACATATGTCCGCGCAAATAGTGCTGCTTCAGGTGCACGACCAGTCTGAATCAACAGATCAACGCATTTACTAGGCTCTCCAAGTTGCAACAGAGCCGCAAACGCAAGATTATTTTGACCCTTTTCAACTAAAACCAAATTACCACTCAATAACTTTGAAAGAGAAAAAAACTAACAAATGAAACTCACTCGCTTTTTGCACAACATCCAACACCCCCTGCCGATCCCCCACACTCAACACAATCAACAATAAACTCCCCAAATCCCCCGCCTTTTCAAAACACTCCTTCGCCAAATCGAACCTCCAAACACTCAACGCACGATCACCGAGCGCTTTCCATTTCACTTCCGTTTCGTTTTCGGGGACAACGGAGCGGACGATATCGAGTGCGGTGTCAAGATCGTCTAGTGAGAGTGCGAGGTCGAATTTGTGGTCCGGATCTGTTGTGATTTGGATTGCTAGTTCTTTGAGATCTGTGAAGATATGTCAGTTTTTGGGGTTTTCATTTGGTCGGATGAAGGGGAGGGTGTACCTCGACCCTCGAGGAATCGAGCGACTTTGTTGAGTTGGTCTTTAGGTACAGAGGGCAGTATTTCTATAGCTGCGTCATTATCGCCTCGAAGAACGGCAGTCTGGTATTCGACGACAGTGAGTGAGAGAGCATAGCCGTGGAGTCTCATGTCTTTGTCTACAAGATAGACGCGGTTGTGGGCAGGGATGTAACCGAGGAGGTATAGGCGGCTATAATGTAAAAGCGGTCAAAAGTGAATTATGAGATGAATTAGAAAGGTCAGACCTATCGAAGGGGCTGATGGGGTAGGATTCGGTACCAATAAAGTACGAAAGGCGGTTGGAGGTTGTGTAGATGAAGCAGTCGCCGATCCATTTTCCGGTTTGTACGCTGGGGAGGGGGTAGGGCGTTAGCTAGAAGGGGGAGTGGAGAGAAAGGAGCGCAGTACCTGTCACTTATTTCTGCGACAATGTCGAAAGCTTCTGTGATGCCCTCATCTGTGACCTCGGCACCTTCGTCAATCTTGTCCTGATATGTGTCTCGGTCGAAGCGAAGCACATAGAATGAGTCTTCGGTGGTGATAGCAACGAGCGTGCCCGTTGTTGACCAGAAGACCTGTGCTTTGTTATTAAAAAAAACAATTGGGCAAAGCTACCAAAAAGCTCACATTCTTAGCATCAACATCAATCCGCCTGACAATATCTCCCGTCTCCCAATCCCAGAAAATCACATAACCAGCACCGTGAGCACCCAAAAGCGGACCACAGTGCAGTCCATCCATAGCAAAGCTCCCGGCACCCTTCATTCCAACACCTCCCTTCTCCTTGAAATTTTTGTACACCTTCAGCTTGACCTTACTTTCCAGCACAGCATAGGTATTACTGTCCGGCGCCCAAGCGAACGAAATACCATTACCGAACGACTTGTTCCGCCATGCCAGAGCAGTGTAGGTGATATATTCGCCGTCGCCGACGACGGTGACGAAGCGGCCGTTAGGGGAGTGGAGAAGCGATGTGGCGAAGATTTCAGTAGAGCCGATCTCTTTGGTGGAGAGTGGGATACGAGCGCCGTCGGAGAGGGAGGTGTCGTCTGAGGTAAGTGTTTGGAGGTTTCCGGAAAGGACGTCGTGGTTGCGGGTGTAGATCAGTTTGCCGGAGGGGTCCATACTGAACGTGGGTTCGTCGCGGCCGAGCTGGAGATGGATGGGTTAGTGATTGGTGTAGGGCTGAAGAGGGTATGGAGAGGGACATACGTTAATGGCGACGACACCCTCGTCGAAGCCGATCGCGATCTCATTGGAATCCTTGCGCAGTGCGATACACCATGATCGTTCGAGCGAGTAGCTGAGAGTGTGTTCGATACGGTAGGTGCCGCTGTTCCAGATCTTGACTGTGCCGTCTTCACTGCCGCTGATGATGATAGGGAGGTTGGGATGGAAGATGGCAAACGAGACGTTGTTTGTGTGGCCCTCCATCGTCTGGACGCAGCTCTTTGAGAGATAATCCCAGACCTTGACGGTCTTGTCATCGCCGGTGGTGACGAGGTAGGGTTTGTCCGCGCCAGGGTAAAAGTCGACGTAATTAACGCCCTTGTCGTGGGCCTCCATCGTGAAATTAGCTATTGGAGAGCCAATGGACCACATTTTTACGGTTCTGTCGAGACATGCGGAGACAAAGGTGTTGGCGTCTTTTGGGTTGAAGACGATGTTCATGATGTAATGTGTATGGCCTTCGTATGTCTGCCATAGGCGACTCGATCAGCGGGCGATGGTAGGAAGTGTGATTTGGGACCATACCTGAATATTTCTCCACTGCTTCTCCCAGTCCCAGGCCTTGATGGTCATATCGTCGCTGCCCGTCAGGACTATCGAGGCGGTAGGATGAACGGTGAGGCATCGGATGTAGTCTGGGTGTGCCTCGAAAGCGACGACTTTTTCATGGGTGTTGTAGTTGAAGACACGGAGCTGGTAATCGTCTGAACCAGCTACGAACCAGTTTTTGCGAGCGATGAATTTAACACAGCGGACGGGGACCTCTGCAACCTCGAATGTCTTGACGACGGCACCGGTCTCGAGGCTGTAGATGTTGACGGAGCCGTTGTAGAGCCCAGTGAGGAGCCATGGCTCTGTTGGATGAAAGTCGACACCCTTGACGCGCTCTGAGCGTGCAAAGAGTTTCCGCTGGAGTATTTCTCAGATTCTGTAAAATAAAACGGACGAGAAACGTACATTGACGTCGACGAGCATCTGTGGAAGGAATGAAATAAATCAATTTCTGATACGTGGGCCGTTAGATATAAATCACGTGACTGACCTGCATACGCTTGTGAAGGTCACGGACTTCTTACCGTCACTTGTCTCCTTATCTCATGGCTATTCTCAATTGCTCTCATCCTCGCGGGCACCTTCCAACCCGCCATTCTCCCTCTCACCATTGACCTTACCTTATCGTTCAAAAAGCCATCAAGAAAGAAGCACTCCCGCATGTTGCCACCATCGAAATTGCCCTCTTCGACTTTACCACTCACGCGTTTAGGTGCCGTGATGCGCTCGAGCCCGGAGGTGGCTCCAATCTGAAAAAGCTCCGTTATGCCCTCGACCGTTGATTGCCCCCTGATGAGCCCCTCAATAGCGTACTTTTCAACAAACTTGACCAGGGCGTTCTCCACATCGTGGCCAGACTACCACTTTCTCGTATCAACTACTGGATCCTCGGAGACCCTATTGACAGTATATTTACCGTCGAGCTCCGAGATCAGCTGACTGTTTCAGCATTGAGGGAGATCATTCAGAAGAAACAAAAGCCTCGTTTTGATCACGGACGAGTCAATGAACTCGCTCTTTGGAGGGCATCCGTCCCCACTGAAGAACTCGAGCAGCAGAAACTTACCGATGATGAGAAGCTGCTTTCGATGGTGAGACTGGATTCATTGTTTTACAATGCCCAACCCGAGTACGTCCATATTATTGTCAGCCCTCCATCCGTCCGTGAGTTCCAATCTCTCCTACTCTTTACCTCCATGGCTGCACATCTATTTAGCCAAATCGATACCGACAGACCATATCACTAGAGATCTGACAAGACGTCGTGGCGAATATTTCGAACGGTACCCCAAAAGGTCACCCTCTGAAATCGCTGCTCTCAGCCACATACGCAGTTTATAGTCTCCTGCTCATACTCAAATATTTTTGTGCAACCGCCCCCAGACTGCTGCAACGACAACCCCTCTCACTCTGTACCATCCTATCTTCAACGAATTCTGGGATGATTGTAACAATCATCAGCCGACCCCGCAAGATAATGCCCTCGCTCTTGAAACTTCCCAAGCCATGTCTGAATGGTGCAAATCCGAAAAAATTCAGGTTCCTCGAGGTCTTTCGGGCCCATGGAATAGACATCAAGCCGACTGTAGTCCCCGGCACACAGTATTGCACAGATGGTAACTTGCGAGCTCGCGGTTTTCCTTATTTCATCTGCGGATTCAAGAATGAGGCTGGCTCCCCGGGTGCAGAACCCGTCTTTCAGGTGGCTTCGTATTACGCCGCATACTTGCACGAGCGCAAGCCCCTCGTTCCGCATTCTATTCTGTGCGTCAGGTCTCATGCCTGGTTTCGTTGGCCTTGGCTACGGAGACGGTGTCATCATACAAGTCCTTGAACAACCCATCCGCCTGGACTATCACTTATACTGATATAAAACTTCACCTCGTGGCGGCTCGGTACTTTGGCGCCCTGAGGAATGCTACGCGCAAGCTCCACGACTATTACACGCTCGACGCATCTCCTTGTTACTCCGAATACGTCTGTCTCACAAGCTGCGCTAAGCGCTCAGTCTCGTATGAGTTCCAGATACCAGACAAGCTGATTTTCTATGGGCTTGCGGATGATACTGATCTCGTATGTGTCAAGTTCGTGCCGCGAACAAATTTGCGCCGGTTTTGAGAGGTTTTGAGGCCTTCCCTGGCGGATGGTTTATGGTGGTTATGGATCCCATTGACGATTTCTTTGAACCTTTAGACACAGCCCTCCTCAATCGTCGCTATGATGCCGATCTGTACAACGTGGCGGAGACGAAACTGGCAGATCTTCACCAGGCGGGGTACGTGCATGGAGATGTACGCAACACAAACTTTATGGTGGCGAAAGACGGGTCTGATGACTGTATGCTGGTGGATTTCGATTGGGCGGGGAGTATTGGGGTGACGCGTTATCCTATGAATATTGACCGTGGTCCGGACTTGTGGCGCCCTGAAGAGGCATTCGGTGGGGAGATGATCAAGGCCAAGCATGATATGGCGATGTTGAAAGAGATGTTCAGGATCAGTTAGTCCTCGTGCTGCTTTCCAATAAGATGGTTCTCTCCCAGCGCCTCCGTGCATCCTTAATCGCATCAGATGCATTTGTCAATAAATGACTCGAAATTCAGTCCTGTTATGCATGTGGTGATTACTGTTTGACTTCCCGATTGCTTTTTTTTGTTTGGGCTACTATGCAACAGCCTGGATGAGTGTTGTGATAAGGATAGTAGGGAAAAAGCCATCAACCTCAGTTCGGAATCCAGTTCAAAACCAATTTTTAATTTCTGCACGAGACTACCTCGAACCAGGATGTGACTAGTCTGGGGAAAGTTGATGACAACTGCCATCATCAATGTAGAAGTTTTGGAAGATGGTATAGCATAGACAATGTCAAACATGAGATGATGTGTACCCCACTTGGCCGTGGGTAAGATAAATGAAATGAGTCTGTGTCTTTGACATCGGTGCTCTTTTCCAACGTGAGCACTCACTTTTCCGGAATGTTGTAGACTTGTCTAGTTCTAAACCCAAACTAATTCTTTCTGATCATGAGTGGAGGCAGAACACGGTGAGGTTATCTTCGGTGAAGTAAATATTTGCCTAATTCTTCTCCTCATCTTCCTATATTTGTTCCCTTTTGTAAAGAACAAACCAAAAACCGGAGATAAGATCAACTTTGAAAAACCCCAATCAGTGGATTAGTAAGTTTGCATAAAGTTGTAGCCACACGCCCTGAGGAACCCCGAGGTCGTCATGAATAATATCGGTGGCATGTCCTAAAAGAGGGGTAACCGGTGCAGGGAATAATGGATAATTTATTGGAGAGGGGAGAACGGTAGGGATGAAAGATAGCTGTCCGATATACAATGCAACTGCCAGGCATAACCTAAGGGGTAGCAACGAGGTCCAAGACCCCGCGCTCGGCGCTACTAGTTTCCGTTCCGTTTCTGTTTATATATCTTTACTTCTTTATTTTAACTGTGCCTGTAAAGAACGAGCGGCTGGCCAAAGCACGCCGCCGCAATTAGTATTAAAGTACCTACGAAACTAAATGTACAGTAGCTTCTTTCTTTTTCCCCAACAAAGATTGTAGTTGCGCTTGTTCATTTCGACGTGTGCGATTACTTACTCTTGAAAGCTACCCCTGGTATAACCCTAGCGTTACAGAAGGTCACGTTAGACGAAATTTTCAGAAGGAAGACTCGATTTGATCACTGCGGCACGGATAATCACTCTCGGGCCAGAAAACACTTGATGATATATTTCTTTGAAGGCGAAGGGTGATGAGATCATCTTATATCAAGTCAGAATAATTTGACGAGTTCTTGCAAAGTTAACAAGCAAGCCACCTAACAGGGACCGAATACAAGTAAGATGCCACAGTAGTACTACATACAGTCACCTGTCATATATCATAACCCATAGCAGTTTGTAGAATGCTGGAGCAATGGGTCACAGTAGAGTATGGGAGAGTGTGGGTTACAAAAATGATCCAAATTTTTGACTAAAAATATTTAAATACATTTACATTATTCTGAATCTTGAAGCTCGTACAAAACATAAATGCAACAGGTCAGAATTAAACTTGTGGGAAACAATCATAAAATATGGGTATCCTTCAAGTTGGCTGCCTCTTCTAGGTGGAATTAGCAGTTGAAGGTGTGCAGAATCCGCTCCATCTTGCAAGCAAATGAATCGGGAATTATTGCCAGGTGCCTCATCATTAATGAAGAAGCCTCCAACAGCTATTTGCAATGAATTAGAGGCTGAAGGAACAACAGCCCGTCTACTCAAACTACCCCTCTCTGAGCTCCAGAATGTGTCAGACTGCCATGTATAGTCGTAGTGCTATCGGTTTTTGACCCTCGAAAGCTTGGGTTAAGGGGTGCGAGCAAGTTATGGGATATGGCATCAAATTCCCTGTAAACCAACTTGGGAGACCCAAAATCCTATGAGTTACTGCAGGTGTTATCATAGAGTACGGACTATCGGGGGTATGGGTTAAGGCAGAGTCAACAGTAAATAACTATTATAAAGTGCTGGTATACATGAGGCAGATGATCGATGATGATCCATTGCTCTCCTATGCTAACCTGTGTCTACTCGTGCGCATTCCTGATAATAATTAATTAATGCCGTATCTAGCCATGCACCAGCAATCACTATTTTAGGAGCATGTACCGCCCAGCCGGGGCTGAGCGGGAACCAAGCGCAACGCTACTGCGATAACGCGGCTCACCCGGAGAGCGCCTAACTGCCGCCGGACTACTCCGGCATATTATAATCGACTAGGTGGTGAATCGTTTTAGGATAATAGAAACTGAGCTCGCTATGTAAGCATACAGTAGCTCTCAAAACCCTTCCAATGTTTGGTCAGTTTGTGTTAATTTGTTAATAACTCTAGTTATACTAAAGCTGAGACTTCGAAATTTTAAAGTTAGGTTCTTGAGTGTCTTTTTTATACATGTGTACAACCATATTACATAATATCAATTTCTGAGTATCCTGTGAATTATTTAATATTTTAAGTGCATTGGAAGGGTTTTGTCACTCTTCCTAGCTATCACATGATTCTATTTATTGTGGCCAGATAAATACAAATAAAAATCATGTGACTATCTGGAATAGTGTATAAATACAGGTGTTTACTATCCCCATCCAACCCAACCCCCCCAGCTCCTTTTATACTACTATGCAACCTCTCTCTACCTCTAAAGTCAATCACATTCTCTCTCTCCTGGATAAAGGGGTTTCTGCTACCAAAATCTCCTCTACCACTGGTCTAGGTCTTGGAACTATCTCCAGACTTTGCTCCAAACATTGTTCATCACTTTCTAAATCCATTGGTGGCTGCCCATCTATATTTTCCTCCTCTGATACCACATATGCCATTTGTCTTATCACATCTCGGAAGGCTGATACTGCAGTTCAGGTCACCAAAATCCTCCAAAATATAACCCAACAACCTCTCTCTACCAACACTGTTCAAAGGGTGCTCAGAAAGGCTGTAGTAAAGGTGAAAAGACCTTTTCTCAGCTCAATTCATAGGAGAAAGAGGTTGGAGTGGGCTGAGGCACATGAAAACTGGACTTTGGAGGACTGGAAGAGGGTTGTTTGGTCAGATGAGACCAAAATTAATCTTTTTGGGTCAGATGGAAGGAATTGGGTCTGGAAAAAAAAGGGAGAAAAGCTGAATGATAGGTTGGTAGATGGAACCAGGAAATTTGGAGGAGGTTCTATCATGGTCTGGGGCTGTATGTTGTGGGAAGGAGGAGAATACCCTTGCAGGATTGAAGGAAAGATGGATGCTGATCTTTATGTCAGCATTATGGAGGATGAACTACAGAGAAGTCTTAGGTGGTACAGCAAGAAGGTGGAGAATATTATTTTCCAACAAGATAATGACCCCAAACACAAGAGCAAAACAGTCACAAAGTGGTTTGAAAAAGCTAGGATGGAGGTTATGGTGTGGCCTCCACAGTCTCCTGACCTTAATCCTATTGAACACCTTTGGACATACATCAAAGATAGGCTGGATGAGTATGATATTCCTCCTAGAGGAGTAATAGAGTTGTGGGAGAGGACAGAAGCTGAATGGAACAAGATTCCACCAGAAGTGTGTCAGAATCTTATTAGTAGTATGCCTAGGAGGGTTCAGGCCATTTTGGAGACCAAGGGAGGTTATACCAAGTACTAAATACCCAGAATTGTCTAATTATTTTGAGAGTGACAAAACCCTTCCAATGCACTTAAAATATTGAATAATTTACAGAATACTTGTAAATTAATATTATGTAATATGGTTGTACACAAGTATAAATAAGATACTCAAGAATCTCACTTTAAAATTTCAAAGTCTCAGCTTTAGTATAACTAGAGTTATTAACAGATTAACACAAACTGAACAAACATTGGAAGGGTTTTGAGAGCTACTGTAATAGTATCTAAGCTAGTAATAGAAGGGGTTCATGCCCTAATTAAAGAGGGTATCAGATGTGAAATTGTTGTAATCTAAACCACAGGATAAATTATGTTGGCTGAAGACAGGTTCAACCTTTATGCTCATTAACACAATCAATACTCGAAAAATTGAGGGATTAATTTCAAGTGAAAATTTGCCTTTTTAATAAATCCATCCATAGTCATTGAGCCATTTGCCACAGGCTCGGGTGGGCTATCGCATAAATCGATTGCTGCAGATCACCTGAACAAGGTGTTTTTATTGGTTGGGTTCGGTGCACCAGGCTTGAACCGTTGTTCGAGAGCTTCACAAATTGTCCTACTATTTGACTGACAATCTACATAGTCTCTGAAACCACATTCTTGATCTATCTATCTCTTACCATAGATAAGATTTGGAGTATCCCATCCTCCAAGTACACTTCCCACACACCTTAGAGCATTTCCCACACTATTGGTGCCTTTCCGGACGGAGACCTTCGACTCACGTTGATGACCTTCCGGTGTGAGGTAACCGGTAGCGGCTGAGCCGCCGTTATCTCTGTCGGTTCCCGCTCGGCCCCCGATGGGCGGTAACGAAAGTTCTCAGCACCGCCATTTTAGGACGGAGCACAGCAGTTCATAGGCTATAAAACACGTTGCGTTCCTCACCCGCACAGACGACCACATTTGTTTCTGACTAGCGCCGCCATTTTCAATTTGTCGAGCATTTTGTGACCCTATGCAAACGGTACGAGACTGGCTCTCGAGGCAGCGCCATGGTTGCAGGAGCAGATGGAGGAACGATCAAGCGTCAGTTCGATCTATGCATTGAGAGACTCGCTTTGACAATGGGGTACCCTCCGAACAGGCCGTAGGCGAGACAGGGTATATAGCTTCTTCAAAGGAGCATGGGGTTTTGTGATGAACAACCCAGTAATGGTCGAGAATATGTTCATCAATGATCAATCGTCTCTTGGTGAGTGTCAAGTAATCCGAGAATAATAATCAACAATCGAACAACTTTAAAATCAGTCTTACCTTGGCTCGCCTGAGCACACACTTGCTGGAGCTGAATACAACTCTTCTGCCCGTGACCCTCCCCCCCAGTGTCACCCCAACACACGCGTAGAGATCATCACCGCTATCCAATATCAAATACACCAGTCGAGTTCGCGGAGGAATGTTATGTGGCTCTATGGACCTGCTGGAGTAGGAAAGTCTGCTATAATGCAAACAGTCGCAGAACGCGAAGCAAAAAGTCAGACACTGGGCGCCACCCTGTTCTTCTCTCGACCATTTGACCGTCGTGACCCCTCGCGTGTCTGGCCAACTATTTCGTACCGGCTTGCCGTTCAGATTCCCAAGTACCAATCATACGTGCGAGAGCAAATGGTCGCCGATCCTCTATTGCTGGACAAAAGCCTGCGCGAGCAATTCGAGAGGCTTGTTGTTGAACCCTTCGGTCGGAGACACCTAGTGGGAGGTGATCGGCGACTCCCTATATTCTTGGATGGCTTGGACGAGTGCGAGGGTGAGGAGGCCCAGACGGACGTGATCCACCTCATCAGCCAATTCACCGTTGACTTCCCTGAAGCGCCTCTGTTCTGGATCATCGCGAGCCGCCCCGAGCAACACTTGAAGGTCACTTTCAAGCGCAAGTTCTCTCGGAGGAGGCTCAAGAGGATGGACATTCCGATTGATTCCGATGATGCGTACAAGGACGTCGAGCGCTTTTTGGGAAATAGTTTTGAAGAGATCCGCGAGAAATATCCAGACTCGGTAGCAGCAGGATCACAGTGGCCGAGCGACAACGATTTTATGATCCTGGTACAAGCCACATCTGGTCTCTTTGTTTTCGCATCTGCAATTGTTCGATTCATTGATGACCCTAACAGAGGGGACCCAGTATCCCAGCTTGCCATTATTGTGGCGATAGCTGAAAAATCTCCATCTGTTGCTGAGGGACGCGATCCACTCGCAGCCCTTCATCTTCTATATACCGAACTGTTAAGCCTTATACCGGATGAGACCATCCCTACGACTAAGAGAATACTCAGCTCCCCTTGTTTTGAGGGACCTCGGGACTTCTACGTCTCGACAGCCCCTGCCCTTTCAGGTGTTGTGTAACATCCTGGGACTCAAACGAAACGTTGCCTATGGCGCCTTGCGCAAACTCCACTCTGTCCTTCAAATCCCTGACCCTGCCGAGGCTGGCACAAATGAGGGTCAAGGTTTTTCATGCATCTTTCGCCGATTATTTGCGCAACTGTGACAAGTCGAGCAAGTTCTGGATTGATCCTCTAAAGGCCGCATCAGATTGGTGGTGGACTTGCTTTGGAATATTACAACAGATTTCATGTATGTACTTGACAGATATCCTCTAGCAAACCTACCTGCTGATAAGTTGGAGTTAAGGCTACTTCGGTTGGTACAAGATGAGCCTATCATGGCCAGGCCCTCACGCCATTCTTTGTGCCATGGAGCTTTGGGAAAAGCATAGTGCATGGATTCCTCCATCATTTAGCCCCATGTCCTCACTCTTCCTGTCCATTTGGGATACATGTAACTGATTTCTTGGATTCGACCGCATTGGTGGATACGTTCAAGAATATCGACTTTAGACAACTTGTTGGTGTTTATCTCAATCCCGGTGATGGTGATGGCATCTTTGCATTCGCCAATTGGTTATTTTCCAAAGTGCGTAAAATCTCAAGTAGATGGTCTAGCGAGGCTGAGTATGGCAATCCTAGGAGCATCCTGAGCTTCTCCAAGCAGGGTGTTTTGCGGAAGAGCAATAACAAAGCTTTACTCACCACGCAGTGTGATAATGACCCGCGGAGTTGGACAATCCAGGTGTATTTCTAAAGTGACCTGCTGGCCTAGCGACTAAACTAATGTTCTTGAACTCAGAACAGCGGGCAATCTGCGCGGATGTGCACCCTAGAATCGATTGTAGAACTTATGACAGCTTCTAAGTATCAAGACCAGCTATTTCAAGGCCTGCTAGTTGGGTCCCCGGCTACTGGGAGATGCCTTCTAGTGATGGATAGATTATCTAGTACACTCTGTGTAGTTCCATTGAAGAAATGAGAGATATTTGAACAATGGATACCAAGTTTATTTTTCACCGCCTCAATACGTCGGAGAGAGTCGGAGTGGCCATGTCTGGGCCATTTCTGATGCCGTTTCACATCTCAGCCTTTTCTTGCAGAACTGACCATGAAACGACCTGAATTCTGACCATCCCATTTCGCTCAGCTGGTGTAGCATGATTTCCCCTCGTTCCTGCTCCTATCTTGCCTCTTGTCTCCTGTACCTCTATTCACTCCTTCCTATATTACTAATTATTAAAATAAATTACGTTTCAATAATAATAAAATTTCCTCTACCCCATTGCTCACCACTGACAGAGTATTCCGCTGCCATAGGCTTCAAGATGCTACATATGACTTACTACTAATAACCCATATTCTGCAGTAACCCATAGGATTTCGGGTCTCCCGAGTTGATTCATAAGGGATTTGATACCACATCCCGTAACTTTCTCATACCCCATAACCCATAGCTTTCAAGGGTCAAATAACGGAGCTCAGAGGGTAGTTGAGTAGACGAGCTGTGGTTCCCTCAGCCTCTAATTCGATGGAGACAGCTGCTGAAGGCTTCTTCATTAACGACGAGGCACCCGGTCATGATTTCTGATCCATTTACTCACAAGATGGAGCGGATCCCTCTACACCTTGAGCTGCCAACTCCACCTAGAAGAGGCAGCCAGCTGGAAAGGTGCATGATTATTTCCCTTCAAATTTAGATAGGCTTAGAGATTCAGAAAATGCAGGCGTATTAATTTCGGATCATTTATTGTAACTCATCCTCTGTTGTAATTCGTAGCTCCAGCCTTCTCTGAACTATGGAGGCGACTGTAACTCCAAGGCTGATGCATGGAGCTGCTGTGATGCGGTGATATACTCAGGATCACGTGAGGTAGGGACATGCCTTGTTTGGTCAGCCCCAGTTGAGTGGCCCATCATCGTTTCTCTCTTTTCGCTGCCAGAGCCTAGCCAGTTGCAGGTTCCCTATGGCCTCCAACAATGCCACCCAGGCCACTGCGTCTGGCGACCTTGTAGATCTCGTTTCCTCATCCGCGTCTGCCACCATCTATCCCTCCGACGATGCACTCCTCCACGTCCTCCAAGCTCGCTTTCGGGCTGACCTTCCTTACACCCGCATCGGCACATCCAACTTGGTCGTAGTCAATCCTTACAAGACCCTCGCAAACGTCAACGATGTCAGCGCACGCGAGTACGAGGAACGCTGCTACAAAGACACCAGCCTCCCCATGGTCGACTCTCCCCGGCCGCTCCAGCCCCACCTCTACGAGCAGGCTGCCAAGATCTACCTACTCATGCGCAGACGGAAAGAGTCTCAAGCGGTTGTTACAAGGTCTGTACACGAAGGCCTTTCGTTTTTTCTCTTTTTTTTCTTCTTTCTTTCCCACCTCGTCGGCAAAAGATCCCCGCTGACTCCGCTCCCCTAACGCAGAGGCATCACCGGCTCGGGCAAGTCTTCCAGTCTCCGTCTCTTGATCAGTCAGCTCCTCAGGCTCTCTGCCCACTCGAAAAAGGAAGCCAAGGTTGCAGAACAAATCCAGGCCTTTGGCACCCTTCTCGACTCGTTTGGAAATGCAAAAACCCTCATGAACCCCAACGCCTCCCGGCACGGCCGGTACCTCGAACTGCATTTCAACGAGCGGGGCCGCATTAGCTCAGCCAAGATGCTGACCTACGGTCTCGATAAATCCCGACTCAACCGTCTGACGCACGAAGAACGGACATATCACGTTTTTTACCAGCTCCTCGCAGGCTCGACACCCCAGGAGCGGGACGCTCTCAACCTCGAGGACCCGACCGACTATGCCCTGCTCGCATCCTCCGGATGCTACCGCCTACCATCGGGGCCATTCAGCGACGATTCCATCGGCATGGGCGACCTCCGTGCGGCGATGCGCACTCTCGGTTTCAAGCAAAAGCACATGACTTCTATTTTTAGCCTTCTTGTTGCCATCCTTCTCCTAGGCAACATTCAGTTTGCGGACCCAGATGCAAAGGATGTCGCCGCCTACGTCGCCAACCCTCTCGTGCTTGATCAAGCTGCCCGGCTGCTCGGCGTCTCGCCGGAGGATCTCACGCAGGTACTCACCAACAAGACGAGTTACGTCCGCAAGGAACTCTATACCGTCCTTCTCAGTGCGGAGCAAGCCGCCGCACAACGTGACCACTGCGTGCGAGATTTATACGCGATTCTGTTTGCCTTTGTAGTCGAAACCGCCAATCACCGTCTCGCTCCAAGTGCGAAAGATCCACCCCCACCTACCCAAATCGTCCTCCTTGACCAGCCTGGTTACCAGAACCGGGGTCCCTCTGGCACGACCTCTGTCGCTCTCACCGGTGCCGCTCCTCTCATCTCTGCTTATGCACAGAACGGGTTCGAGGAGTTTGTCATCAATTTCAACGACGAGCTACTACATTCTTACGTCCTACGCCACTCGTTTGAGAATGTCGGCTACAACGGCCAGATCGCGGGTGATGGCATCACATTACCTAACATCTCCACTATGGACAACGGCGCTTGCGTTGAGCTCCTCCGTGGCGCCCAAATCAACGAAAGGGCATCGAGAAAACCTGGTGGCCTCCTTGGGCTCGCCAACAAAGCTTGCACATCGTTCAAATCGGGCAAGGGTGGCGATCATAGAGACGAGGACCTTCTCCAGGAACTCGCTTCCAAATTTGGTGTCCATGCGTCGTACATCGCCAGTCCGAGCGTCGGTGGAGCGCAAGACCGGTTCTTGTTCGGAATCAACCATTATGCCGGGTCCGTGGCCTATGACATCAAGGGTTTCGTTGAGAAGGATACAGACCTTCTCGATTCCACGCATGTCACCCTTCTTCGTGGCTCGAGTGACCCCTTTGTCTCCAAGTTGCTTTCTGGTCCCAGCTTGGCGGCGGAGAGACACAGCAAGGATGAGAATATCATCGTCCAGGCACAAGTTTCGTCGCGACCCCTTCGTCAACCGACTCCGGTTCTCTCCATCAATGGAACAGTTCCCACAGCGGCAGACGAACATCCCCGTTTAGACCCCGGCAAGACTTATCCCATCACTGCCCAGCTCAACTTTACACTATCCGAATTCTTTGCCAGTCCTCAATCGAACACGGACTCTGGACGATTTCGTGTATCCGACCGAACGATTCGAGCTCAGCCGAATTCGTTTGATAGGCGACGTGTGAAGAATCAGATTCGGTCGCTGTTGTTGCCTGATCTTGTTGCTCGGAGGAGTGTGGAATATGTGGTTGATTACGAGTTGGGTGCGTTTTGTGATCGGTATGTACCGACGATGCGTGGGTCGGAGGAGGAGAGGATTACACAATGTGCGAGGGCGAATGGGTGGAGTGAAGGGTTTGATTATGCGTTGGGACATAGGGAGATATGGTTGACCTATACGGCGTGGAAAGTGGTCGAGGATATGGTGAGGGCGGCGGAGAAGGAGCATAAGAATTCGTGGGATATGGATGAGGAGGATGGGGCAGCTGATGATGGTGAGACGGAGTATACGCATCCTGAGGGAGAATGGAGGATTGGCTGCGCCGGCAGGGTACTTTACATCGGAGAGTGCGGACAATTTGTTGCATGGGAACGGAGGGTGCGGATGTAGGAGCAAGGGGGATGTATGGTGGTGGAGGGTTAGCGACGCCGAATGTTGGTGGTGATAGGGGTTTCAACAATGGTACGGATGATGGCGGTGGTGCGTGGTCGGATTGGGATAGGAAGCATCCTAGTAGTCCTGGTGGTCCTGGAGGCGGTCCTGGAGGCTCACCTTTTGCCGGGGGCGCGAAGGAAATGGTCGTGAAAGAGGCGCCGAATGCGGTGGAGGAGGTGCCTACAACACGCAGTCGGAGGTGGTGGTTGGCGATCGTGTGGATGACGACGTGGTGGATCCCAGGGTTTGTGCTGAAACACTGTGGGTAGGATGAAGCGACCCGATGTGCAATTGGCGTGGAGAGAAAAGGTCACGATTTTCTGGCTCATCTTTTTACTCAACGCGATGGTCATCTTCTATATCATCGAGTTTGGCAGGTTGTTGTGTCCTGGGTTCGACAGGGCATGGTCGGTCACCGAACTCCAGGGCCATCAGGGTGATAATGACTTTTGGGTTGCGGTGCAAGGTTCCGTCTACGATGTCTCGAACTTTTGTCTTTAGCGATCATTCGGATATTCCTAACTTGGCGAGTGATGGTCGGGATACGCTGGATGTGATCGCTGGCCAGGATATCACGACCTTGTTCCCCCCGCCACTCCCTCTTGCCTGTCCTGATTTGGTAGGAAGATGGAAACATTATGCTTACCGTCAAGAATGTAACGATCGCGGCTCCGCTTGGCGATACACAAGAGCTCTAGGGCCGCGAATAGCCAGAGTCCGGCGCTGAATCAGGATGATTGGTATACGACGCACTTTTTACCCAAGATGAGGGAGTTTAAGAAAGGGCCGTTGGTCTGGGAGAATAAGATCATCAAGGCTTACGCTGTTGATGAGACGATGGCCTAAGTTAGTCTTTTTTTATTTGGCTGTGGGTTCAAGTACATAGCTAATATCCCCTCTTTTTTTTTTTAGGGTTTGGGCTGTCTGGGAACATGGTCTCTATGATCCTGACCGACTATGTATGGACGATGCAACTGAACTCTGCGGCGCCTCAGTATGCCTTTTTGGACACGGATGTTTCAGATGTGATCAGGCAGCGTTCGGGGCAGGACGTGACTGTGCCCCTAAACAAGGTTTTGAACGCCATGGACCCGCTTAAGAAGGCGCAGCATATAAACTGTTTGAAGAATGCGTTCTATGTTGGGGATACAGACTTTAGGCAGACAGCGAGGTGTCAGACGCAGAATTATATGTTGTTGATCGCGTCTGGTATTCTCATGGGTTCCATGGGACTTAAATGTGAGTGGTGCTTACCTTGTGTGGTTTTGAGGCTTAGATGCTGACCTTTGCGTGTAGTCTTGGCTGCTCTCCAGCTTGGTCCTAAGCGCTCACCAGAATTGCAAGACAAGTTTGTGCTTTGTCAAGTTCCTTGTTATACCGAAGGCGAAGACTCCCTCCGACGTACCATTGACACTCTTGCTGCAGCTCGATTACGACGACAAGCGGAAACTCATCTTCATTATCTGTGATGGGAATATTATAGGTAGTGGGAATGATCGAACGACGCCGAGGATTGTGTTGGATATTCTTGGTATCGACCCGAAATTGGATCCTGAGCCACTCATGTTCAAGTCGGTTGGTGAGGGTTCTAGAGCGATCAACTATGGCAAGGTTTACTCTGGGTTGTACGAGTTTGAGGGACATGTCGTACCGTGCGTTTATTTTTTTTCTCCTTTTTTTATTGAGGGAAGAGTAAATTTGCTCAAATGGGTTTGCTTATAGGTATATGGTTGTTGTCAAAGTTGGCAAGCCGACCGAGCGCTCGAAGCCTGGTAACCGTGGCAAGCGAGATAGTCAGATTATGCTTTTGCATTATCTTAATCGTGTGCATTTTGATGCTCCGATGTCGCCGCTTGAGCTGGAGGTTTATCATCAGATGAGAAATGTTATTGGGATCGACCCGGCATTCTATGAGTACATTTTTACGGTTGACGCTGATACGGTGCGCTTTTTTTTTCTCTTTTTGCGAGATCTTTGATGATGTATGCTGATGATGTGTGTGTAGACGGTTACTCCGGCCTCGTTGAATCGTCCTCGTTGCGTCTTGTGCGGATGATTCGAGTATCATTGGTATTTGTGGCGAGACCAAGCTCGAGAACGAGGAAGGCTCGTGGTGGACTATGATTCAGGTCTACGAATACTACATTTCGCACCACTTGTCCAAAGCTTTCGAGTCTCTCTTTGGTTCCGTCACCTGTCTGCCCGGTTGTTTCTCGCTCTACCGTGTTCGCACCGCCGACAAAGGTCGCCCTATCATCATTTCCAACCGAATCATTGACGAGTACGCGGAGCCCAATGTCGATACGCTGCACAAGAAGAACTTGTTCTCACTCGGTGAAGATCGATTCCTGACGACGTTGTTGATGAAGCATTTCCCGACATTCAAGACCAAGTTTTGCCCTGATGCTGTTGCACATACGATGGCTCCGGAATCGTGGCGGGTGCTGTTCTCCCAGAGGCGTCGATGGATCAACTCGACGGTGCATAACCTTTGCGAGTTGGTCTTGTTGCCTGAGTTGTTTGGGTTCTGTTGCTTCTCGATGAGGTTCTTTGTGTTTATTGATTTGTTGGGTACTCTTGTGAGTTTTCGTTCCCTTGGAATTTGTGTATGTGCTAATGTGTGTGTTGGTGTTAGATTCTACCTGCTACCGTCGTTTACGTAAGCGATTTTTGTCCATCGTGGGTTTGTGGGCGCAGTGGTACTAAAATGCTGGTCTTGTTTTCTCTATATAGCTCGTTTACCTCATTATCGTGGTTGGCACACGGACTGCAGCGTTCCCCCGGATTGCCATTATCATGTTGGCTGTCGTATACGGTCTCCAGGCGATCATCTTTATTCTGAAACGAGAGTTCATGCTCGTCGGCTGGATGGTGGTTTACATCCTTTCGTATGCCAACGTTTTCCGTTTTGGCTCTCATTTTGATTGCTGACACGTGATCTTGGACAGGTACCCGATTTACAGCTTCTTCCTCCCTGTCTACTCTTTCTGGTGTATGGACGAGTTTAGTTGGGGTAACACTCGTGTGGTAGTTGGTGAAGGAAAGGAGAAGAAGGTGCTCATGAGCGAGGAAGAGAAGTTTGATGAGTCGATGATTCCGCTCAAGAAGTTTAGTGGTATGTGGCTGATCCCCTTGTTATGGAGCCGTTTCGGAACTGATACGGAATCGCTGTAGAATACGAAGCTGAGGCTTGGGAGATGGGATCGCGGCACTCGGATGATACAGGATACGATAGCAAATCTCGTTCCCGTCATGGCGGCCGATCGCGCGAGGAGTCCCCACATGCTTATAACAATGCATCACAGGCGGGCGATTACTATCGTGATACCAACTTGACGTACAACAACAGCAGCAACCCGAACTTGCGGATTGGTGGAAGTCAGGCTTCGCACAGCAATATCTCGCACCAGGCTGGTCAGCCGGCAATGTCGCAGTATGGTGGTGTTCCGCAACTTCCGTTTATGCCGTTCGGTGGGGGCCCTGGATCTGTCGCTGGCTCTGACTATGGGCATCATACGATGCCGATGACGATGCCGACGCTCGGGTATCAAAATACGGGGAGTATGTATGGCATGCCAATAGGGATGAACATGAACATGATGGGCAGTGGGAGCTTCCAGGGGTCGCAGGGTGGTGGGTTTGGTGGGGTTCCACCTTCTGCTAGCCCGTTGGGAGGGATGCCACAGCAGCAGCAACAGCAGCAACGCCCCATGTCGACGTTCTCTTTTGCGACTAGTGTTAATCCGTTTGCGACGCCGAATATGAGCGAGAACCCGACGGATGAGGAGTTGTTCCAAGCTTTGAGGAATTATCTGAGTACGCAGGATTTGATGACGGTGACCAAAAAGTGAGTATCTGGTGGATGAGATTTGGATGTGGGTGTTGACAGTTTTTTTTTTTTGCAGAACTACAAGAGAAGCGATATCTTCTCGGTTCCCTAAAGCAGATCTCACTTCTAGAAAGGACTTCCTGAATCAATCCATTGACAAAATTCTCTCCGAATCATAGACTTGCTTGGATCATTCCCTTTCGCCCTTTTTTCCCCTTTTTATCTTGAACGGTCCTCCCCCCTTACTCTCTCATAAAATTTTATGCATCGTTATACACATATGGACTTGGTTACCGCGGTTCTCACCTCTTTTCGAGTACCCTCACCCCTTGATTAGTCGCTCGCTTTGCATCGCTATTATTGGCACATACGGACACACCCACAGAACCGCTTGATCATAAATATATATATAATCTGTAAAGAGTAGCCACGTACGCTCATTGGATCGCACCAGTTTCTTCTCTTTGACAATCCGCTCTTTTTTTTTTCTCCTGACTGACTGACTATCTCTTGGAGTGTTTTTCTTTTTTATACGCATACTATGGATTTTTTATCCCAGTAATCAGCGCTATTTACGAACTCGGCATGATTGATAGAAATTTAATACCGCCCTTCGGCACCCCTTCCGTCATCGGGCCCATCAGCTGGCCTTCTGAGTGAGCACCGAATGATCGAGTGAGCCCTCAGAGCAAGTCGTGTTGTTGAATTTTTATCACCGCATACCCTGTTACATTGGGCGGCAGGTATCACCAATAAAATGACCTAGGCGAGCAAGGGCGGCGGATATTAGAGGGCTTGAGTTACCGTCCCTTGAGTTACTGAAGGCAAGTATTGATGGGCATGATGTAGGAGGCGTCACGGAATGAATAAGAAATACATTGGAAGGGGTGTGTGTGCTGTTCATCACCTGCGGCATTGATAAGAACCCGATGATGTTTTGTTTTGATATGAATTTAGCTTCCTCTGGAACGAAGCAAAGCAGTTGAGCAATGGACTCCCCTTGTTTTCTGTGAGCAGTCGGATGACGGAGCGACATTTGAGAGTATGAGCGAAATTGCTCCGTTTGACTTGCCCCAGACCTGGGGTTTTTAGTGGTCTGCGGTAAGCCAAAAACATCCGGGGGTTGTGGCGTCGGAAATTGACTTGCTCACATCAGGGCCAAGGAAAAAGCAATCGAGCAGGAGGGGAGGTCGCCCGTGGTTTAAGGAAATCAGAAAATATTTTGCGAAAAGAGTCACTTCGGGAGTAATTTATTGTCTTCCTTTTATTTATTTATTGATTTTAACCCTTCAGGTCCAATTAGGATCAACTTCCCCCAGGGACCAACTCTTCCAGAATATCAGAAAACAAAAAAAACGGGTTCAGTGGGTGTTTAAGAAGATGAGTGAACTCCCCCGACCGACTTGAGTCCCTTCGGGCATAGACCTGGATTTGTTAGGGGGGCCAAGTCGTGTGGGAACACGTGCCAGGGACTCGAGCTGCTTAGAATAGAAACCAGGGTGGCGGTACGTATTCTTGGCGGAACTCATTGGGGGCAAGACCATGTTTACCATGGTCCGCGGGCGGTAAAGACTAGGTCTACTGGGGTTAGGTGTCGGTGATGGCTGCTGACAACTTGGGCAACCGAGGAAGGACCTGGTAGGGATAAATAGGACAAGAAGGGAGGGGGCGGGTGAAGGAGAAGGCTGGAGAGGAAGATCAACGTGAGACCGGAACCAGTGCAGAATTGGAGTCAGTCACTTTAACAGGATGTCTCTTCTCCGATCTCTCATCCACCGCCGCTCTATAACAACAACACTAATCGGCTCTCCACATGGTATGTTTCCTCCCTCTCAACCGCCAGCATCTCGCAATATGCGACTCAGATTTCGTCCCCCCACAGACCTTCTTGCCGCTTCACAGCTTATCCTCTCTCCCTCTCCATTGGCCTCGCCTGCCTTGGCGTCGACTCCAGAATGTGAGGAGAATGAGAAGGATGGGGATTACTTTGAACGGAGGCTCACATACAGCCCCGCACCGGACTCTTCATCAGAATCTGATTCTGAGGGCGAAGACAGTGATGCAACATTAGAAGATGATGAGGTCTTTGCCAAAATTGGCCACCCACTTCAGCGTGTTTCCCGACACAAAGCCCCCACCACGCCGGGATCCGACCCACGCTTTGGCCACGGGTCGATTTACCATCCTGGCGCCGCCTGCTCCTCGTCCTGCACCTCTCGGTCGCAGTCCCTCTCATCCGTGACGTCATCCCTCACGTACGTTGCCTGGTTGTCCACCTGTCCCCCGTGGCTCTAATAGGAGAGGAATTAGTGACTATCAAACCATTGTTGATGAACTACTCAAAGGCAACCCTTTCGACCAACTGGATCCACAGAATTTTGTACGTTTGCACTACCTTCGGTAGTATTGTATCTCTCCTAATCCTGTCGTCGATTCAGGTCACATATGATCCGATCCTCTCAGCTTCCTTTTCTTCTCCACCCGTTGGACCCGCACTTATGATTAAACGGATCCTTCGAGACTCCACCGAGCTATCGCTCCTCCTGGAACTCAATTCTTCAGGCTCCCGCAAAGACCCCTGGAACCCCAGTCCGCATATCCTGCAAGTGATCGACCATGACCCCAAGTCGGACCACCTATATCTGTGCATGGAGCGCCTAAATGAATATAACGCACCCCCCATGTCTACTGTTGCTCAGTACCTCGACTTCTTCCATCAAATCTTGGAGGGTTTGTCATTTTTGCACGAGCATCGAATCGTAGGGATGGCCTGCTCCGATCCAAGCTCTTATATGGTGGATCTCAGTAGTGGACCGCATTCGAGCAATGAATCGTCCGTTTCGCTACTATCCTCCATTATGTCCCAGGGCCTGCGCTTACCAACGCCTCTGAGAGCGTGCGTCGAGCAACCAGACTACTTCCAACCGCATCACTACCAATCACAACAACAATACCCCACGACCCCCTTGGGCATACGGACCTTCGACAGATCTACATATCCTGTGAAATACTATTTTGTCAATTTTTCACACGCTCGACACATTCAAGCCAAGCTTCCAGCCCTCGATCGAATACCCTCCACACCATCCCCTTCCTCCTCTTCCGCTCCACGCCTAAAACTCCCACTCCCACCTAAACAGCTATGCCCCTTTAAGCAGGATGTGCAAGAGCTAGGCACTCTAATCGACCGAATGTTGGCTGATGTTCCGAAAGTTGTAGGCGCCAAGTTCAAGACGCTCATCAAGGCAATGACGGTTGGAGGGTTTGGCGCGGAGGATTCGAGAAAGCTATTCGAAGCATTGTGTAGGTCATTGGAGGCGAGTGTGTTTGAGACGCCCGTGAATTGTGGGTCTAGAGAGAAGAGTGTGAGCGCGGATATTGTTGTTAATGGGGGTGGCGGTTCGTCGTGCGCATCGAGTATGAAGGGTGATTTCGGGTTTGGACCAGAGACAGTTGCGTTATCATCGTGATTTTTTATGATATTTAGATATATGTACTGTATATATCCACGCTTTCTTGTTTTTGTCTCTAACGCAAGGGAAGTGGCTCTGTGGTTTCTCAACCTCTCTATTTTTTGCGATGCACTGAAGTCGCAAACTTTCCCCCCCCCCCGCCTGACATATCCAGTACAGAGAATCAAGTTCAGTGGTGATCACTCCATCATTTTGGGCGGCCACTATGTTCTTGATAGATGGATCAGTAAACGTCAAGTTCATGTTTTATGATATACCTTGACTTGTCTCTAGCCCTTTGGGTACTCACGTTATTTACTCCATAATGGATACATCAAACCAAATGTTTTCACGCGCTTTGGCCATTGACCCACTTTACAAGGTGGAAGGTTTTTTTTTTTTTCAAGGAATAGACCGCCAAGTTCCCAAAGAACTTGGACCTTGGAAGTCGCACGGACACATGTAAGATGGCTATACACTAATCTTTCGGTAGCTGTTGCCTATATTAGAAAAAAGCCTTCTCCAACTACACACCAGGGCTGTAGCCTTTGTTTCTGATAGGCTCGCTTGAGTAGTGTCAAGGCTTGGGAGACCTACTCAGTCTTGTCCAACTTTGAGTGTTTCTTTGTCGCTATCGAAAGATATTGAATTGAAGGCAGGTCTGAAAATGGCAACAGAAAAAACCCTTTGACCACCCGTTGACCCCGTTGCCCTATTTGAAACTTGGCATTCGTAATTTCAACTTGCTAGGAACGCGCTTTTTATATACGTATGTACCTCTACGTACCTATACCACACTTATATGTACATGGATATACCAACTACCTGTGAGATAACCCAGCGATAACCCCAATCCTTACTCATCTAATATATGTAACCAGCTGTGACCGTCTAGTAACATGGGAGCATTCGCGCAGGTTCATTTGACTGGTACCGCAGCTCATCAGAAAATCTCGTGGTCTCTAGTGATTAGACTAACATTTACGTCAAGCGCTGTTTCACAATTCGATGAGTTATGGACTACTTGCCTTAAGATGTTGTGCTTTTAATGTAAGGGAGGAGGTAGATCACTTTTGCATTTTCAGGTTTCCGTCATTGAGGGCCAACGGTATTTGCGAATCGTAGGACTCTGCATACTACAATCAATTCTGAGATTTTGAAATTTAATTGATCAGTGATTTTAAATGGTGGTGGCGCCGGCATGTTAGCCGATTGATAGAGGGTTAGAGTGTGGAATTAGACCTTCAGAATATGGCTTGCGACGGTCGCGACAGCGCGTTTACGTAGATAAGATATTCCGATGAGTAGACTTCAGCCTGTGGCGATAGGGGTTCTTGGGACAAGTACACAGCTAGGCATCATGTAGAAACGGAAAAAAAATGAGGGGAAATGCGCTGAAACTTGGCACTCACGACAGTTAAGCGAGCGTACGCACTCCTGAGGTTCTTCACAACCGCTCCAACCCTCAAATTCTACCGAATGATCTCCTTGTCCCTGACCCTCGGCAACATGAAAAGGGCGGGCTACCAGTGGGAGATATGCGGGTTGCCCAGGTTTCTCATGCGTGAACTGTATGAAGTAAGTATACTGACAACATCTACCGTGGGCTTTGGCGCCCATGACACCGGGTCCTTCCTTGGCCGCTCGGGGGTTGCACAGCCCTGTATCAGCCTGTATCTTTCACTGTCACGATACACGCCTTAACACATCATTCAGACATCAACACCTGTTGCTATATTCTTCCCCCGGTTGATATCAGGGTCAAAAGAACATATATTATTACCAAAAATAATCCTCGATCTGAACTCTGCGCCCTGCCCCTGTTCAGGGTCTCTGCAAGTTGTGGTTGGGCATTCCATGTGTGCACTTGTGCCTTTATTATTTGCCCGCGTTACATCTGACAACACATCTGACCTGAGATCTTACCTATGTACCAAGGGGCATGAGTCCCTGAGGGTCCCATCATCCTAGTGGGATGAGCCGTTTGATGAACAAACCCCCATTCTGCTACGCAGCGGCCGTCCGTTTTCGCGGCATGGTCGCCCCCCCTCCCTTGCCTAAAGGGGTATGTGAGTGCGTTTCCAAAGATCCATATGCCCCTGTTGCGGACAAATATCTATGGCATCGACGATGATAGTAATTTATTATAAAATGTGTGATGGGGGCTTAGACTTTTTGTTGTGGCATCCCCCCCCCCTCCTCCTCCCTCACTTAGAGTTTTTTTTTCTTCGCGTCGCTCAATCCATAGTTGCACTAAGCCACTGCTGAATATCGGAAACGATGACACAACAACAGCAACAACCCATCATCTACCGCTCATCCCTCCCCCCCTCACCCATCATCCACCAAGTCCATCTTCACCTATCTCATGGAAACAACCTACCACCAATACGACCCCTCCACCCCAGCCTTTGTCGACGCCGACACTAATATCACTATCACACGTGCCAAACTCAAACGACTCGCTTTGAAGCTGGGTTATGGGATCAAGCACCACGTTTTGTTGCCCTCGCGATCTGACCTTGGACTCGAGAAAAAGTTGTGTCGGGGGGATACAGTGATGGTGCTTAGTCCGAATACGATGTCGTGGCCTGCTGTTGTTTTTGGGTATGGATTCTTGTTTTTTTGTTGGAACAAAAGCAATTGCTAATGGGTGGGCGTTGTTGTTTTGTTGTTTGTTGACAAAAGATGTCTGGCAAGTGGTGTACGTATGACATTCGCAGGTAGCAGTCTCACACCACGAGAACTCTCCTGGCAATGGATAGACAGCAAAGCCGAAGCTGTATTCGTCGCACCCCAACTCGTCGACACAGTCAAAGCCATGTTCAAACTCATCAAAGTGTCTCCAGAGGAAGCGGATAAACGGATTTGGATAATGGATCAGCTTTGGGATGAGAATCTTCCCAAGGGCGAGGAATATAGAGATTCGGAGAATTGGCTGGGTTATTTGTTGCGGAAGGGTGAGTTGGAGAGAGAGGAGCGGTTTGAAGGGAGGGATGCGGATGAGACGGCGTATATTTGTTATAGTTCGGGTACCACGGTGTGTTGTTGTTTCCCCCCCCCCCCCCCTCTCTCCCCTTGCGTGCGTATCAAATTTAAAATTCGAATTTCAAAATTAGGGACGGCCGAAGGGAGTGGAGGTGAGCCTGGGATTTCCCGGATTCCCACCCCCCCCTTGCCTGGATCAGGAATGACACTTTTGATTTAACAGACGACACATAAAAACGTGTGCACTATTATGGGCATGTGTAAAGGGGTTTGGGAATACGTCGAGACGGATAAGGATGTTCAACTCGGCTTGATGCCATTTTATCATATTTTTGGTAAGCCCCTTAGTTTTGATTTGATTTGATTGATTGTTATGTGAGAGGTTTATTTCCGAGAAATTTAGGTCTGGTTATGCACTTGAACTATCCATTCATGGCGGGCCAATCGTGTGTTCTCATGCTGGGAGGCTTTGATCCGGAAGGACTTTGTCGCAATGTAGAGCGATTCAAAGTGACGACTATCATGCTTGCTCCGCCGATCATTCTGACTTTGAGTATGCACCCTGGTAAAAAAAAAAAAAGATTTCCTGATGCATTAAAGTTCCTCCCTAACTGTGTCGTTTTGGATAGGTCTTGATGTCTATGATATGACATCGCTCCGATGCATCGCCTCCGCTGCGGCAGCGCTCTCACCCGTGGTAGCGGAGCGATTCCTAGACCGGCTGGCAAAACAAGGGGCTGATGTGAAAATTATCCAAGGTTCGTTTTTGGGGATCAATTGGGGGGGGTATATAACCTAATTAACTTGTTATCTCAAAGGTTGTGGTTCGACGGAAACGTGTTGTCCGGCACAAATGGTTTTACCGCCCGACCATCGGAGGAAGTTTGGAAGTATTGGGCAGTTGCTTCCGAATTTGGAGTTGCGGTTGGTGGATGATGATGAATGTGATGTTATCGAGGGTGAGGCAGGTGAGATGTGGGTTCGGGGGCCGACGATTATGAAGGTATGTGTGTGTGTGTGTTGGTTGATGGGGGAGAAAGTGTTCCGACCCGGCGTTGAATGATTGATTGAAGGGATATCTGAATAATCGCGGTGCTACTGCGGCGAGTTTTGCCCCTGGGGGATGGTACAAGACCGGTGATATCATGCGACGGGACAGTGATGGTCATTATTATATTGTGGACAGGAAGAAGGAAATGATAAAGTACAAGGTGTGTGTGTGTGTGTGTATGGATTTGAGTTTTTTTGAATGGAGAAGACTGACTTGTGTGTGTGTGTGTGCGCGTGCCAGGGATTCCAAGGTCTGTCAAGCTGTCAGCTGTCTATTTGAGTGGGGGGGCGGGCGGCATTGACCCCCATTTTGTTTGTCGCAGTTGCGCCGGCCGAGCTCGAGTCTCTGCTCTTGGAGAATCCGCAAGTTGCGGATGTGGGAGTCATTGGAATAGTCAATGAGTATGACAAGAATGAATTGCCACGGTGAGGCGGGGGGGGGGATGATCATTGTTTTTGTTGAATCCTAACCTCTTTTCCCCCTTTAGAGCATATGTCGTGCCGGTAGACTGCCAGCATTCTCCAATCATCCAGCGCAAGAGGCAGTTTCGAGAGTTCTGTAAAGAAGTGGATAGAGGGTCAGGTGGCATACTACAAATACCTTCGTGGAGGCAAGTGACCAGACAGGTTTTTTTTCCCATCCCCCGCCCCCCTCCGTCCTGATAGAGCATGGCAGGTGTTGTGGCTGTCCCAGAGATCCCGAAAAGGTACGCCTAGTACGTTGGGCCTGGTACTGCAATGAGCACTGAGTTTGTTGATCATAGCCCGAGCGGGAAGATACTGCGGAAGGATTTACGGGAGCGGGCCAAGGCAGAGGTTGTGCGGGAGCCGCTGCGAGTGTCTGCGCGGCTGTGAGTGGGTGATGTGGCGGTGCAGCACTGGATTACGTGTAATATTGGAATAAAAATAATTAATAAATTGGTGTTCTTCCCCGCCCCACGGAGCCATGCCTCTCTCCTACAACAACAACAACAACAGCAACACCGTCGACGACATTCTCTACGACGACGAGTCCATCGTCCTCTCAGACCTCATCCGCACAGGCGAAACTTCGCGTCTCCGTCGCCGCGGCGCAATGCGTCCTCGAACACACCGGCGGCGGCGGCAGCGGCAGCGGCTCCTCCAGCACACGCCATCCTCGCAGGCGCCCATCCGTATACCGCACGAGCGACGACTCTGCCAACGTCGGCTCGCCAAGCGCATAGTACATGGACAATCGTGGAGAACCGTTCGTCCCGCTCCCGTCGTGTTCCAACGCATCTGCCTGTCTTTGAGGTGTCTGAGGGCTTGTATGACTTGGAGGACTCGGATTCGGATTCGGGCGATGAGATGGTCTTTTCTGCCTCCTTTCACCCGCGCCATTTCCGAGCAGACCGGCCGACAGTATCAGACTGATTCAGGATCCCCTAGTGCTAGCAGGACGCTCTGTAGAGTTCCAAGCCGAGCAGCAGACGTCACCGGAAAGACAGACGACGATGACAACGTACGACGCCAGTACACGCTCGTTTGCGGAGGGCCCGTTGATGACCTGGCGATCAGCTTCCAAAGTGATCCACACCAGTCGGTGTACTCTGCACTCGCATCGTTCATCCTGCCACAGCCACGGCCCCTGCTGGATTCTAGTGGTCTTCCACCCAGGCCCACGTCATCACTCAGCGTCAATAACATCTCGACTGGCTGTGGTGCTGTGATTCATACACAGGTCTCACCACGGTACTACCACCGTCAGCCCATGTGGGCCGCGAACACCACTGCCACGGATGCTGTCGTACCCCTCGATGTGATGTATTTTGATCAAGTGTGTGCAAAAGAGAAGTTGTCTATGAAGATGATGAGGTCAGAAGCCTGTGGTTGTCTCCGCGTCGGTGTCGGCTGCGCAAATTGGTATGTCCTCTGTCCTCCTAAAACATCGCCAATGCTCATGGAAACCTGCAGCGGCAATCCCCTCGGCTTCCGACTGACGCCTTGCAAAGTGCTAAAGGATTACCTCCTGTTACGGCAGTCCCGTTCTCATCATCACCCACGCCCACTCATCCCATCAAAAGCCAACGGCGATGAGCACTCGCTTTACCTTTATACTTTCTTCTGCAGTGCTACTACATCGCCCCAGGCAGCACAATTTCCAGCTATCGACTCGGTTACCCACACACACCGCGATTGGTCTCGATCACGAACTCCTCCAACTGCTCCCCCCTTGTTACCTCCCCCTCCCCCTCTCATACGTTTATTGTCCGACTCAGAACAGTCCGATTCGGACGAGGAAGTGGTTATCGATTTCAGTCACCCCAGACGTTTGACGAGGGCCCCTAGAATACTCGGTGGGGATATCACGTCCTCTCCTGAGCCTCAAGTCATTCATCTAGAACCGAATCCTACATCCGGACCTAGCTTTGGCGGCCAAGCTTATTCTCCTGGTCTTCCATTACGTGCTGATACTCTCAATCAGAGGCTCGAAGCGCCTCGTGTAGAGGTCGAAGAAGTTGAGGAGGAGGATAGTGAGCTTGGACAGGCGAGGGCTAGCTGGGCGAATGTAGTCCGGGGAGTTGAGGCTGCGGCGGCGTCTTCCATGGGTGAAATGGATGATCGGCTGACTCGGATGCGTCGTCCTCGGGGACCCGAGCGGAGGGACGCTTTAGGCCCCAGTGCAGAAGAAGAACTTGGAATAGCCAACTCTAGTCAGGACCAAGGCGAAGTGTTGAATTCGAATCCGAACCGGGTCGATGTACCGTCGTCTGTACTCCTTGAAGAGGAAGCTACAGTGACATTGACACCGCCACCGCCACAACCTCATGAACTTCCGCCTTCGACGCTCGAAACGACGATGGATGATACTACCACCCCACGACAAACGATTTGGGGTATGTCGTTTGTTGATGATGGATTGCCATCGACGTCGTTTTGGGGGCGTCCTGCTGAAGGGAGTGAATGGACTTGGACGAATGAGTTGGAGGAATATGATGATGACGATGACGGTGATGGCGATGATGCTATGCTGAGAGAGAGGCCTAGGAGGGTGTTTGATCCGGATGGAGACTTCCTTGAAGGACTTGAGGGGGAGTGGGGAGAGGAGATGGCGCGCGAGTTGGGCTTTGGGATGATGGAGGAAAAGAGTGAGGGTGCAGGAGAGGCTGTGGGTGGTGTTGGTGGGCGGTGGTGGCCTTGAAGCGGTGTGAGGGCGTTTGTGGTTGGTCGGTTTAGAGAGAGAGGGGGGGGGACCCTTCTTTTTCGGATAGATAATATATTTTCCTAGGACGAGCTAGGGGAGTTGGGCCTGTACACACCTTTGGGCTTTACCTCTTCCCTGGCCCTACGCACTATTGCTTTTGCTACTAGATATTTTCCTACACTTTTTTTTTCATAGTCTCATTAACGACTAGTGTTCGTTTTTTTTTTTTGCGTATGGGATAGTCAGGTCGGGCTGTAACAGTAACACAATTATTTTTTTTCTCGCAATCTTGTTTCTTTTGTATTTTATCTGTTTCGTTCCCGCAATTTGGCATTTTTGGCGAGGGATTCTCTTTTGTGTTTGTTGATATACGATCTGAACATGTTTTTACGATTTTTGATGAAAAATAGATACACGGTGACTTTTTTGATCGGAGAACGTCAGTTTGTACAGTATCGGTATGGATACTTAGAGTGCATGTATAAGTACTTTATGCTGGCAATTGCTTTGATCCAATCTCACCTACACTCAGATCTTTTCCTACCATCTTATTGACGACGATCCAGAGATGTCTTTTGATATGAAACCTGGGCTGGGCGATGATTACCTCCTGTGCAGGAGTTTCTGATTGATTTCTTGCCTGCTTTGGGATACTAACATGGAACTTTCAGACCGAGAGCAACCTAGTAAGAGTAAGTTCATCAATAATCACTCTTGTTCAAGTTGATGGGAATACGGTGCTGTGCTGTGCTGCGCAGCAACCGTGTTGCTGTTGAAGGGGGATGTGGTGGTGGAGAGTCCCTTGACAACCACACTGCTGAGGGGCCCGGATCGTGCATAGTCAAGCGATGTGTGAGATCATCCGCTAATGGAGTTCATCAGAGTTCTTGATGTCCATTGGCTATCCTTCTGTTCGTGGGGTTGAGTAAATCATGAGGATATAATTCTAATTGCACTGCTACAACGATATAGCTAAGAATGGTCCCTCTCCCTTTTTTTCGGACTCGGTACTGAAGGAGTAGCTTGGTATTATTAGAAACAAACTTGATATATATATTTTAAGTGTGGAGCTATAAGAGAAATGGGGAGGAGTGGCGCAAATGGCTCCCACGTTAATTGCTAACATCATCTCGGCGTTGGTGGAGCGATTTGTTTCGATGGCCGGTGATTTATGCTAATGTCTGGTTGCTGCTCTGCGCGATAACGGCAATCAAATTTGTTCCGTGTTGTGGTTCCCCCGATCTAATTTCATTTACTACTTGGGCGGAGTAGGCCATGTTACTTTCACCTACTATACGAGCACTATAGTCACGGCATTATAGTTATACCTTAAAGCCCAAACTGGAGGGATCAGCCCAAGTTATGTTAAACTACGCTCAAGAACGAGCTAGCACGTCGCAAGTGAGAAAGGGCGCGATTTCAATGTAACCGCCCGAGCTACTCCATCCGAACGATTTTTGGTTGTCTTTCGGATTTCGCGAACACACGGGAAGCATTGAGGACCGCGCCTATTGACTAGCTGGTAGCTCTTGTTTGAGCTATGGAGCACGACGTTTCGTGAGGCGCCGCAACCTCGACATTATGCAAATTCCATAGCAACACCACATGCATCACTAGCCTGTCTCAGTAGTGGTTTTGTTGCTGGTTAGCTGATAGACCGAAGAAATCAGAATATCAGATTCAGTGATCTGGTTACCGGCATGAACTATTGTTACTCTAGCAATAATCCATGTTCATGATCATGATGTTGTCGAAGCTATAAGATCAAAGCCGACAGCGTGAATATTACTTCTATTCCTGCCCACCACCTACTTACTCAAGTCCGGGAGCCGATACTGGCTGATCATTATGTCTGCCTTTTCCCTCGTTAAGGTCAATCTCGTTTCTCTCTTTATGGAGAGTGTCCTACATGGTGATGCGCGCGAATAATGAGCATGGTAATGAGGCTGATGAAAGAGTGCCCAGGAATATTTATCTCATTCTTCTGTATCGTGCTTTCCATTGCATTTGGCCCAGCAGACGGTCGGTTCGTAAACCAAAAACGTATAATCTGCATCTCCACTGTCATGGTGCTGATGAGCACGAGCGTTTGTCTATTTTTTTTTAGTCATAGTGTCAAATCCTAAGCCTCTGGTGCAGCACCTGGGCCTTAATCTGGCTGGAACCCTTCGGATCTTTGATCCATCCCAGTTAGATGGAATAGAGGGCGTATTTCGTTCTCTGCAGACGGAGACAGATAATTTCAATGTGGCCAAGATAATGCTCTATATTACTCAAACCATACTTGGAGACGGGGTCCTAGTGAGTGCGCGCAAAGTATGTGTATATCTACGCAGGACCTGATCATTTTGTCTGACAGGTATGGAGGTGTTTCATAGTGTATGACCGGAGTAAATGGGTGCTCTTTCCCTGGAATATTAATATTGCTGGTAGATATGGGTAGGTAACTCCTTTCTATGGGATGCAGTTGATTAGATCATACGAGATAGCCATCCTCCTGGCGTACCGGTTGTTCAGTCAAATGCTAAACGAGATTAAATCTTATTCAAACTCGCAGCTGCCACTGACTTTCGTAACTCTCACGATCCTCCTTCCATGCTGGTTACACTGGTGAGCACCACGGCACCACTTAATCCAGTCCAAATATCAGTGTTTTATTTCTTAGGAGCCCTGGTACGGAAGATATACAAAACAAGACAGCTCACGAACGACCACCCGAAGCCTTGCCCCTGTCGGTATTGCGATGTTGGAGAGCTGGAGCGATCTACTCTGTGGCCGTGATGGTACTGCTTGCTTTCTCTGCGGTAGGACTCTAACTGGCAGCACATGGTGCATGGATGCAATTACCCCTCTAATAGTACGTACAGCGGATATTTCTCGAGATGGCTAGTGGTAACTCTCATCCTCAGGGGATTGTGTTCTGCTTGATTGTTTTGCAGATCCATGTTTATTTGAGAAAAGGTGACTCCTTGGTCCACGACGGGATTCCCTCCAACTTGTCAATTCCTTGGAGGGAACAACACGAGAGCAACGATGGTGGCCGCGATCACGCTGACGCAGGTCGTATCAGCATAATGGTGGACATCAAAACGGAGGCAGGTGACCAATAACTCCTGTGGCAGGTTTGCATGGGTCGCTATTCGGGTACTTCTCCCACGGCTCTCGGGGCCTTACAGGGTGCATAGTTCAAGTGTTAATCAAATTTCAATGTCTTGAGGTATTAGCAGTGTATGAATGTGTATTACTCGCTGTTGTATATTAAGTTTCATGTCTTTCCATGCATCGTGGTGATCAGGTTGGTTGCTTCAAATTGGCATTTACTCGAAGTATGCTGTTCGAACGATTCATAAAACTCTTTGCAAATTTTGTTTGTGTCAAAGCACAAATAGCTTCAGCAAACTGTTCAAACGGCCCAAAATATCCTGCTAACACGCTGTATTGAGGTTGCAGGATGAGTGGGCCATTTGTAAACCACTTCAGGATACTTTACAAACGGTGGCTCAGGCTGTTTCATTGTGCGTACTATGTCTATTAGAAACAAGTAGGAACCTGTTTGAATGGCTCTACAGTGACAAAGGAATGACATGAAAAAAAGCTATGTATATTACTATATCTTAGTCTTTTTCTATGGCCTTGAGGGCAATCGAGCTTCAGCTGCTGCCCGAACGTTTTCGGTTGCTACATGATGATAACGATCTTCGACTCGAGTTCTACATTGTAGCCAGGCCTGCGGGTGGAAATATTGCTCACAGTTATAGGCGAGTTCGAGTGGGGATTCTACGTTTTTATTCCATGAGCACTGGAATCCTTTTATATATGTAGCAGGTATCTAAGCTCTAGCTGGTCTAAGCTACTGCCATGTCCAAGCGTAGCTCAGTGGCTATACCCACAATTAGTAAGTTCTTTTTTTTTCAATATTTTTAGCAACTGCTATATATATCAATAGTTTCGAGTGAGATTGGGGTATCCTTGAATGCACGCCAGTTTGGTAGTATTCGTTGCCATAAACTTTTATCCAATCTCTCAAATCGGATCTTTCCCACCATTTTATTGACTACCATCCAGGGTCTTTGATATGTAACTCGTAGTTTCTTCCGTCTCCCAGGACTGCGCTATGATGCTGTAGGTGCATCCTGCGCAGGAGTTCTGATTAATTTCTTTCCTGCCTTGAAATATCAAGAGCTTTTAGACTGGCAGCAACCCAGCGGGAGTGAGTCCGTCAATAATCGCTTGGTTCAACATCTCTGTTGATTATATAACTATGTAATTACTGTAATGGGGGACTACGCAGGGGGAATACTATATTGTGTGGCAACGATGCCTCGTTGAAGGATATCCAGGCGGGTCCTTAGCGACCACACTACTGAGGGGTCAGATGATGTATAATAGCAATGTGATGCTGTGGTGTGGAGATCATTGCTGTTTCAGTTCTTGGGATTGAATGAACGGTGAGGATTCCAATTGAATTGCACAGGGATGTAGCTAACAACTCTCTCCTCTTTTTTTTGCTCCCACGAGACGCTGGAAGAGCAACTTGGCTTTCTTAGAAACAAATGTTATCACTGGGAGTGGAAGAATAACACCTACAGTTCGGGCGTGACGGTAATTGCTTCTCGATGTTGATGGAGCGATTGTTTCAATGGCCAGTGATTATACCACCCTGTTTGTCTTTCTGCATGATAACGGCGATCAAACTGGTTTGTTCCGGGTGTGATTCCCCAGTCTATTAAACTCACTCCTTATCGTTTGGATGAAGTAGTGGTTCGGATGATGTGTGATATCTCACGTTCGGCTGGAGCAGGCTATGCCATTTTCACCCATACATATCCACGGGGGCTACGTGTCTCTGCATTATATTAATACCTAAAAACTAAGCTAGGAGGGTCTTGAGTCACGAACAAACCAACACGTGGCCTCCAACTGGCGCTGGCGAGAAAGGGCGTGACTCGATGATACCGTCCGAACCCCTTTCCGAACGGCTCGACGCGTCTTTGGGGCGTGCATAGGGTTTCGTTAACATAACGTAGGTATTGGGGCCCAATGCCTATTGACTAGTTGGTACCTCTTGTTTGACCGTTACGCGGGGAGCACGGCGTTTCGTGATGTGCTAGAGCTTGGCGCTGTGCAGAGTCCATAACAACGTCAGAGCCTATAAAAGAATGTCGTGTGACTTCAGTACCGATTTTGTTGCTGATTAACCGATAGACCTGCAGAAATCAGAATATCAAGTTCAGCCGTTTGGTTACTAACATTATTGCCCTAGCAATAATCCATCGCGCCCATGATCATGATGCTGTCAACATTATAAGATCGGAGCCGACAGAATGATTATTACTTTTGTTTCTGCCCGCTACTTGCTCAAGGCTAGAAGACGATACTAGCCATAATCCTAATTGCTATGTCCACCTCTTCGATAGTCAAGGTCAATCTTGTCTCTCTCTTTATAGAGAGTCTTCTATATGGTGAAGTGTGTGAATTGTAAGTATGTTGGTGAAACTGACGAGGAAATGCCCAGGGATATTTATCTTATTTTTCTGTATTGTGCTTTCCATTGCATTCGGTCCAGTAGACGGTCGATTCGTAAACCAAAAACGTATAATCAGCATTTCCACCGTCATGGTGCTGAATAAGCACGAGTGTTTGTTTAATCACAGTGTCGACTTCTGAATTTTTGCTTACTACCTCTGAGTATAGCATCTGGGTCCTCAATCTGGCTAGAACTATTCAAATCTTCGATCCATCCCAGTCAGATGGAATAGAGGGCTTATTTCATTCTCTGCAAACGGAGACGGATGCTCTCAATATGGCCAAGATAATGCTCTATATTGCTCAAACCATACTTGGAGATGGAGTGTTGGTGAGTGCATATATGTATATCCATATCTACGCAGGACTTGATCATTTTGGTCGGCAGGTGTGGAGGTGCTTCATAGTGTATGGCCGGAGTAAATGAGTACTTTTTCCTGGGATATTAATATTGCTAGTAGACATGGGTAGGGTAACTCCTTTCTATGTGGTTCAATTGATTAGATCATACGAGACAGCGATCCTCCTGGCATACCGGATACTCAACCAACTGCTAAATGGGATCGAATCGCGCCCAAATTCGCAGCTGCCGTTGACTTTCATAGTTCTCACGATCCTCCATCACGCTGGTTACACTGGTGAGCACCACAACAGCACTCAATCCGGTCCAAATATCAATGTTTTGTCTTTTAGGTGCCATGGTACGGAAGATTTATCAAACCAGACGGCTCGCGACAACTGCCCGAAGCCTTGCCCCTGTCGGTATTGCGATGTTAGAGAGCGGGGCGATCTACTCCGTGGCCGTGATGGTGCTACTCGCTTTCTCTGCGGTGGACTCTTACTGGCAGTACATGATCATGGATGCGATTACTCCTCTGGTAGTACGTACAGCAAATATTTCTTGAGATGGCTGGTGGTAATTCTCATCCTCAGGGGATTGTGTTCTGCTTGATTGTTTTGCAGATCCATGTTTACTTGAGAAAAGGTGATGGTAGAGTCAACGACGGTATTTCTTCCAGTTTGTCAACTCCTTGGAGGGGCCACCGTGAAGACAACGATGATAACCGTGATCATGCTGATGTAGGTCCTACCAGTGTAGTGGTGGACATCGACAAGGAGGCGAAGTTGCTCCAAGTAACGGGTGACTCCTCTGGGCATCTCGCACCGGTGGCTATTCGGGTACTTCTCCCACGGCCCTCCGATACCTTACAAGGTGCATAGTTTCAGGGGTAATCAATGCTTAATGCCTTAAGGTATTAGCGGTATATGAATGTGCATTCCTCGTTGTCGTCAATCAGGTTTCATGCCTTCTGTGCGTTGTGGTGATCAAGGGTGAGGCGCTCGGTCTCGTCAGGAAAGGGGGGGTTGCCCATAGGACCCAGAGTCCACGGAGCTCCCACAATCCTTCGGTCTCCGAGCCGGTTATTGCAAATAACGAGCTTCATCTGAACGTGAGCGTCAAGTATGATGATAATTAGGGCCCTGTTGTCTGTATTCTAGATGGGGCTACACAGGCTCAGCACAGATGATTAACAATTGGGGCTGGACATCATCAATAAACGTTAGAGAGTGGTGCGGTGTGTGCAAGATGTTTCTCTCCCCCGAATACACAATGGGTTCCGTTCCAGTTCCATGTCCACCTTCCCACCACGTTGGTCACAGATTCGACAGGGTGGCCAGTGATGGCAGTGTCACAGCTCCAATTGGCGCCCGCAGCCTCGTTTTTGCGCACAGTCCCCACCTTGTTCTGGTCACAAAATGGCCACAGTTATATGAATGAGCTTCCAGACGCGATTTCTACCCACCAAGCCTTTCCACACACAGTCACTTGGAACCAACCTGTCGATGTTCCTCCTTCCATTTCTTTTCATCTTTAACCACCTAGTTTCCCTCGCACAATGTCTACGGAATGTCACAGTGGACGACAACAACCCACAGATACAATACACTGGCGATTGGGGACGGTCTGCCACGACGGATCTAAACTTTGGAGGGTCACATGTTTTGACAACGGACCCCACAGCTGACGCTGTGTTCCAGTTCACTGGTATATCTTCTTTTGCTTGATCAACAGACAGGGTGTAATAATAACGCGTGGTGGTACAGGGGTCGCGGTGTACTTCTTGTCACCACTATGGCCATACGCAGTTTCCACTGCATTATCTTTGGACTCACGACCGATAGTTACAGTGGACCTGACCGATCACAGTACAGCAGAGACAGGAGGAGGACCGGAAACCGTCGGGTCCACTGTTGTATGGAGTGCTGAGAATTTGGCGAACACAACGCACACCCTTCGTATCTCTGTGGGGCGAGGGCAACAGTTTGCTATTGTCGACGGTATAATGTGAGTTTCCTTCATGTTTTAGTCGCCAAACGTACCCTGATCGCGTGCCTGCTATCTAGATACACTGTCCCTCAAGCTGGCGATGCATCATCAACATCAACAAGAAATGTAGCTGATCCCACTTTCACCCCTTCGAATGACTCATCAGAAAGTACGCAGAACCAGGTCATCCCCATCGTTTTGGGTACTTTACTCGGCGTCTTGGCCCTCATACTGATCGCCCTCATCATCTGGATCTGTCTCGGGCGACGTAAAGACAACGCTAGCAGGACGGACAGGCGCTCAGGAAAGTGGAGCGCGGATGCTACCTCAGTCAGTGAGCAGGGTGGTGTCGTCCCTCCTCTCAACCCCCCTCTCAGCCCCACTGCCGCCCCACGCTCTCCCCCCCCGGCCAGTCGTCCGGGCAGCAATTACCAGCCCGGCGAAACAGCATGGTCAACGTCTTCAGTCGGGGGCCCAGGGGTCCCAAATATGACAGGAATTGGAGCTAGCGTGAGGAGCTCGCGGGCGGCGAGCTATCACCCCGGAGAACCTGGTCAATTGAACCCGCCTGGGCATTTTGGCCTGTCTCAGGGTAGTGGCCATACAATGAGTGGACATCCTGATGGGCCCTATGTAAACCCCAACCGCGACTCGAGATATCCAGACATCTAGAAATTTTTGCATAGCCCCTATATGTCCTTGTTTGACTTGATGTTACTATGTGTACGGTTCAATATCCTTTTTGTCTATGTAAAACACACCTCTTGATTGCAGTAATACTTTCCATTTTAACTGCATTAGTGCCTATCGAGTGTATAATTATGTATTATATGTATTATGTTGTTGTTCTCGGAACATAGACGTGTTATTCCGTTCGGAGACGGTTGTTACGGGACGATGGACCCTGACCTAAATACTTACAGTCACCGTCCTTACCAGCCCCTTAGCTACCACCTGTTACTAGTTTGCATGTGAGCCAACCAATGTCCGCCACGGCCTAATTACGGCATCGGGGTGAACAACGACTCAATGAACCAAGCAGTTGTAGAATAAGGACTGTCACTGGACCTAAGCGGCCGCGCAATACATTGTGGGCTGCCGCCACTACGTCGTTACCGACCATCCCTTAGACGGAGGAACGGATGAACAAGATTTGAGAGGTTTATGTAAATGGAAAAGTCATGAAAACCTGGATAGACAGCAATGCTCTGGCGCCTCCAGCACGAGCATGTTTTTTCCTATCCTCATATTCTTCGTGTGCTGTACAGCCGGTTCTGCTGCACGCAATGTGACCCTCGACGATAATAACCCTGCAATTGTTTATACTGGGCGTTGGGGACCATCGGCACAGTCGGATTTGGATGAGGGTGGTACTTATATGCTCACGGCGGATTCGAATGCGACAGCAGTGGTCAATTTTACTGGTGAGACGTCGATGGCATTGCTTTGTGTATGTGCTAATATGAACCTCCCAGGCGTCGCTGTCTATTACATGTCCCCTCTCTGGCCTTCAAATATTGTTAGGACGACCCAACTACAATTGGACGACCAGCAGCCAGTCCTGCTTAGTTTGCAGGATTCAAACACAGAAGTGGGGCTGCAAGAGACTGTTAGGAGTGCGGTGGTGTGGAAGGCCGAGAATTTATCAAATACGGCCCATACTCTTCGCATCTCCGTGGGCGCGAATCAACCCTTCGCCGTTGTTGATACCATCATGTGGGCTGGACCATGCATTTAACTTATGATCCGCTGACGTGACTCTGCAGTTACACTGTCCTTGACACTTTACCCTCACCCTCTTTTTCTGTTCAATCTGGAACAACATCAATTCCATCCACCACGTCGACCAATGGTGCTTCGAGTGATAACCACTCATCCGGCCCAGGCCGCAGAGTCCTGCCTAAAGCCTTGGGTGCTGCTCTAGGCGCACTCGGCTTTTTTGCTATTCTGTTTGGACTCTGGGCCTTCTGCAGGATGAAGAAACGCTCTGCAAACTCAGATTTAATTACATCATTTATCTCCACCCGAGCCGAGTCTTCACCCCTAGGGATTCCTATCTCCGGACCGAGATAATTCTGAGTATACATATAGCACACTCAGAAAATCTTCAAACCAACAGCTTTTCTGGCGACGAACCCTATCGAGATGGTACCAATTGGTGCCCTCCCACCAAAGAATGCCCAACCTGATATTTACCACGGCCAGAGACGAGCTCCACGGGACCTCAAACTCAAACCTTGGGCAAGTCATTCGGAGTCGTTTCCGCCTCCACACCACCACCGATATCTTTCAAGTCACCAGAGCTTTGGTTCATCTAGCGAATATGGACTTACCAGGGTGCCTCTGGCTGCCCCTGGACCAGGGATACGGCCCAACGAAACGTGGCATTCTCTTACCTTCTTCTACCTCACTTCCAGTCAGTCGGTCAAAGCCACGACACCCCCTCACAGGGAACACAGAACCCTGTCCGATTTTCTCACACCAGTGACATCTCAGTGACCGCAACTGTAGGGACTGAATATCAGAACCAACATCCCCAACATAGCCGGAGGGTGGAGCCGAGGCTAGAATCTCGAGGCAATGGTGGCCGGTTGAAGCCGAGGAAAGGAGAAACGCCCGCCTGTAAGTGCGGAGAGCAGAAGAGAGGCAGTGAGCGGATCCTCGCAGCCTCCACCCTATAGCCCTTGATGACACTCATGAGATACCCTCTTAACCACGTTCGCTCTTTTTGTAACATTCGAAGGACAATGTTTTTATTCGTTGCTGTCATTGTGGATTTCGTGCTCTTGGCAACTTGTTATGACCTAGTAGATTCCAATGCGTGTTATTGTGTGGTGTCATGCATGAAACAGTTTGAAGCGCTTTTCCCGTACGTTGAGCCTTATGACCTGGTACATACATGTGTACTACTCAGCTTTACTTTAGTAGCATACAGCGCTGGTATTACCTTTGTTCTACTTACGGCAATCAAAGCGACGCCACCTCATCCTGACCAGGTGTTTTATGATAATCAGTAGCTTCCCACACCTCATTCCACTCTACTTTTTTGTCCAATCTTCTGGATTGTTCGGAAATTGATACACCTGCGGGTCACCCATTCCGGTATGAATCTATAAACTCGTGAGTCGTCATAAGGGAGACAGTGCTTCGGACTTAAATATAAGTAAAGCAATTTATCGGATCGAAACTATTTTCTATTCCTAACCCCGATCATTTAATGATCGGGGTATTTAAGAGCGGAAGGAGAACTTATGTGATGACATTGCTGCCAAATCGCCAGTGTTGTCAACATTCTGGTAATGACACCTAGCGCTCGACTCGGGAGAACCTCAAAGACGTATCTCGTCGGCTCACCAATGGTGGCTCTATCTCAGCTGAACGCCTACCAAGTAGTGAGCCTTATCATTAGCAGTTGCTGCGGACGGGCCAAGGCCTTTTTTCAATACTTCAACTACCCGGTCTCGTACCATAGACGTCGAGCGAGCCTGGTAACAGTACCTGGCTAGAGGCACCCTAGCTGGACGCAGCTGAACAGTGAGGCAATGATTTATCAACGGCACGACAACCAGTACGAGGCAGGCAGGTCCCATCTAGATAAGTGGGGCAAAGTGCAAAGGTGACGAGAACGATTTCGGATAATTCACGTAAATGGGAAAGTGATGAAAATAGCAATGCCCTGTCGCTCACAATGCGGACGGGTATGCTCTTTCTTACTTTCTCGCTTATCGTTCGTTTGATTGCAAGCTCTGCTGCTCAGCAGCACAGTGTGACACTCAATGATACGGACCCTGCAATAATCTATTCTGGGAATTAGAACGAGACAAACCAATCTCGCTTCGATGCAGGTCCGGGCGGTGCTCACAAGCTCACAGACGACCCAACTGCCACGGCAATGCTTGCTTTTACTCGTGAGGTACTTGTGAACCCGTTTTTCTGAGATGGAATACCCACAACCTTGCTCTTCTAAGGCATTGCTGTCTATTTTATGTTCCCTCTCTGGCCATACGCTGTGACAACCCAATTACAATTAGACAACGAGTCGCCGGTGATCCTTAATCTACATTAGTCGCAGCAGCTAGTTTGAACCGTTTCCCCTTGTGAGTAAAGGGAACGGTTCGAAAAAACCCTTTGTTATTAAGGGCGAACGGTTCGACAAAAACCTGTTTGAAACCGTTCGAACCCCACTCAATCATACCAGTGGGGTATGAGTAGGGTATCACCCTATCCCCTGGATACTTCAAGCCGTTCGAACCGTTTCAAACCATTCAAGTCACTTAGAACATATAATAAATCATTTATGAAATATATTTCTTGCCATCATTATTACTGTTTGAACAGTTCGAACCGTTTGAACTATTCAAGCTGTTCGACATATATTTTCACAAGACCTATAAATACTGCTACTCATGATAAGCAGTCTCAGGAAATATTCTCGGAAGAACTGAAAGGTTTGTTAGCTCCAGATAAGGACCAATGAGTTGAGACACCTAACAGTTCTTGCTTCGCAAGTTTCCAGGCTCTATGACAATGATCCCCAAAGCAGTGATACATAGCTGCCTGGCAGTAGGCGTAGGTGCAGTAGCCATACTTTATCTCCTTTAGCTTATCTCCCATGCGTTCCCATATTGCAGCCATCTTGTCAAAAGCAACCTGTGTTCGCCGGTGTTCCTCCTCCAGAATCTCGACCTCTTCGCGCACTCTGTCCCTGGCAGCCCGGGTCCTGAACCATCTGACACGCTCGACTAACATAAATAAGCAAATAAGGATATACTGAAGGGTCTATTTACTCACGTTCTAACTTCCAAATGTCGTCAGACACACTGGCGGGTTTTCCAATTGTCCAAAACCATGGCTCCTTTTTAGAATCTCCTAAGCGACGGGGTGCAGCCATATTGTTACCCCATAGCTCATTATCCTTGAGGTCCTGCAGCTCCGAGTTTGGCAAGAGATTTAACTGCTTTAAAGCATAATAAGCTGAATGGTATATGTCCACATGTTCATACTTGTCTTGCTGCAATGATTGGAGAAACCAATTTGCGCGGGTCCTCTTCTTTTGACCTGATACCTGTCGCTTTTTAATATTATTATACATGTTGAAAAGGTGAATGGCCCCCCTAAGGTTTTTGATTGCATCGTATGCTTGCCTTTGTTGTAACTCATGTTCAACTGATTGCAGGTCATGGAGACCCAGGGTGTGACACTGCGACTCATCAAAAGACGAAGGCAACCGCAGGCTCTTCCTCTCTGGTTCTACAGATGTATCAGGCTCCTCAGCGTTTTCGCCCATGGCCAGTAGTGGGCAGATCTTGTACTGGAGCTTCAGCCACTGCTCTAGACAACATCTGAGAGCTGCACGGGCTGATTCCACATCAAAGTCTTTATTGTTCCTCTTCAGGAGCCGTCGAAGCCTCAACCTGACATAAAACTATCAGATAATCGGGAGAAAACAAATTATCAATATACAAACTGCATGGCCTCAATCCGAATTCCCTCTTCAATTAATTGCACGGTTGTTGCATTCATGGGGAAATTCTTCATGTGATCTTGATCATTCTGACGCGTACTAATGACGTGCTTCTGTGAGGGGGCTTGCTGCAAGTTAGAACCCTATTTTACAGCATAATTGTAATGTATCATAGTCCATAGAGGCTTGATATACACTGATAACCCTCTTGTGGGCTCCTTGCTTCGGTACTGTATCCAAAATTTCCCACTCCCTAATTTGGCTTTCTGGGAAGCGTCTCAAAAGTTCGTCGAATAAACTCTGTCGTTCTTGGAGTTCAAGGGAATATTTTTTGTATTGCGTAGCAAGGTATTCACCTGAAAAATAAATTGTATATCACTCGACAACTGGCGGAACATGATAATGACGCACTGATCTTTTGAAGCTTTGTCCAGTTCCAGTAGCCATTAAAGTCGTCTAGCATATCGTGACGGTGTCCTGCATTCAATTCTCTCGTGCTTGCAGCTGCATGATTCTGGACAGACCATGCACTCTCTATTCCTTCACCGCAAGTCTTGCCAGAGAATGGCAGATAGGCAAACGCGTACATCACCTGGCACTTTTCATGGTGTGAATGGACGTGCAAGGCAGGAATGGCTCCTCGGATCTGTGGAACCAACTCTTTATACTTGGGTAGGTTTGTCTCAATACGCTCCTTGAGATTGACGGAGTACTGGCACCATATATCGTAGCTGAGTGCAATCCACTGTTGTCACAAGCCTTCCATCCCTAATGCCTGAACGAGAGCATAATCGGTACGAGCAAAACTAAAGATAAAATCAAAAGTTAGTGATACTCAAACATTGAGGCTTATACATACGATTCTCCTTTATTCAAATCCACAATGCCTTGGGGCAAGTAGAACCCGTGTCTTGCACACTGAATTGCTACCACCCTGCTAACACTTGTATTTTTGAATTTAATCATATCTTGTGTCCGAACGGCATTTAATTTGGCGCAGGTGGATGTCTAGAAAGTTGATCATCATATTGTAATCAAAGCAGGGAATATATTTGTGACTCACATTGGGACCCGGCTGGACTTTGTCGAGATACTCGAAATATGGAGTGACATCACTAAAGTAACCATTACCTTGGTTCAACGGCTTATCGTCAGGATCATGCTTGTTGAGCTTTGACTGGAGGCGAAAGTTTCCATCAGCTGACACAAATAGCGTATACAGGTGCCTGAAGATAAGATCAGATAATATTCAACTAGAAGACATTGACTAACGTTTGCGTAGGCGAAGCTGCCAAAAGCATTGTTGGATCTATGTTAAATCCAGGCTTGGGGCAAGAGAAACAACGGAGAGCCAGGGAGTTGCTGTGTCGATGTGGCAGTTCCGTATCAATGCCATGGATCTGACCAGCGCGTCTCTTTTGAGTAAAATGACGCCACACACGCATGACGTTGAGGAATTGTTGGTATCGGTCCTGTGCTTTGGTTAGTCACTCGTAAACTTGGGGGGCAAGAATGTCTGACCTCGACAGTGTGTGGTAGAATGGCATCTGTGAATCGTCTCAAAACGTCGTAGTAGTGGTAAGCCGTTACTTTGGAAACAAGAGTGAGACAGTGAAAGCTCTCCAATACATGAAAGGTGAAGGCCGACTTGGGTTCCCTCCACGTAGCTGGGAATAATTGCGCCTGCAGTAATTGCTGGGAGTCACAACTCTTGGTGTCTGAGCACCAACAAAAGACTACATGGTGTTTGTGGATCCCATTGGAATGTACAATGGTCATTTCCTTAGGTGGGCAGGTTTGAGAGGAGGGACATGGGTCACTGTCGTGACCGAGATATAATTTGAAGTCGAGGGAAACCAGCGACACATGCCGGAAATGAGTCCCTGTCCAGTGTTCAATGTGATGAAAAGGTTGGTATTTATGTCGTTCAAGGATGCAATCTTGACAATAAATACGACAGTCAAAGCACTCGACACACTGATAGGACGTGAATGCTTGACTTTTTTTGACATGACTGACAGCCCTGATCGCGTAGAGGATGAGTCTCCAGCAGCATGATACAGTCCTGGATAGTGGCCTCTTGCTCAGTCTCTTTTGGAGAAAGGCACCGAGATTCTCTCCCCTTTCCCTTCCGCCAAGCTATCAAAGTTGGATGTATCCCAACTTTACATTCTAGCGGAGTCCTTGGCCAAATCTCCGAGCGGATTGGTCTTCAGAAAGGCAAGTATCAAAACATCTTTAATGCAGCCAGCCCCACAACCGGACCCCCACGACCACTCGCTTCCCGGATCCAATGCCTTACAGTCACCACCTCCCGCCCAATTGGCCCCGAGTCCACCTCGATCCCCAACCCCAGTCAATGACCACCCGCCTCCTGAATCCAACATCTCACAGCTGCGACCACCTGCCCAAACGGCCACAAGCCCATTGCAATCTCCAATCCCGGTCACACCAGTAGAAGAGCTTCTACGTGCTGCACCTGCGGCTCCCGTAGGAGCAATAACCGATCAGCCGCCGGATCATGTTTCCTCCGAGAACACAACCACAACCCCCCCGATGAATACTCTTCCCATACCAGGCCTATCCACGCAATCAACTCAACCCAAGAAAAGAGGAAGGAGACCTAAACAAGCACCCAGAAGCAACACCAACAACAACCATCTACACGCTACAGAAGACTCTTCTACACCACCAGCAGATGCTCCCAACACTACTTGGCCAAAAAGGAGTCGCAAACCACCTGCTAAGGTTGGCGTTCTTACAGACCCAAGTGCTCCACAAAAACCCAAGTGCGTGGCTGACATACTGTAATATAAAATTTCTCATTAGGCCTAGAGTTGCTCTCAATGATCATTGGGTTTTAGAACCCATTTTATGACTTATGCATATATATTTTCCTCATAATAAATGGCTTAAACGGCTTAAACGGTTCGAACTGTTCAAACAGTAATTGTGATGGCAAGAAATGTATTTCATAATGATCAAACGGTTCGAACTGTTCAAACAGTAATAATGATGGCAAGAAATATATTTCATAAATGATTTATTATATGTTCTAAGTGACTTGAATGGTTTGAAATGGTTCGAACGGCTTGAAGTATCCAGGGGATAGGATGATACCCTACTCATACCCCACTGGTATGATTGAGTGGGGTTCGAACGGTTTCAAACAGGTTTTTGTCGAACCGTTCGCCCTTAATAACAAAGGGTTTTTTCGAACCGTTCCCTTTACTCACAAGGGGAAACGGTTCGAACTAGCTGCTGCGGTCCCTGTAATCTAACAAACCCAAGTTCACCACCACCAGGGTCGGAAGAAACAGTCCAGAGTGCGGTGGTGTAGTTGAGAGGGGATCTAACGAACACGACACACACTCTTAGCATATCCATGGGCGGAGGTCAATATACGATTGTTGATATGATAATGTGAGTTGTGGGTGCAGCTTGTAAATTTCCGTGGCTTATTGGCACTATTCTGTAGTTACACTGTGCTTGAGATGCCGCGCCCTTACCATCTTCATCTACCCAGTCTACTACAAACTCGGAGCTGTCATCCACTGCACAAAGTGCTACCAACTCACCAACGTGGTACATCTACCACATCAAGTGGCGGCTCCCTAGGTGACAATAGTTCGTCTTCATCAAACCATGCCCTCCCTATCGCTTTGGGCACCGCTCTAGGTGTTCTCGCGGTTCTTGTCGTGATATTTGCACTCTTATTCTTCTGTGGAGCGAGGAAACGTCCTACGCCTGAAGCTTGGACCGCAGCAGGTGCGTCCCCACAGGTCGTAGATCCACCCCTAGGACGTTTCTCTCACCAACTTCATGGACACTGCATACATGATTCTCTCGGAAGCACTTATCAACAGCGTTATGGGAGCAAACATAGCCTAGGCGCATCGGGACCTGAGCTCAATCCTCTGATGGCTGCAGTTGAGGGCCCCCTCAGTCGCAAGTGCCCAACCAGATGCATTCTATCGCACAAATCGACCCACACGGGATTCTGATCCCTGGACAGCCCTTGCACAAACGTCCGGGCCTCCGAATCACCAGCACAGCCCTCATCCTCACCACTCGAGCCCTGGTTCATCCACTCGATATGAGCAAACCACCCTGTCGACCATCGCTGAAACGTCAACTCCAGGGGCGCTTGGTGAGAGGAAATCTCGCTTGACTCTCTCTTCCACTTCACCTCCACCAGCTCGTCTGGCGTACTACTCTCTACCAGAAAGGGGAATTCCATTCGTTTATCTTATGCCAGTGATACTCCAGCAGGCACCTCTGCGGCAGCTACACATCAGTACCAGCCTCTCTATGTTAATGAGAGCGCTAGGTAGTCATGGGCCCAGGGACCTGTCACCTAACGGTCCCCAGGCAGATTTAACCCGAGAGAGTAGCCAGTTGCTCGTGGTGAACAGGTCGGAGGAGGGGAGTACTAATGAAGGCTCGCGCCCACCGGCTTATACACCTAACTGACAATGACGAATGGATAGTTTCTTGAGCATTTAACCAGTTTTTTTTTTTCGTTCCCCCCAACGAACTCTGTAGTGTCCCAATACCACCTGGGCATGAAGTGGAACTCGTTTTTACACACAATAAACCTTGCGGTTTGGCTCTTTAGGGATATGATAACACCACAACCTTGGATCTCGTTCTACTGATACCATCCTTTCCCAATGATTCGGCATTTCGGCTAACTCTTGCTACCTACGGGAGCATGTAGCGCAGCCCCTATCTTCCACTATAGACGGTTGGGAATGAACGAGTCTCCTAAACTAGATGACTTGAAAACATGTTACTCAATGTTCCGACTCATTGGCGGTTCAAAGCGCCGGAAGGCCCGCATTCTATAATCCGCTGTCGGGCATTATTATGTACGACTTTCGTTACCACCCACCTCTATGGCTCCTTTTTTATTTTGTCTATCTCACACGGTCAAGAAAAAAAGCCATTGAAACAAAACTATAGAACAGTAGAAGGGTTGATTCTTAGCATATCCATAAATTTAGGGGCTCATGAATGAGTGCTTTCTACGGAAGGGTAAAAAACAAACAAGTCAAATCGGGTCGTTGTGACGCGTATTGTGAACGTGACATACCTGTGACGATTTTGTCACGTTGCCACTCTGTACCACTTGTCAATTTCCTCTCCGCTCTCGCTGCCCTCTTCCGGTGCGACATGTCTTTGGAGTAGCCTTTGGTAAAGGTCCTTGGACTGGTTCCCGCCAGCACAGACGCCTTTCCCAGGCCCTAGCAAACTCTCTTTCGTTGTTCCCCACTCCCATCCCCCTCTTGTCTCTGGATGATCCAATTATAATTGGGGGCCAGCAGACAGCCCTGCTTATTTCACGTGGTTTAAACACAGAAGTGAGGCTATGAGAGCCTGTTAGGAGCGCGGTAGTGTGGCAGGCCGAAAACTTATTAATTGCGACTCACACATCTCAGTGGGCGCTAATTGACCCTTCGTCACTGTTGATACCATCATGTGGGCTGCACAATGCATTTAACCTATGATCTGCTGACGCGACTCTGCAGTTATACTGTCCTTGCTAGCTTTTACTCTCACCTTTCTCTGTTCAATCTGGAACAACATCCATTCATTCACTGTGTCGACTATGGTGCTTCGAGCGATGACCACTCGCCTGGCCCAGGCCGTATCCTGCCTGAAGCCTTGGGCATTGTTCTAGACACAGTCGGAGTTTTTTTTTTACCATGCGATTGGTCTCCTGCAGGACGAAAAAATTCTCTGCAGACTCCAGTCCAATTACATCTATCTCCACTCGAGCCGAGTCTCCACCTTCAGGATCCCTATCTTGGGACCGAGGCAATGCTGAGTATACATACAGCACATAGAAATTCTTCAATCCACCGGCTTTCAGGGGGCGAGCCCACCGAGATGGTATCAGTTGGTGTCCCCCTATCGGCAAATGCTCAACCCGATACCCACCCCGGTCGGAGACGGGCCCCGCGGGACCTCAAACTCAAGCCTCGGGCAAGTCATTCACAGTGGTTTTGCCTCCACACCACCACCACCAACATCTTTCAAGTTACCGGCGTTTTGGTTCATCTGGCAAATACGAACTTACCAGGGTGTCTCTGGCCGTCCCTGGACCAGGGATAGGGCCTAACAAGACGTGGCATTCCCTTACATCGTCTGCGTCCCTTCTGTCCGCCAGTCAAGGTCATGAAACTCCCTCACAGGGAACGCGGAACCTGCCCAATTTTCTCATGCCAATGATGCCCAGCGACTGCAACTGTGGGCACTGAATATCAAAACCAACATCCCCAACATGGCCGGAGGGTGGAGCAGAGGCTGGAATCTCGAGGAAATGGTGGCCGGTTGAAGCCGAAGAGGAAACGCCCGCCTATAAGTGCGGAGAGCAGAAGGAGGGAAGTGAGTGCATCCTCGCAGCCTCCACCCGTAGCCCTTGATGACACTCATGAGATACCCTCTTAACTACGTTCGCTCTTTTCGTTACAATTGAAGGACAATGTTTCTTAATCATTGTCACCGTGAATGTTGTGCTCTCGATAACCCGTTATAATCTAGTAGATTGCAATACATTTTATTGTATGGTGTCATGTATGAAACAGTTTGAAACGCGTTTCCATGTGCCAAGTCTTGTGACCTGGTACTCAGCTTTACTTCGGTAGTGTACGGCCCCAAAAACCACTTTTGTTCTACTTACGGCAATCAAATCGACGCCACTTCATCCTGACCAGGTGTTTTATGATAATCAACGGTTCTCAGGCCTCATTCCACTCTACTTTTTTGTCCCATCTTCCGGGTTGTTCGGAAATTAGGCCATACGATATACCTGCGAGGGCTTACTCGCCCCGGTACGAACTTGAACTCTTGTGAGTCGCTCAAGTCACAGGAGGAACATTGCGTGCCTCGGAATTCAGCAACATAAGTAAAGCAATTTATCGGACCGAGTCTATTTTCTATTCCTAACGCCGATCATCTTATGATCGGGGTATTCAAAAGCGGAAGGAGAACTTATGTGATGACGTTGCTGCCAGATCACCAGTGTTGTCAACATTCTGGCAATGACACCCAGCGCTCGACTCAGAGAACCTCAAAAACATATTTCGTTGCCCCGTCGATGGTAGCTCTATCTCAGTTGAGCACCAGCCAAGCAGGGAAGATTATCATGAGCAATTACCGCGGACAGGCCAAGACCTTTGTTCAGCACTTCAGCTACTCGGTTTCGTACTATATACGTGTGTGAGCCTGGTAACAGCACCGGCCGGAGGCACCCTAGCTGAACGCAGCTGGACAGCAGGGCACTGTTTTATGGCTGACACGACAACCATCATGAGACAGGGCTGCGCTTATCTAGATAAGCGGGACAAAGTAGCGCAAAGTTGGCGAGAACAAGTTTCGGATAATTCACGTAAATGGGAAAATGATGAAAATAGCGATACCCCGTCGCTCATAGTGCGGATGGGCATGCTCTTTCTTACCATCTCACTCATCGTTTGTTCAATTGCAAGCTCTGCTGCTCAGCAGCACAATGTGACACTCGATGATACGGACCCTGCAATAGTCTATTCCCCACCTGAGGGCTGGGGCAGGACAAACCTATCTCGCTTCGATGCGGGGGGTTCTCACAAGCTCACATCCAGTCAATCTGCCACGGCAACGCTTACTTTTACTGGTGAGATATTAATGAACCTGTTTCACCGAGATGGAATACTCACAGTATTGTATTTCTAAGGCATCGCTGTCTATTTTATGTCCCCTCTCTGGCCGTACAAAGTGACGACCCAAGTACAATTAGATGACAGGACGCCAGATTTCCTTGATCTGACAGACCCGAATTCACCACCAGCGGAACCGAATGGTGGGGAAGAAACGGTTCAGAGTGCGGTGGTGTGGTGGGTTGAGGACCTAGCGAACACGACACATACTCTTCGCGTATCCGCAGGCGGGGGGCAATTTGGGGTTGTTGATACAATAATGTAAGTTGTGAATGCAGTTTGCAAAATTCTATGACTTATCGATACAATTCCGCAGTTACACTGTGCTTGGTGCTGCACCCCCACCATCTTCCTCTACCCAATCTACTACAAGCTCGGAGCCTTCATCCACTGCACAACGTGCTACCAACTCACCGACCACATCCATCCCATTGAGCACACCACAAAACACATCCACCACATCAAGTGGCGGCACCCTAGGTGACAATGGTTTGTCTTCATCAAACCATGTCCTCCCTATCGCTTTGGGCACCGCTCTAGGTGTTCTCGCAGTTCTTGTTGTGGTATTTGCACTCTTGTTCTTCTGTAGAGCTAGGAAACGTCCTACGTCTGAGGCTTGGACTGTAACAGGTGCATCCCCACAGGTCATGGACCCACCTCCAGGACCCTTTTCCCCCCACCTTCAAGGATATTATACACACGACTCTCTCAGAAGCGCTTATCAACAATCTTACGGGAGCAAACATAGCCTGGGCGCATCAGGACCTGAGCTCGATCCTCTGATGGCAGGAGTTGGAGGCCCCCCAATCGCGAGTACCCAACCAGATGCGTACTATAGTGTGAACCAGTGCACGCAGGACTTCAATCCTTGGATGAGCCTCCAAGCACAACCGTCTGGCCCCCCGAATCACCAGCGAGATCCTTATCCGAGCCAGCCGAGCCTTAGCTCATCCACTCAATATGAACAGACTACCCTGTCAACTATCACCGAAACGTCAACTCCAGGGACGCTTAGTGAGAGGAAATCTCGCTTGACTCCTTCTCCTGCTTCCCTCCCACCAACCAACCTGGCGTACTACTCTCCGCAAGAAAAGGGGAATTCTATTCGTTTATCTTATGTTAGTGATACTTCAGCAGGCGCTTCCGGGGCAGCTGCGTATCAGCACCAGCCTCTCCATCCTAGTGGGAGCACTAGACAATCATGGTCTCAGGGACCGTCACCTAACGGTGCTCAGGCAAATTTAACCCAAGAGAGTAGTCAGTTGCTCGTGGTGAACAGGTTGGAGGAGGGGAGTACCAGTGAGGGCTCACACCCGCCAGCTTATACACCTCATTAATAATGACAAATGCATATTTTCTTGAGCATTTGGACAGTTTTTTCATTCTTCTCAATGAACTCTATAGTCCTGATACCACCTGTGCCATAAATAGTGTACTGTGCATCTGTGCAATTTTTATACACAATAAACCTTATGATTAGGCTGTTAGAGGATATGATGACATCACATCCTCGCATCTCGTGCTAGAATTCATAAATGCGTACCTGAAACCTTGGGACACATACACCACAGATGGGCGCCAATTTATAAGATAATTGAGTTCGTAGACCAAATCTTATCTAATGAGATATGTGAATAATTTAGGTCGGAACAGCCAACTCACAAAGAGTCTTGGCAGGTTGGTTTCTCACTTCGTGTTAATTTTGATCAGTTTAGTTGACAGCTTCAGTCCAGAAGCAGAGTACTTCTACTAATGACTTAGCTACCAATAACTTGTGGTAGATAACGGCTAGCGCAGTTTGCGGCTCAATTGGAGGCGGCCTATGGTTATTTGAGCACCATACGGCTATGCTGTGTTATCAGTGCCATTAATCTCGCTTTCGATTTACCTCGGAAGTGTCTAATATTGAAAGTTGGACATACTCACGATGCCCTAAACCATGGACATGGAGATATCTTACCTATGTAACTCTTACAAATTTTCTTCCTAGACAGCTTGTAGCTGATAATCCATACCTGGCCGCGTATCATAGACTACAGTATGATGCTTTCTCATTCATGCAGATAGCTCCCTTCATTTCTCATACATATACAAGTGCTGGGGTGAATGCAACCATTTTTCCTATACCAGATTTATGTACCAATAGTAACACCATGGATATCCCCTCTTTCTACATCTTGTTCTATCAATCCCTTAATTTTCCCGGTGATTCGGCATTGTGGCTAAGTCTTGCCATCTACAGGAGCCATGAAGTGCCGCCCTGATCTGCCACCGCAAGCGATTGGGAATAAATGTGGCCTAGATCAAAAGGAAGCAAACATTTGGAGCCGAGTAAGTGAGGGTTCAGACTTGTCTATTTCAGGCGCAGCCCTGAGCCACACATCCCAGTGCCATCTCAGCCTTGGTGATAAACTCGGATCTTGAGACGGCGGGATTGAGAGCGAGGCACATTGTTCCATTATAATTTATTAATGCTGATCTACGATATAGCTGTTGTGCGATTAGTGTTATAATATGAATCCAAAGGTTTTACAATTGCCTGCTAGCTTGATCGTGATATTGAGACATAAACACGCGTTAGATCCCTTTTGAGGCTTATGTCATACTCCTGAGTGTGAAATGGAACATCAAGCGTGTTGAATGGACCCTTCGCGCTCTGTGAGGGTGCCGCACCACAGACACATTACCTCAAAACCCGAAGGGATTAATTCATCGGTATATTGGTAATGGAAGAGACACACCTCATTTCACTCTACTTTCGTTGTTAGAGTTTCCGGATTATTCTGAAATTAAGCCATACGGACATACCTACGAGAGTTGCTCAGTCTGGTACGAACTTCTACACCTGTGAGTCGCTTCAAGCCACAAGAAGGGACAGTGCTTCGGATTAGACATACTTAAGGAAAGCAATTTGTTGGATCGAACCCATTTTTGTTCATGTCAATCATAAAATGATCGGGATATTTAAAAGCGGAAGGACAACGTGTGTGGTAGCATTGCCATTAAACCATCAGCGTTGTCAATATTCTGACAATAGCAGCTAGCGCTCGACTCGGAGAACCAAGGGGTATTTCTCACTGTATCACCAATAGTAGCTCTATTTCAGTTGAACGCCAACCTAGTAGTGAAGATTATTAGTAGCACTTATTGTAGACAGGATAAGACCCTTTTTCAGCAATTTGACTGTTTGGTTTCGTGCCATAGACATCGCACCAGCTTGGTAACAGCGCCTAGCTGGAGGTATCTGAACTCAGCTGAATAGTAGCTCAATGCTTTATTAGCAACACGACAACCATCACAGGGCAGGGCTGTGCCAATCTAGATAGGCGGGGCAAAGTTAGCGAGGACGATTCGGACAGTTTACGTAAATGGGAAAATGATGGAAGGAGGAAGCCCTGGCGCTCACAACGCGGACAATGCTGGGCATGTTCTTTCTTACCTTTACGCTCGTCGTTTGCTTTATCATAACCTCTGCCGCTCAACAGCACAATGTGACACTCGATGATACGGACCCTGCAATAACCTATCTCCCACCCTCCAGCTGGATGGTGACAGCCCAATCTCACTTCGATGCGGGTGATGGCCATGCTCATAAGCTCACAGAGGACCCGGCCGCTGCGGCAACACTTATGTTCACTGGTGAGATTCCTATGAGCCCCGTCTCGCTTAGATGGAATACTTATGCCATTGCTTTTTTAAGGCATTGCCATCTATTTTGAGTCCCCTCTCTGGCCATACCTTGTAACAACCCAACTACAGTTGGATGACGGGCCACCGGAGCTCGTTAATCTGACAGACCCAAATGCACCACCGGCGGGACCCAACAATGTGGAGGAAACGGTTCAGAGTGCGCCGGTGTGGTGGCGCCAAAATCTAGCGAATGCAACGCATACTCTTCGCGTATCCGTGGGCCCGAATCAGCCATTTGCGATTGTTGATACAATAATGTGAGTTATGAGTCGCAGCTGGTAAAATTCCATGACTCACTGACAATTCCTCAGTTACACTGCGCTTGACGCTGCGCCCCCACCATCTTCCCCTGCCCTACCTACAATAAGCTCAAATCCGTCATCTACCGCGCTAAGTGCTACAAATGTACCGACCACATCCACCACATCGGGCGGAGGGGCTCTAGGAGATAACGGTTCGTCTTCTTCGAGCCATGTCCTCCCTATTGCTTTGGGCACTGCTCTAGGTGTTCTCGGGCTTCTGCTCGTGGTGCTTGCGCTCTTGTTCTTCTGTAGGGGGAGGAAACGTCCTGCTTCCGAGGCTTGGACTGTAACAGGTGCATCCCCCCAGGTCGTAGATCCACCCGCAGGACCTTTCTCCCACCATCTTCAAGGACATTATACACAGGACTCTCTCGGAAACGCTTATCAGCAGCCCCACGGGAGCAAACATAGCTTGGGCGTATCGGGACCTGAGCTCAATCCTCTGATGGCAGCAGTTGGAAGCCCCCCAATCGCGAGTACCCAACCGGGTGCGTACCATAGCACAAACCAGCCCACGCAGGACTTCAATCCCTGGGCGGGCCTTGCACAAACATCCGGGCCTCCGAATCACCAGCAAGAACCTTATCCTCGCCACCCAAGCCTTAACTCATCTACCCGATATGAACCGACTACCTTGTCGACTATCACTGAAACGTCAACTCCAGGAACGCTTGGTGAGACGAAGTCTCACTTGGCGCCCTTCTATCGCCTCATTCCCGCCAGCTAACCTGGCATATTACTCTCCGCAAGAAAAGGGGAATTCTATTCGTTTGTCTTATGCCAGTGATGTTTCAGCAGGCGCATCCGCGGCAGCGGCGTATCAGTACCAACATCCCCATCCCAGTGGGAGTACTAGACAGTCATGGTCTCAGGGGCCGTCCTCTAACGGTGCTCAGTCGAAGTTAACCAAAGAGAGTAACCCGATGGTCGCAGTGAACAGATCGGAGGAGGGGGGTGAGGGCCCACGCCCGCCGGCTTATACGCCTCATTGACAATGATGAATAGATAGTTTTTCGAGTTTTTGAATAATTTTCTTTTTCGTTCTCCTCAACACGGTCCGTAATGTCCCGATACCAGCTGTACCACATGTAGTGTATTGTGCATCTATGCATGAGATGAGACTCATTTTTACACATGATAAACCTTGTGATTTGATCGCTAGGGGATATGATGACACCCAACCTCGCATCTCATTCTATCAACACCGTGACCATTATATTTTCCCAGTAATTCGGCGTTTCGGGCGACTCTTGCTACAGTTGACTTTGTCTTAACCCATAGCACTTAGTAAAACTTTTTGAGTTACAGTTTGCATAGAGTACAAGTTATGAAAAAGACCGATAGATTCAATAAAAATCCTTGAAAAACATCTAAATATTTCCAAGATACTCTAGAGCCTGAGGGTCAAGGAGGTTACCAACGCTGCTTGGTTAATTACTTCTCGTGAAAGAGTCCCCAGCACAAGTATCCTTGCCAGTACCCGCTTCCTCCGGGTAGATCTGTCAAGCTACTGCTATTGACAAAAGGCAGAGCACAGGCAAGAAGTTTGTATATTTCGGGATTGAAGCCCGGACAATCAAACTGTTAGTACACAATATAGGTACATAAAATAGACCATACCTGAAGCCCAGACAAACAAACTAGGGCTCCAGGGAGTGGAGAAGCTACATAAATACTGATACACGTTGGAAACAGTAAGACATAGACTGGAGAAAAAACAGATCAAAAGAGAAGGAGAAACCGCGGCATTCCGACGGTTTGAAGCCCACATCTCATGTCTCTCCGCCCTGCAACGTCATCGTGCCCAGGCGGCTCGGCGTCAATTCTCGACAGCTACCCGCTTCTGTGATCTTACCTTGGGAAGCTTCTTTTCTAGAAGCGCTTTGTGGGGTGCAAATTGGCGTTCGAGCTTAGTAAGTCCCTCCTCAAGAATATCAAGGAAAACAGTCTAGTAGAGGTACTCCTTTGGTTGGTGCTCATAAAGGTAGCTTGAATTTTGAACTCACCTCAACCTTCCCGAAGGTTTGACAGTTAGGCGCACAAATTCATCACTCTGGATATGTATTATGTATGTACTTCCAAGGTAGCAAATCTAGTGCCGGCAAAATTGCTAACTGCAGTCGTGAAGCGCGAGAATCAGAGGTTCAATATTTGCCATCAAAGCCCCCCGCGAACCAACATTGTGAAAATAAACGCGTCAAACCATCAGCTGTGTCAATATTCTGACAATAGCATCTAGCGCTCGACTCGGAGAACCAAGAAACATTTCTCATCACATCGCCAATGGTAGCTCTATTCCTGCTAAGCGCCAAAAGAGCAGCGAAGATTATTGGTGGGACTTACTACGGACAGAGCAAGACTTTTTCGGCAATTCAGCTACATACCTGGTTTCGTACCATAAGGCATTGTACCAGCCTGGTAAGAGTGTCCGAGTGGGACCCTTAGCTAAACGCAGCTGAACCGTGGGTTAATGCCTTATTTATGGCACAACAAGCATCACGGGGTAAGGCCACGCGAATCTAGATAAGCGGGACAAAGTAGTGTGAAGTTGGCGAGAACGATTTCGGGTAATTTACGAAATGGGAGAATGATGGAATAAAACAGAAGCCCTGGCGTTCACCTGTGGACAGGCATGTTCTTCCCTACCTTCTCATTCATCGTTTGTTCTATTGCAAGCTCCACCGCTCAGCAGCACAATATAACACTCGATGATACGGACCCCGCAATAGTCTATTCCCCGCCCTCCAGCTGGAGCCTAGAAAATAAATCTCGCTTCGATGCGGGTCCCGGTGGCGCTCACAAACTTACAATGGATCCAGTCGCTACAGCATCACTTACTTTTACTGGTGAGATACTAATGTGCTCATCTCGCTGAGATGGAAATCTCATACCGCTGCTTTTCTAAGGCATTGCCGTCTACTTTATGTCTCCTCTCTGGCCATACCCTGTGACGACTCAATTACAATTAGACAGCGAATCGCCAGTGCTCGTTAATCTCACGGACCTAGGCTCACCACCACCAGGATCGGAAGAAACGGTCCAGAGCGCGGTGGTATGGTCGAAAGGGGATCTAACGAACACGACACACACTATTCGCGTATCCACGGGCGGGCAGCCATTCGCAATTGTTGATACGATAATGTGAGTTGTGAGTGCAGCTGGCAAACTTACATGGCTCATTGACACAATCCCTCAGTTACACTGTGCTTGAGGCTGCACCTCCACCATCTTCCCCTCCCCAATCTACAATAAGCTCGAGTTCATCATATATAACCACACAAAGTACTACCAACGCACCGATCACATCCATCACATCGATCGCACCACAAACCACATCCACTACATCAGGCAGTGATTCATCATCGAGTCATGTCCTCCCTATCGCTTTGGGCATCGCTCTGGGCGTTTTCGGGCTCCTTATCCTGGTATTTGCAGTCTCGTTCTGCTGTAGGGAAAAGAAGCGCCCTACGTCCAAGGCTTGGACTGTAGCAGGTGCATCTACACGGGTGGTAGATTCACCTCCAGGACCCTTCTCCCACAATCTCCAAGGGTATTATACACACGACTCTCTAGGAAGCCCTTATCAGCAGCCTTACGGAAGTAAACATAGCTTAGGCGGATCGGGACCTGAGCTCAATCCTCTGATGGCAGCAGTTGGAAGCCCCCCAGTCGTGAGCACTCAGCCAGATGCGTACTATAGCGTGAACCAGCCCACGGAGGACTTCAATCCCTGGGTGGGCCTTGCGCCAATGTCCGGGCTCCCGAATCACCAGCACAACCCTTATCCTCAAAACCAGAGCCCTAGTTCACTCGCCCGATATGAACCAACTACCTTGTCGATTATTACCGAGACATCAACGCCAGGGATGCTTGGTGAGACGGAAGTCTCACTTGGTTTCTTCTCCCACTTTGTTTTCGCCAGCTAACGCGGGGTACTATCCTCCACAAGAAAAGGGAAATTTTATTCGTTTATCATGCGCTAGTGATATCCCGGCAGGCATCCCTGCGGCAGCTGCATATCAGTACCAGCCTCAGCTCCATCTTAGTGAGAGCGCTAGACAGTCGTGGTCTCAGGGACCGTCCCCTATCGGCGCCCAATCGAAGCCAACAAAAGAGAGTAGCCTGTTGGTCGCAGTGAACCAATCAGAGGAGACGAGCGAGGGCTCGCACGCGCTCCCGCCTTATACGCCTCATTGACAATGACGTATGAATAGTTTTTCGAGCATTCGAACAGTTTTTTTTTCGGTTCTTCTCAACGAACTCCGTAGTGTCCCGATACCAACCGTATCATAAATAGCGCATTTGTACATGAAAGGAACTCATTTTTACACACTATAGACCTTGTGATTCGGTTGTTAGGGGATATGATGACACCACAGCCCCCCTCATCGTGTTCTATCAACACCACTATACTTTCATGATGAGCCAGGCATTCGGCTCACTCTTGCTACCTACAGGAACCATGAAGCGCTGTCCCCCATTTGCCACTGCAAGCGATTTGCAATAAACGAGTCTCCTAAACCGGATGAGTTGAAAACACATTACTCAATGCCCCGACTCGCTGGCGGTTCGAAGCGCCAGAAGACCTGCATTCGATTATCTGCTGTCCTTCTGGCGCCAATCAATTCACTCCTCGTGGGCCACCAGCGGCGATGATCGAAGTTGATGAATTCCAAACGATCAGGCCGGGGGAACTGACATGTACTGCACCGAACTGCCAAGCCTCTGATGCAAGCTAACACCCGAGGCTTGGGATCTCTTCAACCCACTCATGGTACTTCGACGGTAGAGCATGACACAGACGTCTCCTACCGCCGTATCATCTTGCAAATAATCCGTCAGCTGTTCCCGGGCCTAGGTAATGAAAACTGTGGAACGGGAAAATGAAGAGTCGATAATAGGCCCAAGTGTCCTGCCTGGGGTTTTTATACATATTCCACCGTCACAGAGACGGTGCATGCCTCGTGGTAGCTATTGCTTCGTGAATATAACAAATATTAATGTGAATTATAGCCTCTGATGCCTGCGGGCTCCTCCTGTTGTGAATCAGAATGCGCAAATTGTAATCTTCTATCACCAAGACATGAATACTATGGTGATTGACGCTCTTGGAGTAGAGTATAGTACAAGTCTCTGGCCCAGTCAAAGCAGGGAAGCAGCATTTACACTGGTTATGTGTCGTTATGACAAGTCCGTCCCACCCGGGACAATGCTGTACGATCGAGTTAGGAGGTTTACTCTGAGGCCACTCCTAGGTTTCCCGTCTTGTAGCCTAGAAATTACTGTATGTATATGCAGAAGGCTACACTTGATCGACTTGGGGGGACTGCATAAACAAATGCATAGGGAAAATCCTCGACTGCGCAATCGCTGAGCTGATCAGTGAAGTCGTTCTACTGGGGCCAATAAGGTCCCCAGCCTGTTTAGATAATCTTTAGTTGACCCAAGGAAAGAGGTATCCCCTTCGAATATGGTTTTATAGGATGAAATCTAGTGCAACTTGCTGGGATTGACTGATAGAGACGACTGTGCAGAGTGATCTCTTTGTGACCTAGCAGGTATGCCATTGATCATGAAGCGGTGGTAAATCAACGGGACTAAGTAATATCTGCATTTCACTCTGAGTCGTCAAGAGATTTCAGGTAGGTAAACCAAGAGGCCAACGATGCACTTGCGAGAGGCACTTAATGACCGGAACTGGTGATGCCGGAGAGATCCGATTCGGCGCGGCGCCGGGCAACGAGAGGCAACGAGTGAACATGTTTGGCAGAATTACATAATCAATCATCTGGCCAGCATGGCTTCTGCAAGCTTCTGCCCGCACTGTTGATTTCACTTTCACGCACATGCGTCGACAGCTCAGGCACTCTGATTCCACATGCCCAGTCGCGTAACATACAAGCTGCAAGAGCAAAGGTACTCTGACTTCAGCTCTCTATAATAAGCTGATTCACTTCTACCGAGCAGGGCTTTCAGTCTTCGACGCGTTTAATAAACGGCCCCGGAATCAGTGAGACATCTTCGGGTCGTCACCAATGCGGCCCTTTCCTCTTCCCAGCGAAGCTCAGCGCAGGCGAGGCAACGTGGTCATGGGAATAGAAATTGATACACATAAGCGAATTTTTCACAAAGCGAGAATCCTCGTTCGACCCCTCATGACGGCCATCCTTTTCTGCATTGTGACACTTCTAGTATTTAATCATGCTACAGCCTCTGTGGGCGGTAGCAGGAAATTTCCTGGGGTAGATGCCACCGAGTCTATGGAAGGTATTCATGGGGTAACAATCGCACCTATACCGGTGCTCGAGAATTGGGCTCAGTACTCGCCTCAATATCCTGTTCAGGAGGTACCGCGAACCCCCACAAGATTGCACGCTTACCCAGGTAAGATTAGGATTTAGTAGCATTGGTATCTGTTTATTGATAAATACGCTCCTAGGTCAACATTGTATGTCATGGACATTCTCTTTGTAGCTGGCCTGTGAACGGTGTTCCTAGTTACAACGCCATGGTGCTCGATTTCCAACAAGCAGCGCAGCACAGCGTATCTTGTCCGGGCTAAACAAACTACAAACGGCAAAGTCGTACACGAATCCAAACCTGCAATTCCTGAAACACTTTACTTATGACCTCGGAACCGATGTCTTAGTACCTTTCGGTGCATTGCAGTAAGCCCCCCTCCTTTCTTGTCATGGATGAACACTTATCCCCAATAGATCTAACATCGCTGGCCAGTCTTCCTTCGTCCGCTATGAACATCTTGTTAGCAAGGCGAATATTCCTTTTGTTCGTGCTTCGGGCAGTGAAAGGGTTATCGATAGCGCTACAAATTGGACCACTGGTTCGTATCATTCGTCCAAGTTGAGCTCCGCTTCAATCAAATTCGCCATCATACAGGTTTCTCGTCTGCCAGTCAAGGTCGCTATAGGCCCATCCTCTCGGTCGTATTCTCAGAAGATGTTAGCTTGGTTTCTCTTAGATTCAGGGAGTTTGTATCTGATGTATTCACGACTAGCCAACCGCTAACAACACCCTGGACGACTCGGGTTGTCCTCTCGCTGGCGATTCGAGCCAAGAACTCAATATCTGGATTGACCTTTATGCCACACCTATCGCCAATCGACTCAATACACAGTCTGTGGGAATGACAACTAATCTCACTGCGGTTGATGTCCACAATTTGATTTCTTTGTGTCCCTTTGAGAGCGTGGCAAAAAGCAAATTGAGTCAGTTCTGTGGTGTATTTGAACCGGGAGATTTTGCCGCATTTGAATGGAGTATGAATCTTGACAAGTACTACTGGGACTGGGTGAGTGTCATGTCAAGCCCTCCCACTAGATGTGATGGATCGTTTCTGAACCTCGTCATCGGGACAGGTGCGGTCAACCAATCGGGGGTCGCGTCCAAGGAGTTGGATACGTGAACGAACTGCTAGGCCAGGCTCACTCATACGCCGGTACGCGACAACACGCAGACAAACAGGACCTTGACCTCCAATCCCGCGACATTCCCTCTCGACCGGACCATCTACGCGGATTTTTCGCACGACAATCAAATGGCTGCGATCTATGCTGCGATGGGACTATTTAATGAGACTGGTGAGGTCCTTAGCCCGACTCGCATCAACCCCAAAACGGAATGGGATACCTCGGATATTGTATCATTCTCGGCACATATGGTTGTTGAGCGGTTAACTTGCTCCTGGACCCGATCCCACGAGAGGACGAGGAGAGTATATCAGGATATTGGTGAATGACGCGCTGCAACCGTTAAGTTTCTGCGGCGGAGATAGGGATGGGTTGTGTCAGCTCTCAAAATTCGTGGAGAGCCAGAGTTATGCGAGGAATGATGGTGAAGGGGACTTTGAGAAGTGTTTCACCCCGTCACCATGAGGCATATCAGATATGTTTGCCAGACAGCGCTAATTTAACTCGATATGCTATAATCAGCTCCTCGGCATGCCTGTCAGTCTTGGAAGGACTCTGAAACAACCTGGTCTCCCATAAATGATGAATCGATTTAGGGACCACGCGTGCAGCGACCATCATGCTGCCACCCCACCAGCCGTCTGTCAGGTCGCCCCTGGTTTTGGGGAATCAAGTAAGACAGGAAGTGACCCTCGAACTTAGACGAGTCGCGATATGCCCAAAACTGTCCGGATTGAATCCCTCGCATAAGAGTCGATCTCATGGGGTTTCAGCCGGAGACGAACCATGGCGGTAGAACGAGATTGATCGTCAAGTCGGCTAGATGCTCAAACTCGCCTCCACTGAACTGATGATCTATATTATGAATTCGCATATGAGGATCACGACTGGCTTGGTAGCCGAAAATCACCCATTACCGGTGGAATTGGCACAAGCAAAATTAAGGGGTAAAATTGGTGAATCAGTGAAACAGCGTGCATGAGGGTATGCCAGGAAAAAATGAGTATGAGATTATCCGCATGCAGAGAATATCAATAAGGGGTGATCAGTTGCATGCTGAGCTGCATTGCTGCGCATATGTATCCACGAAACATCGGGGTTCCGTCAGCTACTAAAAAGAACGTATGCGTTGCTTTAACGGTAATGTGACGGGAAGATGAAAGTCAGAAGACTAGCTATGTCGATGGGATGGATAAAGATTCTACCGACGGGATCGAGCCCTCCCTTCTGAGCTTGATCTTCCAATGGGAGAGGAACTAACTTCAGCGCTGGAGAAATATCAGGGAAGCAAAAATAGCTTGGGTATGTCAGAAGGAGAATGTGATGGTGGGACCGGCCAACTGTTTCCAAATTCTTATCAAGACATCCATTGAGAAATAATAGAGTGGCATCTCAGAACTTGATGAACAATAGGGCTGAGTATCGCTCTTGACGAAAATTAGCCATGGAGGATCAACTGCCTTGTTATAGTTTTTAGGATTCGCAAGAACTTCAGGGCAACACGATGGAAACCTGATCACTGGCGAGCTGGATTGGCCCCGTCCTTGCATCTCCAAGCCTAGAACAGTAGGATAAATCCCACGTCTCGGGTTTACCCGTTTTCTCAGACCTGGACGTTTGAACTCGACCTCACCCCACCGGAGTGCTCGGAAGAGCCAAGGACGTCATACCACCACTCTGACATAAGACATTGTCGGTCTGTGTTGGTCTGGGTAGAGGGACTAGCTCTCACCCTAACTTCCCTACTTCTCACCTTCTTCGCCTTCTCTCCCATGCCATTCCCACGGCGGAAAGTGGCAGGTGTCCCGCTCGGATTGCTCGTCGCTGCGCTTGCGATATCTCAAATAGGTTTCAGTGCTTCTCCTGCCAAATTACCTAGAGAAAAAACTTGGCTGAAAAGGGGCACGCAAGGCTCAACTACCCAGTGTATTTCAGGATCCCAAATAAGTGCAGGACTGAGGTGATTTAAATCTTGGGTCATATGAGAGACCACTACGCTGCTGGAGGGGAACGAAGGTTCGGTCCGTAAACAGGGCCGTATCTCTATCGTAGCTCACGCGGAGTACGTAGCCAACTCACGCAGGCTGGCTCTGTAATCCCCCACAAAAATCCCCAATCTCTAAGTATGCTATATCTCCATCTCACTGCTTAGAACCCAGGGTTTTTTTACAAATGCCATCTACGACAGAATTTCTAAGCCCGGCTGTAAAGTTATTCCTCAGGTTGTCAACATGGAGTGGCGCAAGGTACAAAATACAAAAGAGGAACTCATTCGGGCCTGAGATGAGGACGTAAGCCAGTGAGAGTGCGTGATACTGATTTGTCCGGCAGCCATGGAGCCTTGGTATCTTGAAACCGTAGGAAAGGTGCGCTGGGGGGGCCATGGAACTGCACGACGTTTCCCCCGAGAGGGCCTGTATGGATTGACTTAGGCATGGTTGTGAAAGCATTGAGATATCGCAAATTTAAGCCAGATAATCCTATAGCCGGCACGATTTCTTAATCATTTTATAGTTGGAACCGGTCATGGGACACAGGTCCCTTCGGTATTTCCGTTTTTACAAATACCTTCCGTCCAGTCGTGTCACGTATATGGTAGTTGTGGTTCCATAGAACACAAGAAGCGAGCTTGGGAGACAGAAATACGCACATATAAACATGCGGTGGACAAGGATGGGAGTTGAATAGGTTCACCTCCCGCTTTTGTTTCCCGTCTCGCTCCTTCCCTTTGAAGACCTGACACTTAGGTTGCCGCAGAAGACTACTCCAAACGCACATACAACGAATCTGCTGACATGTCGGAGACTAGCAAAGACATTGAGAAGGCCCAGACGGGACCTAGGCTCGAGTATAGTTCTAATGGGGGACCGCCGCAGCCAATGAGACGTAGGATGGCTAACCCTGCGCCCATGTAAGTCAATCCAGTCCAGTGGGTTTTTGTTTTATTTTTCTTATCTTCCATCACAGGGGACTGTTTTCATTCGCGTCCACGACGTTTGTGTTATCAATGTTCAACGTCAATACTCGTGGTATCCACACCCCAAACGTAGTCGTCGGTATGTCTCTCTTTGGGGGTGGCCTCGTCCAGCTCCTTTCCGGTATGTGGGAAGTCCCTAATGGCAACGTATTCGGAGCAACTGGTGAGTAATGTACTACGTATGATCAGGACCAGAACTAATATTTCCCAGCTTTTTCGTCCTATGGGGCGTTCTGGATGTCCTATGCCACTATTTTCATACCAGCCTCTGGCATCATAGACTGCTTACGAGGGCCGCATGGACGAATTTAACAATGCCATTGGGATTGTACTTGATAGTATGGTTCATGATGACGGTCATGTTCATGTGCGTACCTCTATTACAACTGAGGAAAATTGCCATCGATGACATTAAATAAAAAATGCTAGTATGCCTGTTATGAGGAGAAACATGGCTCTCACGGCTTTGTTGTCGGTGCTTGCAATAGCATTGTTGATGTTGGCTGTTGGAGCCTGGAGTGGGAATCCCATGTGAGTTTCCCAAACAATGCTATGAAGCGCCAGCATCTGACATAGCTGGTAGGATCAACAAGGCGGGTGGAGTATTTGGCATTATTACAGCATTGGGGGCATTTTACATCGGAGTCGCTGAGATGATGCTCGCAGAAAGGACCGCGGCATTTAGGCTCCCTTTGGGAGTGTGGTCAGTGGACTAAAGTAGTGAAGCTGGTGGGGCGTGGAAGGGGCTCTATTAGTGATGTATGTACTCGCCTACTTAACAGGCTCAGTGGGAAAATGCCAAGAGCTGCCAATTCATGAGCGTTTCAAAGATCTCGCTATGGACGCCGAAATTTCTAGTTGGACCTCCCGATATCGTGCCGGTCTCACGGCGGATTGAGTTAAATACAGTTGACTCTGCTATAACTTATACCTGCAATAACCCATACTCTGCAATACCCCATAGCTTTTTGGCTCTCCAAAGTTGGTTTGCGGGATGGCAGAACCCATAGTGCCCGCTTAACTCGTAACCCATAGCCCCTCGAAGATAAAATCCCATAGCGCCGATGTCTATATATGGTAAATATATTATTCTGGAGTGTGACATTTGAGTGCTTACATGACGATTGACTTTGGAAAGTTGAATTGTTGAGCTCCCTTGAATTTCAACAAACATTCTCTATGTCCATATGTCTCCAAAACTACTTCAGATTCTTGAAAAAGGGCTCACCAAACTCAGAATGTCTCATGTTGTTTTGGTTTCATAGATACATCCCTCATTCCAATAGTAGAGGTATTATTTTTAATTAAATTTTAATCAATTTTTTTAATACCTTTCTCAAACCCCATACTCTGTTATAACCCATAGCAAAAACCTCTAAATTAGGTCGTTGAATATAATGTTTACTACAGTAGCTATATATAGTGGTGTTTAATATAGTAGCATAAGCCCTCGGTATGTACAGTGAAATCAGCTTTAGATTGACAAGCGGACAAGCTACGGATGTCTTGACAGTTTAGTGATAATATATAGATCCAAAAGTTGGAACTCCTCCGGCTTTGAAATCGTCACTAAAATCACCAGGACAAGGTTGATAACCACAACTAGAACAAGCAACGATACGAAGAAAGGCTTGCTCGCTACTAAGGCTGGTTGTGGGGCCCGAAGCGTTGCACTTTGCGGAGAGGTGTCATAGGAAGCAAAAGAAGGGAAGGTATCGTTAAGCTTCCATCCACTGAGGTAGGCTTTACTGGATGAACGGAGAACGTTGTCGATGTTCATGGCGATTTGATCTGGTTGTAAGGGTCGGATACCGGTCGAATTAGATATGGCTTCATCTGGAGGTCCCATGAGGAGCAGCATTGCGACAGGATTAATATCTGCACCTGGAGCCGGTTGTGCTGCGTCGAGTAGGGACCTAGCGAAAATAATATTGGCGGCAGATGTATGTATGTTACCAACAAGGGAAGTGCCTTTTGAGAGTGTTGCTGTCAGTGAGTTCTGTGCAAGCGTAGCCGTTGCCCGCACAATGACGGGTTTGGGGTCGCACAGAAGGACACTTCCGTTGAAGATGGTGGAGAAACTTGTGCCAAACAGATCACTTCCCAGGTTGACGCTGGACATAGGGAAAGTCGGTAGCCCATTAAGGTAGATTGAACCCTTTTTTAAGGGTGGGTCGGGTACGGAACTGTTTCCGACAAAGAGGAATGCAAGTAAAGCACCTCGTGAAGGATCCCCAGAGACGACTTCATCTGGTTGTATCAGACCCGTAACCACGGCTATAGTTTACTTTGAGTTAATTGTTTGAGGAGAAATAAGATCAAACTTACGTCCATACTGAGACAGCGCCGCCGCCCCTGGGATTACTCGGGCTTCCCTGATACGCCACTCTAACATATCATTTCCTCCAAATGGAACAAGGAGGGAACCATTATTGGGAGTTACATCCTTCCACTCGCATCCCATGTTATACGTTATGACGTCGCTTTCGTAGATGACCGATGCATTTCCTATACTTTGATTGAATTGGGGCCATGGAATGAGAATGCCCTCCTTGGGACTTTGGTATCCATACGTGTTGTTTTCCAATTGTTCTAAACGTGTTATGATGTTCGCCCTGTCCATTGCTTGGGTTTGGTTGAGTGCAAAGATTGAGGTATTCGCCACGATTGGGAGATTGGCCAACCGGATCTCCGTCGGTGAGTCGAACGACGCCGTGTTAGCACTGATGACACCGGCACCTAGGGGCCCTAGTGCTATGAGCAGCACTACAACGCCAAATGCGAGCCTGTACCGCAAGGTTGCAGCCTGTGAGATGAAATGTTTGGCTTGTGTAAGCTGGCCGCTTGTGATTCTCGATACTTCGTCTGTTTTTCCGGGCTTCAAAAGTCCAGACCTGTGATGTTGTGCCATACATTCAGCACTGAACACGTATGAAATAATGTCTTTGATCAGAACAGCTGCTAGAGTATGCCAAACCACAGATATTGCGGTGACGGCCTTGGTGTAGACTAGAGATGCGTCTGGCGAAACGGTACGGAGGGGGATGGGCCGAGTTAAGCACTTATAGGCGAAGATCAAGAAGCCAGCCTCTAGTAGAGCGAAAGAGACGACCCGAATGAGAAAATTGGATTTGCTGACAGAACTTTCTGGTGTTGTGGAGGGGGTAATGAGTGGCGAAGCGTGTATGCTACCTTTCCCTCGACGTCCGTGCAATGGCTTGAGCTGCACATACTCGACGTCAGAAGTGGATGAGTGGACGAGTGGTGGTAGCATAGAGATTTGGGTCTCCACAGCATCCCCGGAGATGTATTTTTATGAAGGAGAGCGCATATAGAAAGGCTTGGTGCAACCCATTTTTGACGTTAGAACCACGTGATCTTTGAAGGAAATCATTGTTTGAGTCCGAAACTTCAGGGGTACCATGACGATCGCACATCTGGCCTTAGGGCGCTGCACAAGTGGAGATTTAGGCGACGGCATCGTGCTCCGAGCGCAAAAACTTGGGCTTGGCCTCCTCACTCTTTTCTTCTGAATCCGCTAATTCGAGCTTTTTGGCTGTCACACAATCCCAGTATTATATTAGTTGGCCGCTCGTTCAATTTTTCCGTATTCTATACCAAGTCGGTTCAAGCTGCGTTCTTTTCTTTTACAAATGTATAGAGTTATATCCGCGGTAAAATTAAGCCAGGTATCCTCTGTCGCGTGAATTGGTCTGCTTTGTCCTTTATCTGGGTATTTCCTGAATCATTCCACCTCGGGATGACCCACTGGGTCATTACCCTGACAAATGCTTTGAATAGTCGTGGTCAATCAAGCAGGTATGCCAAGTCACGCGGATAACGACATACAGTCTTCTCCATGTCTTCTTATCCGCGGTCAATGGGGATCGCAAGCCGGTGTTTCACATGTGGTGTCGCCTCTGATGGTCTCCCGGCAACAGCGCCGGCAGGTCGATAAGAACGTCTGGCCCTTGCTAAGTTGTTCGAAACAGCACAAGTGCTGAACTCATATTAAGGGGCTTAGGAGTAGCCGACATATTCATCCTCTTGTTGATTGTTTCAACTCATTAAAACCACCGTCACTCAAATGGACAGCCATCCTATGCCACCCCATCCTATACCAATTCCCATGCATGATGCTGAGCGACTTCCCTTGCGCGGCGGAACACATAGTACCCGCAGCTCGTCACCTATTGCCCACCCTATCGTGCCAGAGGATCAATGCAGCAGGTCTAACTTTCTCCTCCGCATTTTCTCCTTCCTCTTGGTGGAATCATGTTTTATGGTCCTCGCTTACAGATGCCTTGTTCAGCCTATCCCTATTCACGTAGGCTCGTCCGAGCCATCTCTGGCTGAGGCCAAGGCTGCCACAACAGCAATTTCTGTGATTTGGCACACACTTGCGGTGTTTCTGATCAAGGATATCGTCTCGCGCGTGTTCAGCGCAGAATGTATGGCACAATTCTGCCGTTTTGGCTATCTGGAACCTGGAAAAACAGACAGAGTCTCGACCATCACGAGTGGACAACTCTCCCAGGCAAATCATTTCTTCTCACGAGCGGCTACTGCACAGTACCGACTTGCATTTTGCACCGTGGTGTTGATTATGATATTGGGCCCTCTTGGGCCCAGCGTAATAACCGCCAATGCAACGCTGTTTGATTCACGATCAGAGGTCCAGTTGGCAAACATGCCCCTTGTGCAAGTGAGCCCCGCCTTTCGCTCGAACCAGTCCCTGGCGATCGATAGGGCAAGTATTATCAGTCGTCTGGAGTGGCTGGAAAACAACACATTCGGCTTTCAGAGCCCGCAGGAAGGTGTTTTGATTCCTTGGCCGCGGCTCAATCAGGATCCAGGGGATACGTCGTTCATTTATGAAAGTGATATCATAATGTATAACACCAACTGTGAATGGAAGGACGTAACCCCAACAAATCAGTCTCTGCCTGGGGTTTCACCAAGCCAAGCTCTCTTGGTCCCTTTCCGGAGTAGAGATGATATGCTAAAGTGGAGCACAAGGAGGGGTCGTGTTTTGCCAACTCTGACGGATTTGAGTGTGTATCAATGTGAGATCGGTCGTTTTCTCCCTGATTTGTATTGCAGCTAAGACAGATGTTATAGCCGTGGTCACACAGTTGATGCAAACAGAAGACTCATTAGCTCTGGACCCGTCACGTGGTGCTTTGTTTGCGTTTCTCTTTGTTGGAAACAATTCACTGCTCCAGCCAGACCCGAGCGCCATTGTTCTCGATGGCCTCCCCACTTTTTCCCTTTCAGGGGTCTTGCTGGGCGATGATCCTTTAGGAGCACGATTCTCTTCCGGATTCAACGCAAGTATTCTTCTATGCGATCCTCGGCTAGAGATAGTGCGAGGAGAGGTTACCCTCTCACAGAATAAACTCGGTGCAAAGCCCCTCATAGGTGCTCCTCTAGTTGGAAATATACCTATAAATGCTAGCAAGGTCCTCTTCTCTCAATCACTCCTCGACGCAACAGCGCCCACGCCAGATGTACCAATCAATCCTATATCGTTGTTACTATTTATGGGGGGCCAAACATTCAGTCCGGATGGTCTCCGACCTCTGCCGCCCGACCAAATCAGCAAGAACATTAATGACTTGTTTCGGTCGTCTAGTAAAGCCTATGTTAGTGGTTGGAAGCCAGATGACGAGTTTGGCCAATTCGCTACCTATGACACCTCTCCTGCCGCTGCAACTCTCCGGGCTTCGCGTGTGACGCTGACGTCGACCAAACCTCTTTTGATCTCCTTACTTGCGCTTATTATTGCTATCACCCTGCTGTTGTTGGCTTTGGCCACTGTCGCCAAGCCTGAGGAATTTCAACTATTTGGTTTAGGAATCATCGTGAGTTTCTTCAGTGACAGGTCTTCTCAGTTGTACATACTTATTCTGGACATAGCCGATGATAGCCGAGGGATACAAATTCAGTGAATCGAACCCTTCTCTAGATTCACGACCTCCATCCAGGGAAGGCGCCTAGGATATCCCAAGTCGACCAAATTGCTCCCAAGGTCATGCGTCCTAATAACTTGCATTATGTGCTTGCCCACTCCCTGGCTATACCCCCCCCTTGCCATCTCTGCATTGTTGACCCTTGCACTTACCTTTACACTGATAACCGCTGGTCGCCCTTTATTCCTCCATCGGTGTATATATGTGTCTCTCACCACCTGCATGCATTTATGGCTCACTCCCGCCCTTCCTCTAGTAGGGGCCGCGGCGGACTCTCGGTTTCAGGGTTATCTTTTGCCTGATCGTCCAATCCAAACCGATTTTCAAGCTGATTTCGTGACTGGACTGGTGTATAATGTAGGAGAACGCAGATAAGCATTTAGTAGCCTATTTTCACTTGGAGTCATTTGGGGGGGATTGAACGTTGAATATTTAAATAATTATCTACGCACAATAAGCAGATGTAAAAACTAGCGTTCTGTTACAGAAATATAGTATGCTGCACTAACCGTTGAATATAGCGACATAGGCCCTCTGTACAATTACTTTCTACACATATAAGTGGACAGGCTACAGATGTCCCGATAATTTTGTGATAATATGTAGATCCAAAAGTTGGAACTCCTCCGGCTTTGAAATCGTCACTAAAATCACTAGGACAAGTGCGGTAGCCACAACCAGAACAAGCAACGATACGAAGAAGGGCTTGCTTGATACTAAGGCTAGTCGTGGAGCTCTAAGTATTGCACTTTGCGGGGAAGTGTCGTAAGAAGCCAAGGAAAGGAAGGTATCGTTAAGCTTCCATCCACTGAGGTAGGCTTTACTGGATGAGCGGAGGAAATTATCGATATTCATCGTGATTTGATATGGTTGTAAGGGTTGGAAACCGGTTGAATTAGATGTGACCTCATCTGGAGGCCCCATGAAAAGGAGGATTGCGATAGGGTTGATAGGTACACTTGGATTCGATTGTGTTGCGTCGAGGAGAGATCTAGCGAAAATAATATTGGCAGCAGATGTATGTATGTTACCAACAAGGGAAGTGCCCTCCAAAAGTGCCGCCGTTAGTGAGTTCTCGGCGAGCGTAACCTTTGCTCGCACGATGAGGAGATTGGGATCGCACAGAAGGACACTTCCGTTGAAGATGGCTGAAAAACTCGTGCCGAAACGATCGCGTCCCAAGTTGACGCTGGACATAGGGAAAGTAGGTAGCCCGTTGAGGTAGATTGAGCCCTTTTGTAAGGGTAGGTCGGGTAGAGAGCTGTTTCCGACAAAGAGGAATGCGAGTAGTGCACCTCGCGAAGAATCCTGAGAAATGTCTTCGTCTGATAATACCAAACCCGCAACCGTGGCTATAGGTCAATTTGAGCTAGATATTTGGGGAGAAACGGGCGCAAACTCACGTCCATACTCAGCCAGTGCCGCGCCGCCCGGAATTACCTGGGCTTCCCTGATATGCCACTCTAACATACCATTTTCTCCAAACGGAACAAGGAGAGAGTTATTATTGGGAGTTACATCCTTCCACTCGCATCCTATGTTGTACGTTATAACGTCGCTTTCGTAGATGACCGACGCATTTCCTATACTCTCATTAAATTGGGGCCATGGAATTAGAATGCCCTCCTGGGGACTCCGATATCCATATGTATTATTTTCCAACTGTTCGAGACGTGTGATAATGTTTGCCCTGTCCATTGCTTGAGTTTGATTGAGTGCAAAGATCGAAGTATTCGCCACGATCGGGAGATTTGCCAACTGGATCCCCATTGGCGAATCAAACAATGCCATGTTGGTATTGATAACACCAGCGCCCAGGGGCCCTAGTGGCATAAGTAGCACAACGACGCCAAATGCGAGTCTGAACCGCAAGGTCGCAGCTCGTGAGATGGAGTGTTTGGCTTGTGTAATCTGGCCGCTGGTGATTCTCGATACTTCGTCTGTTTTTCCGGGTTCCAAAAGTCCAGACATGTGATGTTGTGCTATACATTCAGCACTAAACACGTATGAAATAATGTCTTTGATTAGAACGGCTGCTAGCGCATGCCAAACCACAGATATTGCCGTAATAGCCTTGGTGTAGACAAGAGATATGTCGAGCGAAACGATACGGAGGGGGACGGGTCGGGTTAAACACACGTAGGCGAAAATCAGAAAGCCAGCCTCCAGTAGGACAAAAGAGACGACCCGGATGAGAAAGCTGGATTTTCTGATGGAGGTTTCTGGTGCTATGGAGGGGTTAATGGATGGTGATGAGTATATACCACTCTTCCGTCGACTTGTGGCATGCACGGGCTTGAGCTGCACATGCTCGACGTTAGAGGTGGATGTATGAACAAGTGGTGGCTGCATAGAGATTTGGACTTCAACAGCATCGCTAGGAGATATGAAGGCGAATGCATATAGAATGACATGGGCAACCAACCCCGGCATTACAAACATCTGACCCCAGGGAGAAATCATTGTTCAGTTCAAAACTTCAGGGGGACATGATGATCGCACCCTGAAACGCCTATCGCATTTAGTAGATGAGTGTTGCACTTAGCATCATAATAGCAGTAGGTCTGCACGGTGTTGAGAGGTTAGGGTTCGGCACACAAAGTGGAGCTATTGTCACAGTACTACACGTTACGATATGTATCTCGTGTCATGGTGGGTACCAAAGAGGAAGAGGATTCTCAAAGGTTACACACCTCTAGCGTTAAGGCACTGCATAAGTGAATGTTTAGACGATGGCATCATGTTCCGAGAGCAAAAGCGTGGGTTTGGCCTATCCACTGCTTTTTTCTAAATTTGGTATTTCGGGATTTCTAGCTGCCACGCAAGACCAACATTATACTAATTAGTCTAGATGATCACTTGTTCAATTCTTTGTATACCGGACCAAGTTGGAACTGGGGGAGGTATCCTGGGTTCTTGAACGTCATGATCCACTGTCTAAGAGTTTTGCCCATTTTCTGGGTAATTCCTGGATCATTCTGCTTTGGGGTGACTCACGGTCACTACGCCGGGGAATATTTTTGAATGTTCATGATCAAACCAAGCAGACGTGGCGGGCCACGGACGAGGCAATACAATCTTCTCGTATCTTTCATCTGATGTTAATGGGGATCACAAGCTGATATCTCGTATGTGGTATCGCCTCTGATAGTCTCTCAGCAACGGCACCGGCAGGTCAATAAGGCACATCTCTATTGTACCAATATACGGCGCTCCATCAAGATGTTCTGAGTAGTGCAAAGTATCGAGTTCATGTTAATAAATACAGGTTCGTGATAAGGACTCAAGGACAGCCAAAACATTCATTCCTCTTGCTGACTGCTTCCAGCTTGTTAAAATTATCGTCATTCAGATGCCGCCTCACCCTATATCAGCTCCCATTCGTGATGTCGAGCGCCTTTCCTTACACAGCGGAAATCATAGCACCCGCGTCTCATCACCTATTGTCCACCCTATAGTGCCAGGGGACCAGTGCCGCAGGTCCAACTTTCTCCTCCGCATTTTCTCCTTCCTCTTGGTGGAATCCTGTTTCATGGTCCTCACTTACAGGTGTCTTGTTCAGCCTATTCCTGTTCGCGTAGGCTCGTCTGAGCCATCTCTGGCTGAGGCCAAGGCTGCCACAACAGCCATTTCTGTGATTTGGCACACACTTGCGGCATTTCTGATCAAAGACATCGTCTCGCGTGTCTTCAGTGCAGAGTGCATGGCGCAGGTCCATCGATCTAACCATCTGGAACCCGGAAAAACGGATAGAGTGTCGACCATCACGAGTGGACAAATCACACAGGCAACTTATTTCTTCTCACAAACCGCTACTGTACAGTACCGACTTGCATTTTGCACCGTGGTATTGATTATGATATTGGGGCCTCTTGGGCCCAGCGTAATAACCGCCAATACGACGCTGTTTGACTCACGGTTGGAGATCCAGTTGGCAAACATGCCACTTATGCGAGAGGACCCTATCATTTTTTCGGACCAGTCCCTGGCGATTGATAGAGCGGGTATTATCAGTCGTCTGGAATGGCTGGAAAACAATACATATGGTTTTCAGAGCCCACAGGAAGGTATTTTGATTCCTTGGCCGTGGCTTGATCAGAATCCAGGAGATGCGTCACTCATTTATGAAAGCGATATTATAATTTACGACACCAGTTGTGAATGGAAGGACGTAACTCCAACAAATAAAATGCTGGTGAATGGGGGTGCACCCAGCCAGGCTCTCCTGATTCCTTTCCGGAGCGGGGATGATACACTAGAGTGGGGAACGAGGAGATTTCGTGTTTTGCCAACTCTGGCGGGTTTGAGTGTGTATCAATGTGAGATCGGTCGCTTTCTCCCTGATTTGTATTGCAGCTAAGACAGATGTTGTAGCCGTGGTCACACAGCTGATGCAAACAGAAGACTCATTAGCTCTGGACCGATCACGTGGTGCTTTGTTTGCATTTCTTTTTGTTGGAAACAATTCACTGCTCCAGCCAGACCCGAGCGCCATTGTTCTCGATGGCCTCTCAACTTTTTCCCTCTCAGAGGTCTTGCTAGGCGATGATCCTTTCGGAGCAGGATTCCCTCCTAGTTTGAACGGAAGTGTTCTTCTATGTGATCCGAGGCCAGAGATAGTGCGAGGAGAGGTTACCCTCTCACAGAATAAACTCGGTGCAAAGCCCCTCATGGGTGCTCCTCTAGTTGGAAATATACCTATAAATGCTAGCAAGGTCCTCTTCTCCCAATCGCTCCTCGACGCGACAGCGCCAACGCCCGATGCACCAATCAATCCTATATCGTTGTTACTATTTATGGGGGGCCAAACATTCAGTCCGGATGGTCTCCGACCTCTGCCGCCCGACCAAATCAGCAAGAACATCAACGACTTGTTTCGGTCGTCTAGTAAAGCCTATGTTAGTGGTTGGAAGCCAGATGACGAGTTTGGCCAATTCGCTACCTATGACACCTCTCCTGCGACTGCAACTCTCCGGGCTTCGCGTGTGACGCTGACGTCGACCAAACCTCTTCTGATTTCCTTACTTGCGCTTATTATTGCTATCACCCTGCTGTTGTTGGCTTTGGCCACTGTCGCCAAGCCTGAGGAATTTCAACTATTTGGTTTAGCCATTATCGTGAGTTTCTTCAGTGGCAGGTTTTTTCAGTTTTACTTATTCTGGATCTAGCCGATGGTAGCTGGCTACAAATCCAGTGAATCGGATCCTTTTTTGCATTCACGACCCTCATCTAGGGAAGGGGCCTAGGATGTCCCAAGTTGCCTAAACTTCCCCTAAGACCATATGTCCCAACAGCATGCATTTGTGGTTGTCCGGTCCCTGGCTATATCCTCCCCTTACCGCCGCTGAACCACTAGCCCGTGCGCTTACCTTCACACTAATAACCGTTGATCGTCCCTTCGTTCCACTGTCGGCAAATATATGTACACACCTCCTACCGTTTCGCCACCGCCTGGCGGCGTACTCGATAGCATATCTGAAAGAATGCACTGCCGCTTCGCTCTTGTTTACTATAAATTAGCGCCGAAGCATCTCGTTCTCTAAAGCCCCCGACCACTTTTGCTCTCATCCTGCTCATACAATTGTTTTTGGCTATATCTGATATTATAATTATCTTTGCATTGGGATTCATGAGCACCTTTATTTGAGGTTATTCATTGAGATGGCGGATAGGACAATTTCGTTACCAAAGTCATAACAAGGTCTACATCCCAACATTTGTCGTTTCCCGGTCGGGATCTATGTTACTCACGCTTTATCTGCACTCGTCTATATCCTCCTGAGGGCGCATGGTCCAACTATCCCTCCAACAGGACTATTTCGCGCCCGCCCTTCCTCTAGTGGCGATGGTGGCAGACTCCCGGCTCCAGGGCCGTCGCTTGTCTGATTGCCTACTCGGAACGATTTGCCAGCTGTGGCATTTGCATTCCTTGACTGGACCGGGGTATGACGTAGAACATCTTCTAGAAGAGCGTGGATCAGCATTTGGATAAGCAGAGTTGGCAGTCTGTGGTTGTCAGAATGATCCCGAGTCGATATTTTTTTCTGTTTTATTGACAGTGAAGATGCCTCGTCCAATGTTTGGGATGTGGACAGTGCCATAAATTGTTTATTCTTTCAATTTTTGTGGCCAGCACCCGCATTGGACACCCTCGTGGAGCCGAGGGCCACCTTCCGGCCACATCAGGCGTGTTCATTAGGTTTGTGATAGGTCAACTGGGCGACAATGAGGCTGGGAAGGTTTTGAGGCGCAGCGGTATCGGCCCGAGGCGAATAAGTACGGGGAGATGGCTTTGTGAGATCCAAAGCAGCCCATCAAAATATTTCAATTCCCGCCGAAACTGCGCAATTCAGCTTCCCGAGCCCCTCTGTCGTCTTCTGCTCTTCCCCTCTCTTCACCCGATGAGCCTGATATTCGTGATTTGCTGCCGGTCCCCACTGCCTGTAACGATGTTGGTCGATTGGATTTGAAGTCGATGGCATCTCAAAGCCTCTTCAAGGGCACTATATAGCCCACAGGTCGTTTAGGGAAAATCAGCGCGAGCTGGTGTCCGTCGGAAGGACGGCGGCACTTAGACTCCCTTTGGGTAGGACTGAGGTATCAATGATCTGCAAGTGTATAATAAAATGGCAGGCATGATGGGAGAGTGGGAGCGAAGCCTGCTGCGTGGTATTAACCTCCCCGTCATTGACCAATCGCATCTTGGTTCTGGGACTCATTCCCACCCTTACCTGTTGTCTTTCTGCCACCCTCCCACTCTGTTCTTGGGTTGTGGAGAATCTTTCCCCCATGCCCGAATACGTATATGCTTTGCATGACTTTGCTCCCGAAAACGAGGACGAGGTCTCCTTCCAGGCCGGAGAGCGGATTGAGGTTGTTGAGAAGGACGATTTCTATGGAGATGGCTGGTGGCAAGTGCGTCGTCCTATTCTTTCCCATGTATTACTCGCTGCTCGCAAGCAGACCCCGCCGGTTTCTTGTGGCTCTCTCTGTTTTCTCCGCTCATCCTCCGGACCCATTGTTCATACCTTTCCATATTTAGGGTCGTAATCTAATGGGAAGAGTTGGTCTCTTTCCTGTGAGCTATACAACCCCTGCCGCCCCTTCTGCTATTGGCTCGACTGCCGCTCCCGCAGACGACAGTATACCGGAAACAGGTACGACTCCTCAATTTATACAACAAAAGAATAATTCTGATTACCTTGTTTCAAGAGCCAGAAGCAACAGCCCTCGGACTAGAGGCAAATTACAAAAATATCGTTGCACCTGTTCCCAAGGCCGCCCCTGCCAGGTTTCTCAATGGAAATCACGACTTTGGCGACCTGCAGCCGGCTGGCAATGAAGTCATGGAAGTTACTTTGACCGATGTTGAAGAAGCTATTTCCCAGATTGGTCGAAATCATAATAACAATAATGATGATCATAGCTCCGACACGAGGGACGACAGAGATACCGACACCGATATTGGCCTCAGTGACGTTGATGGTGTGGGCGATGCAAATGATGCAGAGGGTTGGCACAAGAGGACGCGGATGACGCTCGCGGAAAAAGCCAGACGAGCGGTTGAGGAAGCGGAGAAACTCGAGGCCATGATGAGTGGTTTGGACGTCGACTCTGAACACCGTTCTGCTGCTCCTCCAATTGAAGTCGAGTTGAGCGACGAAAGTGAAGATGAGGTTGAGGGTGAAGAGTTGACTGCTCATGCGGGGGCCTTTCACGGAATTCCGGAGGAGGACGAAGGTGTTGAGAGTGACGGAAACCTTCTAGAAGCCCAAATGAAGAGTGATGCCGCAGACACTCCCGATCCTATTCGTGAAAACAACGCACCATTTCAAAGGTTTGCATCAGTTGTACAGCTAGCAACAGCATTCTGATCGCCTCTCAACAGAATCTGGTTCCGTCCCCGTGCCCTTCGTGGTGATTGGAGCACGACCACCCCCGAACAGTCGAATGTTCTTTCGTCCACTGGAGAGGAAGTTGATTCACTCCCGCTTCCCGAGAATCAAGAGATACAACTGGAAATGGCTATGGCTGCCCCTCTACCAGCTCCCAACATGGCTTTGTCTTATGCTCAGATACCCGAGCTCCACTCGACTTCCAACCCCACAAGTTCGTTGCCTATTAGCGCTAATGTCAGGGATGACACCAAACCAGGTAGCCCTGGACCCATGTTGGTCTTTGAACCCACGTATACCAGCACCCCTGTGCGTAGTTCAACATCTTCTCCGTCACCTGCAACCTCGGCACCAACTGCGCAAAATCTCGCACCTGCCGCTTTACAACGTGATCTAGTGCACCCAAACCACCATAACGCTACTTCGTCTTTGTCTCCCAATACCACCACTCCACCCCCTCCGGTGTTTGTTCCTGACCCTACACCTTCCATTGAGGCACAAAGCTCTACAACTACAACCATTATCGCCTCAAATGCTGATGCAATCTCACCTCCCCCTTCCGCGACATTCTCGGCCATAACGAGCAGAAAGAAGAAAAAGGATAAGCTCCCCTCGGAATGGACCCTTGAGGATGTTGTAGATTGGCTGAAGGTCAAAGGTTTCGACCAAGACGTCTGTGAAAAGTTTATTGGTACTTATTGTTTTTCTTTCTTGCCCTGGCTAGAATACTTAAACGAATATCTCAGAACAAGAAATCACCGGCGACGTCCTCCTCGAGCTTGACGTCAACCTCCTCAAGACTGAAATCGGGATTATGGCATTCGGGAAACGCGTGCGAATTTCCAACGCGATTGCAGAGCTTCGTCGACCACCCTCCACAACCTCCTCCGACCATACTGAACTTTCTCCAATGACACCACCGCTCGCATCTATCCCCGTCTCACACCCCCAGACTCACTCACGGACACAATCACAGCCATATGCTCCTCATTCGTTCCCTGGGAATGGGCATGCGTACTCGCAAAGCATTCAAGGCTCACTCGGTGGCCCCCTTGGATTCCCTGGTGGGGAAACAGCAGCAATTACTAACGGATATGGGCAACTTACTGCTAGTGATGGGTCTGTTATGGTTGGAGGCTTGTTCGCTGAGAGCCTTCCGTCGCAGGATGTGAGTGGTGACTTTGTCTATGTAATGAAGGGAGGGGAGGGGGTGGAAGTTCATGGGGGTGGAGTAGGGTTGGGTGTCTCGAATGACGGTGGGTTGCTGGTATGTTGTTTCTGAATACTTGGACCCTCGCTAACAAGCCTTTCTCGAACCTGGAAGTCTCATTCTGTGCAACTACCGTTGTCGCCTTCTGATGGAGCGACGCAAGACTCAGTGGTCGCTGATGCTCTCCGATCTGAGCCTGTTGAGGCAGAGGAACGGCCTGAGGGCCGCGGGCATATGAGTGAAGGCGAAGTTGCTCCGACTTCCAGGGTGCGGAGGAAATTGTTTGGCAGGTCGCATGATTCTGCGAGTTCGTCGCTTCGCCATCGAAAGGATACGTCCCTCTTGGATTCTACTGCCAAGGAGATGCTGGGTGGGGGAGGGAAGGATAAAGATGGTGGAACCATAATGTCCCGTCGTGGAAAGAGTAAGAGGAGTATTGACTCTGGGAAGGGCGGTGATAGGCTGAGTATCTTTGGGGGGGCGTTTGGCGGGTCTTTGAGCAAGGGAAGGAAGCCGCCTCCAAGGTGCCTTTTGTTTCATTATGACTGAATTGTTGCGTGTACTCACGATCTGATGTTAGTGTCGATGATGCCCATGCTAGTCAATCTGAAAAATCGTCGTCTCTTTTCAGTCTTCCTCGTCTTCACTCGAATGCTGTTCGCAAACCCTCGTCCACTCATCGTTCACTCACACCTAACGGCTCGCCCAAGAAGGATTCGAGTGACACTAGAGAGCAACAAGATCCACCAGCTAAACGGGAAAAGGCGAAGACTACCAAGGAGAAAGATGTCAAGGATCCGACTTTGTTGCGCAAACGCACGTCGTCATCTTCCTCTGGCAATCATACGACTGCTGCGGCCATGAATGGAGATGGTGCTAGTCCCACAGGCATTGTCAGGCCTGGAAAGAGCATTCTAGAACAGATTGGGGAACCCGATCATGCTGGGTGGATGAGGAAGAGGGGTGATCGATATAATAGCTGGAAGGCCCGGTATCTGTTGCTCAAGGGCCCGCATATGTATTGTTTGAGAAATGACAACAAATCGGTAGGGTGCATTTGTGTTGATCGAAGATCCTGTGCTGACATATTCTATAGGAAACGAAGATCAAGGGGTACATCAATATCATTGGATACAAGGTTTCTGTCGATGAAAATCTGGATCCTGGGCGCTATGGGTTTCGGATAGATCACGATCACGATCGCACACATTATTTCAGTTCGGATGAAAAGGTCATAGTGAGGGATTGGATGAAAGCCATTATGAAGGCAACCATCGATCGGGATTATACGAGTGCGTGGCCTCTGTGACTTTTTTTCCACCCGTTCTAATAAACGCTGTTGCAGAACCCGTCGTTTCCTCTTGCAATATACCCACGATTCCGCTCACTGTCGCACAAACTATGAACCCTGCTCCTCGACCTCCTTCCCCAATGGCTCGTGCCGCAACACAGAAGGCACTTCGACGGGAAAACCCTGATCAGCTCTCTACTCGTGATGCACAAGTATTGATGGGATTCTCGGCCAACCCAGACGGCAACGACGGACGCACAAGTTTCGATTTACTCTTCACCAATCAGGATGTCGGTACACCTGTAAGTCCCGACCACGATCAAGGACAAAACGCCGTCCCAACCCCAACGACGGGCAAGTCCATGACGGCTCCTCCCCGACCGTCACGGGAGATGCGTCGGGCGTCTTCGACGCGCTCGTCGACCCTTGTAGGTCATGGTGGAGACGTGTTGATCGAGTGGGCCAACGCCCATCTCCCACCCTCGTTGCGGGTCACAGATTCCTCTAGGTCCGAGTTGTATTCTGGTCTAGCTCTTCTGCGGCTGGCAGAATCCATCAAGGGCAAATCTTCCAACCCACCTGTTCCCGATTCCGCGTTTCCCGCAGATGCGAGCGATGAAAAGCTGGACGGGTTATTCAGATTGTTTGACTTTCTGTTGGACAATGATGTGAAGATAGGCAACGTGAGTATTAATGACGTGAGACAGAGGAGAGGGGATAAAGTATTGCAATTGCTGAAGGCACTGAAAGCATGGGAAGATAAGAGGAAGGCGATTATGCAGAGTATTGGGAAGCCACCGGTGCAGGTTAGCGGGTTTATCGGGCCCATCTGGGCATGAGGGTGTATCTTCAATGTGGACCCATGGTTTCAGCCGATGGATTCTCTTTGTTAGCCCTTTCCCCAGCATTTATGATTGGTGACTACCAGAGTCTGATACATATTCCTTTATCGAGCGATTGCCGTGTATATTGCTACTGAGATCTCCTGATTATTTATTACACATGCTGTAAATCTCTGGCATTTGCTCTATGGCTATATTGGACTTAACCTTAACCTTGAGGGGTTAACACTGGACATGACATCGGAGAGAGTTGGATTACTTGGGGTTCCTCAACACTTCTGGGCTGCCGTGGACATGTTTCAGGGGGTTGATGGACAGGCGAGGCGTTAATGTCCTCGTTCGGGAGACGTCGGGGGAGTACCCTTTCCGAGGCACTAGCCCTTTTCCGGACCCGCTGTAGAGACAATTCTTACAGCTTGGCGAGAACATCGATCACAACGGCAGTTGACCAGCTATAACATGGTACATCGTATAGGCAATCCATGAGGAGACCTCCAGTTGTGTCCCAAGGTGCATGAGCACAAGTCAGAGGAGGTAACGCGATTTGGCAGAGGTACTTAGAGGATAATGCACATGAAAGGGCGGTAGTGACGTACACGGGAAGCCCCGCCGGATCAGCGTCCGGTGGTACCAATGATAAGTCAGATAGATAGCCGCCAAACCAAGTCTTCTTAAACGAGGCTTCGAAGCGGGGGACCCGTTGCTAGGACAAGATGAAAAAGATTCCGTTTGGCTCTCTTGTTACATTGACGTTCGTCCCCCTGATCCACGGGGCGATTTATGCTCGCTTCGAAGACGTTCCACAGGATTCGCCATTCGACTTTGTGATCATCGGAGGTAGGTTTCCACTTCATTCAAGCTGACTCCGGAATAATTCTAGTGCAGGCGGCACTGCTGGGAACACTCTTTCAAACCGACTTACGGAGAACCCTCACTTCAATGTGTTGGTCCTTGAAGCAGGTCCATCGTGCGTCCTTCCATTAACGTATGCTCCCGCCCCTACTAACATAGCCAATTGACACAGGAATGAAGGCGTGCTGGACTCCATAGTTCCATTCTTCTGCTCCAAAGTCGTCCCGTTCACAGCATGGGACTGGAACTACACAACTGTTCCGCAAAGGGAGCTGAACAATCGCTCAATTATTTATCCCAGGGGTCATATACTTGGTGGCTCGAGCTCCGTCAGTGAGCTGCCGAATTGTCTTTCTGCTGGCTGGAAGCCAGTGCTGAGGGTAATTTTACTAGATTACATAGCCTACCTACGGGGTTCATCCGAAGACTGGGATCGGTACGCGGCCATCACCCGGGATCAAGGATGGAGCTGGGACAATATTCAGCCTCTCATCCGCAAGGTTCGCTTTTAAATCCTCGTCTATACAAGACTGCTACTAATAGTTAAGGAAACAGAACGAGAGGTGGACTGAGCCAGCCGACCATCATAACACCACTGGCCAGTTCAACCCTGACTTTCATAGCACCACCGGCATCAATTCGGTTAGCCTTCCCGGCTTCCCTCGTTCCAATATCGACTCGAGGATTATACAAACCACCAAGGACCTTCCTGATGAGTTTCCATTCAACGAGGATATGAACTCTGGTAATCATCTAGGGCTTGGTACGATTGGGACGCAATCAGGGGAACACACCGACTGACATTGCAATTTCCTCAGGCTGGGTTCAGAATACAGTTAATGGGGGTAAAAGAAGCAGCTCAGCCACTTCGTACCTGGGACCTGATTTTATTTCACGCAAAAACCTCCATGTTCTTGTCAATGCCCGAGTCACTCAGCTGCTCAAGACAGGGAGATCCCGAGACGGCACACCGGAGATCCTCGGCGTCGAATTTGTCAATGTTGATAACACTGGTAGGGGATAAATATCTCATCCATCCCGCACCCTTTTTATTTATCACCCCCCATCAGGCCGGAGGCTCACCGTTCGGGCACGAAATGAACTCATACTCTCTGCTGGATCAGTGAACACGCCTCAGCTCCTCCAACTCTCGGGGATTGGTGATCACAATCTGCTCTCCGCTTTGAACATCCCAACTCTTCTCCACAACCCGTCCGTTGGTCGAAATCTCTCCGACCATCCACTTGTCGAAAATATTTGGCGTGTGAACTCAAATGACACTTTTGAAACTGCTGGAAGAAATACGACGATTGCTGCTGAACAACTGGAGGAATGGAAGGCAACAGAGATGGGCCCTCTGGTTGACGAGTTTGCCAATCAGTTGGCTTGGCTGAGGGTCCCAGATAGCGAGACCGAACATTGGGCAAGGTTTGAGGATCCAGCGGCTGGGCCCAATACGGCCCATTACGAGCTGATATTCATTGTGAGTGTAGTCTAACTTTGTTGACTGGTCGGGGCACCGATAAAACCGTAGAATGGTATTCTCCCCGGATCGATTCCCCTTCCACCCACTGGTAATTTCTTTACCGTCGTCACAGGTGTCGTATCTCCGACGTCACGTACGTTTGGCAGGTTTCTTCAGTCAATAATTAATAATTCTGGTCCGCAGGTGGCTCCATAATGCTGAACACCTCCGATCCCTTTGCACCGCCCCTCATTAACCCCAACTTTTTCAGTACAGATTTTGACTTCGAAGTGATGAAATTTGGCATCCGCAGCGCTCAAAAATTTGTTGCTGGACCTGCATGGAACGACTATATCATTGCACCCCTCAATGGAGAAGATAATACTACTATGGCTGGGACTGATGAACAACTGGATGAATACATTAGGGCAAATGCTGCCACTATTTTTCACCCCGTCGGGACTGCATCAATGTCCCCTGTTGGTGCCGATTGGGGTGTCGTGGATCCGGATTTGAAAGTGAAGGGTGTGAATGGACTAAGGATTGTTGATCTCAGCGTTTTGGTAGGTGCCCTTTCCCCTTAACTGTCAGGTTTACTTCTTGTGACATACTGATCGTGTTTTTATCCTCGGGTAAGCCGATCATACCCACTGCTCACACCCAGGGACCGTCGTACATTGTTGGGGAGAGAGCTGGGGATTTGATTAAAAGGAGCTGGGGCTAGCTAATAATCATCATTAATTACCTCCGGCGGTACTATGCCCCTCCCGTGCCCCACTGGGGTCTTGTGCATCACGCGTTAGTCACGCTGTGCCGACGCAAGCCGGGTGATGGTTCAATTGAGTGAGTGTGATGGCGGTGATGGGGGACCGAGTTTGGTCAGCGGTTAAAGCTTTGATCCAATTTCCTACTCCAACATGGCACTCTTCCAGTGGGTGTGACATGAGCAGAAAGACATATTGTTGGAATTCCGGATTTAGTGTACAAACTACTCTGTATCATGTGACCTCCCCCCCCCTTAGTACCACATAGCTACCTCATGTACCTTGCTTGTTTACTCCCAACCACTATCTTGTCTGCTTGTGTGAGTCCCTTCAACACATATCTCATGATGCACTGCAGCTGACTGTCTCAAAACACCACCAAATGGTACTTACATAGAGTAATAATAAGCCTACAAAAAATGAGATGATAAAAGTGGACAGGGGTGAAGATATTCAAGAAAACACAAACCCCTGGTGGGACACAAGAGGGGGGGCTTTGTCCCCCATTTTTGAATCTGTCCAACAGCTGTAATAGTAAATACCATGTTATCCTTTCATCCAGCTGTACAACATGAATGGATACATTACCTCTGCAGCTAAAGGCCTCCTAGAATCAGCTACTAGTAGACCAAAGTGGTATTGTATGATATTTTTGTGGAAGAAAAATTGTGGCTCTCACAGTCATGTCTGTTGAGCTATTGGATAGCAAGGTATTAGGTAAGAGTCACCATAAGACTGGAAATGCTGTGAGTATTAGCAGTAAAATTGACCACTCCCTGTGCCAAATATCAAGCTACTAGACATTACAGCTCTGTCACAGCCCATACTCTGCAATAACTTACTTCCACAAAAGTGGCTTGCAAGGGATCTTTGGTCTCTGCCCTAACCCATACCCTATGAAAACCCATAGCCCAGACCTTCCACCAACTGCTATGGGTTGAGACAGGGTCAACTGTAGTGATTGGGCTAATAATAGTAGTCGCAATGGAGGCGGGTAAACGCCGGGCTGCACTGTGAGTGATTACTGTAGACAAATAGAAGTCGAGTCCGTAATTGGATTATCCTTCCCTTCATTTACTCACAACTCAAGCTGAGATTCAAAAAAAAAAACTATTTCACAACAATATAACATAATAATACTGAAGATGCTCCAGCCGCGGCTTGTGTATGACCCTCCTTGCTGTGTTTTGGCGTTTGTGCTATCATTCAGCGCACGCATAGACTCGATGATAACGCTAACACTAACCAACCCAATAGGTGTGCTATTTAATCCTTTCCAAACACTACAAACCAAGTTCCAAATCATCTATTAGAACCCAGTTTTCTCGACTCGTGAATCCTGATCAAGTTCTTCAGAAGCAGTGGTTTTCACCACATCCTCTGCATTTATATTAGGAACAGGTCCGCGAAACCACTTGTGTGCGGAGAAGATCCAAGATAATGCTGAAAATAGGAACACTCCGGAGAAGATTACCACTGCGTAATCTTAATCCCACACGACATATTAGCCAAGGCGAGCAGAGAGAGGCACAATAATAACTGTAATACGCACTCATGTCGTTGGAGCTTCTAATATGCGGACTTAATGGGAAGAGGAGGACAACGCTGACAAAGAGTGCCCATAGCACCGCAATAGTACCGATAGGTCTTGACCATCGTCCGAGGTTGAATGGTCCTGGGACGAAATTCTTATGGCCGTATGTGATGCGGAGGAAAATGGGGATGGCGTAGGATATATAGAGACTGGCTACGGTTGCTCTGCATTTAAGGATGGCTCAGCTTCTTGCCAGTTGGTAGGGGGGTACAAGTCATTGGTGCAACATACCCAGCAAGGGATGATAGTGCAGTCTCAGACCAGACTAGGACACCAATAATAGCTGAAATAACCATGACAAGCCAGACAGCATTTATTGGCGTCTTTGTTCGAGGATGGATTTGCTTCCACCATCGGGAACCCGGTAAACCATTGTCTCTAGCAAGAGCAAAGGTAACCCTAGACGCATCGACGCCTTGTGTGACACCGTTCACCCACTGGGCAGATAGATGTAAGTGAGCTTCTGTGAGGACGGGTGCCTCCAAGTTGATGCAAGACGGAAGCTTACTTGGACAAAAATACATAGACTCCATACAGCCAACATTCCCTTTTTACCAAAGGTATTCAAATAAACTTGGCCCATCGGTATGGAAAGGTTTGTGTTGACAATGTCAGTTATGTTAGTTGAGGCGAAGCTGGCCCCGAGGAAAAGAAAGAAAGCCAGGACCTCTGTGCCTAGTACGCCCGAAAGTATGGCAATGGGGGCAGAACGCGCAGCACCTGAGACCTCTTCGGAGATATGTGCGGCAGCGTCATCTGCGAAGGGTGTTCCATAGTAGAATGTTATTAGTGGATATACGGGCTTCATTTGTGGTTGAGGTTAGAGCTCACATCCACTCAAAATCCACATAGCAGCGGTAAATGACATGATGAACGCCCAGCCATCTTGGGCACGGATGGGGATGAGAATGGATAAATCGAGGGTAGGTGTGGATACGTACTGTTGTCCCAACCAGTATTATTTTCTAGGAGCGTGAAAGCATCTTTAGCTGAGACCCTATTCTCCCCCGGTACAACAATCAGAGCTATGGCCGTAGATATTGTGGTCCCGACTAGAAATTTCTCGTTCAGAATTCGTCAAACTTATTCAACGAAACAAACAACCGTTTATAAGACCAGTGAACAACGATAGACGAGCCAAAGTTCGTGAACCTGACGCGCACACAATAGCATTGGAGAGGATATTAGCCAAGAGTATCCCAAACGTGGGACCAGGGCCGAGATTAATTGCTCCTTCCGAGCCTACCGCAATTGCTGTCGTGATCATCTGAGCACTGATCGTGCATAAGATGAACGGTATGACCTGCTAATGAAAAAGAATAACTTGCTTGACAAACTCGATCGAGCATACCAGAAGAACTTGACCAGTGACGTTTGCCCAGCCAGTCATCCAGCTGATGAGTGGTGCGTGTTTGGGTGGAGCTAGTTTCGCCGAAAAATAGTATAATCCAGCGCTGGTTCTGAGATGACTTTAGTTTCAATAACCTGAGGTTTGGAATAAAACAAAAGACGTACGGCATGGATGAAGTTAGCTCTGCCAATGATAAGGCTACACAAATGACGAAGAGACTTGGTATGATCCAGCCAAAGACCATTCCGAGGTGCCCAGCTAAATAGTTTTATCACACGTCGAAAAAAAGGCTTAAATTCATTGATCGCATAAGGCTGACTTACCGGTTATCAAAGGGAAGAAGAATGTTGAGGACACGGAGGAACATACTCCCATGATAGAGAAAGCGAATCCAATTGTGTGTAAGAGCTATTATATTATTCAAAATTAGATAAACGATAAAAAAATAGTAGACATGGATAGAGACATACCGAAAACTCGCGTCTAAACTCGCTCTTGTATCCCAACTTCGCCAGAATGGCATCGTCCCGGCTCGTTGATCGAGCGTTCGCTTCATGCTTTGTGGTTGAAGACTGACTTGGCCTCTCCATTGCAGGGAGCGGAGAAAGGTGGGTTAGATTGACGTTTGGTGGAGTTATACTTATAGAAAGATAACGACGTACCCACGACATAAAGGCAGCTCCCTTTGGACCAGGATCTCACATGCTTCGTGACATGACTCTCTTTGAAAGTGGCGCGGCTCCCACGACGTTTTTGCCTATGGGAGCCATGTAAAGCGGAGGTCTAGACGATATTGAATGATTCTGCCGCTAGAAAGATCGTGAGAATGTTCTACGTTAGGAGAAGGGCCACGTGATGCGAGGAATACAATGATAAGACCCTGAGTGCCCAATTGTCGCGGTGTTTGCGGGTCGGCACTAGCTCACGTATATAGAACGATAATGCTCACCTTCGGGTTCTGATTGCTCGCTAAGTACTGGTCCCTTCTCCTGGGTTATTCAATCACATACGACTATATATCCTTGGCAACAAGCACAGATGCGATTTTCAGAGCCTAGTAAAAATGACCCCCCCCCCCCCGAACACACCCAGATTGTGTTCTGTCCGTTAATAGTTCTCAATCCTACATAACGCCACATATGTCTGACAAGAGGAGCTGATTGGATTTCGCCCATGTGTACCGTTCTAAAGATACAGAGCAATGATGTATCGTATTCCCACCTACTATCGATATTTGGCTATCCCCACTATTAATCATTCGATGGCACATGTGGATCCCTCAAGAGGTCCTTGATAAACAACCCTATTACTTTTCTCCGTGCCCTCTCTAGTCTTAGTCTCCGATTGAACCATGAATGAAAAGAAAAATGATACAAGATCCGACCAAAGCGGGTCTGACCTCGAAGCCTCCACGAACTCGCCTCCGGATAGAGTCGATCGTCGTACGGGCGATGGGAAACTCGTACGTCAGCTCAAAAACCGACATATATCGATGATAAGGTGCGTTTGTTAGACCGTCGGTATGAATATGCGGGGTTTTGCCGCTTGTTAATAGTATCCTCTTCAAAAGTATCGGTGGTGTAATTGGGACAGGTCCGTTCTCATTATCTAAAAGCAACTTCTCTGATATTTTCGGTTGCACTCATTATATTCTAGGCCTCTTTCTGGGAACCGCTACTTCATTGCGGAACGGGGGACCCATTGGTACAATCGTATTCTTCCAAAATCGTAATTCTGCCTAGATTCACTTAGGCTTAAACTATAGGTCTCTTACTTGGGTTTATGACGATGGGCTCCATATGCTACTCCGCTACGGTAAAATTCTGTGTGGCCCTCATATGTGCATCGATCCGAAGCTCAATGATCGCCCATCATCCCTTTTAGATATCCATCGGTGAAATGATCGCATACCTACCAATTCCTGGTGGACATATCCGACTAGCGGAACGCTTTGTCGATCCGGCGTTTTCATTCGCAATGGGTTGGAATTACTGGTGAGTACGCTAGCATTTCCTTTTGTCAATTCTTGACGAAGGATATTGTAGGGCTTTCGGATACCTTGTGGTTCTGAATATTCTGATTGGCTGTTGTGGATCAGCCGGCTTAGGCTTACCTCATGCCTTGATTTAGACGCTCAGTCTATCAGGCTCGGTAGCTCAGAGGTCAGAGCATCGGTGCTAGTTTCCCGAGGTCACAGGTTCGAGTCCTGTCCGGGTCATTGTTTCCCCTTGTGTTTGCGAGTGCTTGGCGCACGAGCATTTTCTCGTTGCGATAATTCTCTCGAATTCTGCCCCCGGAAATGGTTAACAGGTACAACTGGACATTTATCCTTCCGGCAGAGTTATCCGCCGCCTCGGTACTAATTAGTTTTTGGAATCGCGGTGTCAATCCTGCAGTTTGGGTAGCAGTAACAATGCTGGTCACTATCATTATCAATTTCCTCGGCGCTGGTGGGTTATTACAAAATGTGGGAAATAGAAATGGTTAATTTGATATACTGTACAAGGTGCATATGGCGAGGCTGAATTTATTTTCGCGTATGTTCACTTTTTTTTTTTCAAACAAGCGATTCTTCTTATTGGGTTGAATTATTTCAACAATACAGTTCTATCAAAGTGATCACTATTATTGGTTTGATTATACTCGGTATCGTGTTGGACCTCGGAGGTCAGCAATTGCATTTACTCAAGGATAAAAGAAGCACTCAGGTAAGGACACACAGGTGGACCCAATCACGATCGGATTGGATTCAGGTACTGGAAGGATCCAGGGCCTTTCGTCCAATATCGAGGAATCGGTGGACCGGAAGGTCAATTCCTTGGCTGGTGGGCGGTCATGACACAAGCAGCGTTCACGTTCATCGGGACGGAAATCGTAGCAGTACGAGATAAATTTTTCAATACAGATTTTGGGAACCGATTATAATCTAGATTGCTGCTGCTGAGGCGAAGAACCCAAGACGCAACCTCCCTAGGGCAATCAGACGTGTTTATATTCGTTAGTCCGATTGTCTGGTCTTTCGGTTATTCCCTAGGGTCTCATACTACAGCCAAAAAAAGGGATTATTTTGTTCTATTTTGGCGGCACGTTGATCATCGGGTTGTTGATACCCTCAAACTCTTCTGGCTTGAACTTGACGGATGGAACGGCTGCGTCTTCACCTTTTGTTATTGCTATACAGAACGCAGGGATTGGTGGTCTTCCCCATGTGAGTAAACTGAAATCTGTAGCCAGGGTGTGATTCTTATTCACTGCTACTATAGGTGATCAATGCCTGCATCCTGACTTCTGCATGGTCCTGTGCTACAAGTAATCTCTACACCAGCTCCCGGGCTATCTGTAGGTTATATTATACTTCCTATCTCCGGTTTGATTTAATTAACCAGGAGATAGATGGGCTCGCTGTTTCTGGTAACGCGCCCAGGATCTTTCTCAAAACGACCAAGAGGGGGCTGCCCTATGTTTCTGTCGCTTTTTCTGCCCTCTTTGCCTTGCTGGCATTTATGAGCGTGTCCAAGGGTGCTGGGAGGGTATTTGGATGGTTCGTCAACATGACTGCGGTAGCTGGACTCATGACGTGGTTCGGAATCGCCGTTACCTACATACGCTTTCACAGTGGACTGAAAGCTCAGGGGATTGATCGCTTGAAGTTACCGTATGCGTCGAGACTGCAGCCGTTTGCTGCATGGTACGCGATGGTGCTTACGCTCTTGATTTGCACTGTAGGTCTGATTATACCCTCCTCCCCTCTCCCTCTTACTATTGATCGACTTGTCCAGACGAGTGGTTGGCAGGTTTTCTTGCGTGGCCAGTGGGCGACTGATACCTTTGTCACGAATTATCTTCCTCTCGTGCTGTTCCCCCTCATGTATATAGCGGGAAGAGTTTACTACAAGCAGGGACCTATCAAAGCCCAGGACATGGACTTTGTCTCTGGCCTTGATGAGATTGATGCTGATAGGTGGGTTAACTATAGATTTGGATGAGCGATGGGTGCAGGCGCTGACTTATGCAACCTGTAGCTACGACGATCCCCCTCCGAGAAACAGGCTGGAGGCATTCTGGCAATGGCTGGTAGATCCATGCATACTTATTGACTGTATCGAGTCGCGACGGTCTCAAAAAAAAACCGGTGGATAGATGTGATGTAATTCACCTGAGACTTGTTAGAATTGGTCCGTGGTGCAGAGGGCACAAAGGAAATTCATTTCACATTTAGTACCTGTTGCACAATTCAACATATAATCTGTGGCAATAAATAATTCTGTTCGTGACATACAGTGATGTTGCAAATCCTGAATTGGTTGCAGAGACCAAAGCAGAATTGTTTTATTGTCTCTATTCTAAAAACAGACACTGTTGGTCCTTTGGACTTTTGTTAGAATATATTCTACAACCCGTATAAGCTGGTTAGGGTTGGGATAAGGTAATTGAGCGGCCATGCGCAGCCATATTCAACTTGCAACCTATACCGATTCTCAGCACCACTGTAAACCTGCAGTTAATCCCCCCCCCCATCGACATCAATCTCATGGGCTATAATGAAGTAACAACCAAATAGAACGAGGCCACCTGTTGATGCATCAAGCTCTGGAAGTGTGTCAATGCTAGCCATATTGTTCAAAGGATTGCGCCACTTACCGACAGTGGTTGATGATCCGAGCACGCGCTCAATGGGCCATCAGCTTCTCTACCGGGAAGCGGGGTGGTTACATAAGCCAAGGGGGTTTGCACCCGCACTTTTTAATCCGTTACTGCAATCCCCTTCTATGTCTCTTTCCTGAGCGTTTCTGCCTTTTACCCGCCCAGATCCATGAAAATCATATTATCGTATCCGCTCATTCACAAGGGAATAAAAAATTGGAAGCAGTTACACGTGTATGATGATCTATATCCATCTGGCACCATTGCTTCGAAGGAGTCCGCGAAGAATCAACGAAAGGCCCAAGAGGCTGTAAAAAAAAGGATGCATGTGACTTCCGAAGTTGGTTATTAGTACATTTTGTGACTACAACGTCCATTGCCCACGATCACCCGTGATGCCTTTTTTTTTTTCAATCTACTGAAGATATTTTAGGCAAATCCCCGTCGATATCGACCATCTCATGAGACTCCACATGAACAAGAACTTTAGGTTTAGCCCTAGCCGTCGGCCCCACCTTCCCCGGTGTCTGATTAAAAATAGATCAAACTCCGAGTTGTGCGCCGGCTGCCATGGGGGAGATCGTACGTACCCTGCCAGCTGATCCATGGTGCAAGGGCAAAGTATTGTTGTCTTTCCAGTCTGTCCGTAACTCATTGAAGACTTGAGCGATGCCTCCATGTCTGTCAGCGGAGCGGCTTTCTTCACTCCGATCGGAGGGCTCGTTGTCCCTCCAGCCGCGCCGAGAGTTGAGGCTGCTGACTAGCGAGTTCGAATACAGCTTGGAGAGGAAGAAATTGAGGAAGAGGTGCCTGTAAGGAGAAGAAAATGAGCCACGGTGTTGGTGGAAATGGATAAGACACGAACCATGCAGTATCGGGCTAATGGACAAGGATATGAGCGAGAGTGATTATGAAGGATTTTTGAATACATACAAGTGCAACATAGAGGATGAGATCGACAAGGGCAACCATAGAGGTGAGGAGACCCGTTTGCATTGTGACTAGGGGGAAGCAGCAATCAACACACTCGTTATCAACACTGCAATTGACGGCACCATCTTACTCCTGATAATGCGGTCAACTATCAAATCAGAACCTTTGAATCCAGTCCTGTGTTGGCGCTGAATAAGAGGATGAAGGATAAGTATTTGGGGTATGATGGTTATATTTTCAAGGAAACATACGCTGCAAAATGTGCGTAAGATTAGGATCTCTCGGAGGATATGATAGATAGATATGATGTAGGTTACTCACAGATATAATACCAGGGTCGCGGTTATGAATACGTCACAGGCACTTGCACAAGCTAGCCATACGATGACAATATCCTTATATATCCCATCGTCGGTAAAAATCCGGCCTATATTCTGCAATCCCACTCACCTGAAAGCTAGAAAATTCGCTAAAAGGCGTCGCGGTAATCTTATGAGACAGAATAAAGGCACTGACTTCACATAGCTGAGTAAAAAGAAAAGAGCCACAGCTGACAAGACTTTACCAGCAGATGCAAGTGCGAGGGCGATGATTGTCCCAACCGTCAACAGATTCCTCGTGAGCACAAGGATTCTCCAGGCGAAAAATATTTGAACCATGAGTGCGATTAGACCCTGGGTTGATGGAGAGATCGTGAGTGCCGGTGGGGGGGTATACTTGTATATTCTTACCGTTAGGAGCGGATCTATGCGAAGAGAATCAATTACAGTTAGTATTAGTCTAACATACCACTCATACGCTGCCTAACCTGTTGTAAAACCTGGATTAATAGTAAGTTTCATAGTCACCCGAGTAGTTGGGAAGCGTACTCAAGTTCACAGTCCCGAGATAGTCAAAGTTACCTGCGATTAGACTTCAGTGAGGCGCCCTGTCTCTCTGTAAGGCCGAGCATCGTACCGAAATGGACAATTAAGACTTGATACAAATAGAGGATATCAAAAATTGAATTAATGGTGTCTGCCACGAATACAGCTAGGACCTGAACAGCGGGAGGTTAGCCACAGAGTTTAAGCCATGTATTGAACCAGGGCAAACACGCACGAAGAGTTTCAACCACAGCCAATCCCTGTCAACTCGTCTGAATTGCGGCTCCATCCCAGAGGGCTTTTGCAGCTCACTTTTTGTATGTCATGTAATAGATGTATATCTGGGCCATCATAATGCCATAGAGCAATATGTTGAACATGACGCCGAGGAGTATTGGCCCGTGGCTGCTCGAGGCTTGAGTGTGAAACCAGATTAAGGCATTCAATGCGACATACGAGACCTCTGCAGGATTCTGCATCTCGAGGGGTGGTAGTGACCGACAGCTGTCAGGTTGGACTTGTGGAGGGGGCCGGGTAGCAGGCGAGCTTTAGGTGGGGCGATCGAGTGGGTTGTATTATATAACCGGAGAAGCGGAGCCGGAACGTCGATCAATCCGAGGGAAGAAAGTGCTAGCTGTTTATGCTGATGGCTTCCCTGTTCGTTATAGAAAGTAGGGCACTTGGGGACGCCCATCCAAACAATGATGACTTTTGCCTCGGATGGAGATTAGTGTGAGCGACATATCAAGGAATGTTTGACAGCTACTAACTGATTTGGGGGCCGGTTCCGGTCACGATAGATAGTTGTGCTGTTTTTTTTTTTTTTCAACAGAGGGTATAGCGGATTCCAGGATCGGTGAACTTTTTCAATAATCTGCTGTACCTTCTGTATTGTGCACAGATCCTAGCGGGTCCTGCGTGGGTTAGTAAATAATAGTTCAAGTCAAGAATTTTAGTTACTTACCCGTGCGTGATCATGGGAACGTTCGTAAGCCCATAAGTAGATAGACACTCACTGTTTCCGGGCGCCCAGGATTTTTCTGAAAACGACCAAGGAGGGATCTGCCGGGTATATGCTTCTGTTACTTGCTCTGTTCTCTTTTCTTTGTTGGTATTTATGGGTGTAATTGAGGGCTGTTAAAAGAGTATTTGGGTGGTTTGTTAACATGACTGCGGCGGTGGCTGGACTCATGACGTGGGTTCGGAATCGCCGTCACCTACATAATACGCATTCATAGTGGACTTGAAAGCGGATTGATCGCTCAAGGCTGCCGTATGCATTGAGAGACTGCAGAAAACGACTGCATAAGTATACGATGGTTCCTACGCTTCTGAATCGCACTGTAGGTCCGACTACTCTCACGGTTAATTGACTTGGCCAGACGAGCGGTGATTGGCAGGTTTTCTTGCGCGGTTAATGGGCGGCTGATACCTTTGCCATGAATTATCTTCCTCTTGTGCCATTATTCCCCATCATGTATGTAGCGGGGGGGTAGTATATGAACTTTATCACTGATCTTGATGATATTGACGCCGGTAGACTAACGTACGTTGGATGGGGCGACCGTAGTGATGCTGACTTGTGCTATGATACCCTCTGAAGAACAGCACTCTGGTCAGTCCATGCGTTCTTGTCGGCTGTTATCGAGTCACGCGAGTCTAAAAAAAAAAAAAGCGGACAAGATGTGATGTAATGGAGTGGATGACGCAAACAAATACATACCGGACGCTGCGAGCGTGAGAAACCGCAGAGAACGAATGTTTGAATAGACGACGATGGCCACCACCGGTGAGTTTGAGTGCCTTTTGGCCTCGAGGCCGTATCGATGATACCCATATTTCCTCATCGATCAGTGCCCCTAACCCCCAATGTCTTCCCCTCCGCCACCACCACCCCCTTCCTCCTCTTCCTCCTCCTCTTCCCGTTCCCCTCCTGGTGCCTTTTTCTCTTTTGCCTCGTCTGCAATCATACACACAAGCTGACTTTTCTTCTTTCTTTTTCCTTTCCAGTCACCCCAACCGTCCTGCCTCCGGGCTCCCCCACATCCCTCCCACCCACCGTCACCTCCTCGACCACCCCACCCACATCCACACCTCCTACTTCAACCCCTCCGCCGCCGCCAACGTCGTCTTCTCCAACAACACCCGACACACCCACATCCATCCCTTCCCAACCGACCCAGCCCGGCTCCTCCCTGCCCCCCGATACCTCCAATGTCCCCCCTACTCTACCTCCACCCGTATCATCTGCTCCTCCCGCCTCCTCGGCAACCGTCATGGAGTCTACCTTTGTGTACGTAGTTGAGCCCCAAGAATCATCGCTCCCATTACTAATAATAGCAAAGCGCCACCTCTAACGGGCAGGTGTACACCACCGTACAATTCACGACCGTCCTCGTCCCGTCAGCCAGCCGCGCGCCCGATAATAATTCCAGCAATTCGACAAATATAGCTCCCATTGTAGGCGGAGTTGTCGGAGGTATGACACTGTCCGTTTGTTGTCTTGTCATATTGCCTACGCAACCCAACAGGCATCGCTGGATTAGGCGCGTTCGTGCTTCTAGTCTGGATTCTCCTTCGCAAACGTCGACGAGCTAAAGAGGATGAATTCGACGGCAACTTTGACCCCGCACGCGTCGCCCCTGCCCGCAACGGCCATCTCAATCTCGACGACGATGAAAATGCCCCAGCTGCAGTCACTCCTTTTGTCTACCCCAACCCCACACAGAGGCCCGACCCTGAGATGAGGCAACAACAACACCTTGGACAAACCAGTCTCGAGAACTATGCTCTCGCAGCAGGAATCGGTACTGGTGCTGGTGCCACAGCGTACCAATCTTACGCCAACGCCCCTTCTCCACCACCTACATCAGCAACCTCACATACCTCCCCTTCGACGCACTATGGCTATGGCCCAGGTGCGGGGTCCAGTCATCCGGGGTCTTGGCATGGCCATGGCCCCGCGCCCTCCATGAGCGATGGTGGGTACACCACCACATCCTCTGGTCTACCTTATGCTATGCCGGGAGCCGGCGCTGGCGCTGGCGCCGCTGCCGCTCTACTCGGTCGGGGCCCATCTCCTGGTCCTTCCGTGCCCCCCTCGGAGGGTTCGGGATCAGGATCGGGTCACGGTCACGGAGCAGGCTCTTATCCTTATGGTGCTGCTGCTGCTGCCGGTTACGGTAGATCGGCCAAAGAAAGGGAAGCATTTGGAGGGGGTAGGTTGGTCGTCAGTAATGTGGGAGAAGGCGAGACTTCGCCCGTGAGTGGTGGTGCGCCGCCCTTCTCGCAACCTCGGCATCCGGGGTATCCTCACTATCCGAACATTCAACCCTACGGTCCCGGCCATTCTGGCCCCTCTTCTGGATCTGATCCACCCCCTCAAGGATCGTCATCAGGCGCTTATGGAAGGTACTTGGGACCTGATGCACGTCCCACTTCGCGACCCACATCCACTGGATCTCCACCACTGCCCAGAAACGAAAAAGCCGAGGCGAGTCCTGCCCCGACTGGAAGGCAAAGTGTGGTTGTCCATCAGGATGCTGGGCGGGTGCCGCAGGAGGAGGAAGATGGAGAGTCGGGAGAAGAAATACCGCCTACGTATGATAGTATACCAGTTGATGAGAGGAGGTGATGATGGGATGTGATATTAAGGACCCTACTCGAGAGATATATGCTATATTTGTTTTGAGACTCCTTGTTACATAAATCATTTGCTTGTAGCTTATTATTTTTGCATGGCCTCTTTTTTTTGTTGTTCTCTTTCTTGAGTCCCTTGTGAGTGGGAGGGGGGCAGTAGTATATCGTTGTATCTGTTGTTTCTTGAGATTGTTAGTAGACTTTGTCAATTTGCCAGAACCTGAGTGGGTTTGCAGAGGTATGTCTGTAACTCTGTCATAGCCCAGCTGGAATCCCATAGCGCCCATCACCGAGCACGAGTGGGAGTAGCTTGATTCCACGAGACAGTCTTTTACGCCCCTGAGAACAACTTCTTGAGAAGGAGCTTATTAGCAAAAACTTTAAACAACAGTCCCGTTCTTACCAGGACGCTCGAAAGTCAGGCCTTGACATGTGACAATTAAACGCCAAACTTTGAGAACTACTTGAGTAGATAGTAGAAAGTAGATTCAACTTGATGTCTCGACCTTCCCGATTAGCTTAGTGATTTTATGATTATTTTTAATTATTTATTTATCCTGAATCTTTTTCGGAATTCATACTCTGCCATAATTCCAGAGTTTGGTCGGTCCTTCTCTAGGCTGTTGTGAAGTATTACCAAGAATCGACTACTCACACTGACATCATTTAAGCTTTTTTGGCTTGCTTCCCCCCCCCCCAAGTCATGTCTCTTTGGCAGATATTGCCATGATCAAGTTCCGAGCTTCGAAAATACTCATGTCATCTAGAAGCGTTTCGAACATGCCACGATAAAATCGGGGGCTCAGGGAGAAGCGGAATCGATCATATCGAAGCACTTCTAGAAAAAGAAAATACTAAAAAAATACATACACAAGACCCCTTGACGAGCGGCGAGTCGTGTATGAGCCGCGCAAAGGGTCTTGGAAAACGAGGCCCCCAACTGCCTAGGACCCAGCCACCATAACAACCGTACCTAACGTACTACTATAAATATCAGGGGGATCCTTCTTTCAAGGTAACAGGAACATCCGGGGGAGAACTAGTACTCTCTATACTGACTCTGCGGGAAGGAAACGAAATATCTATATCTCGCGCCAAAGTGTGCTCTCGGGTGTATTGGATCTGAATCTCATCCACCGCCCGTGGTAGATGACCGTGTCTTTCGCTAATACTGGATCCGATGTGTCTTCGCCAACGAATCCACCCTGAATTGTCACCTCGGGATGTGGTGCTTCGTTTGGTGGGTTCTGGAGTCTTGAGGTAGAGGCGTACTCGGATTACGATTAGGCAGAATACGACGCCCTTTTAGATGTGGTGTTATTTTTGTGTGTGTGTGTGTGCGTATCAGAGAGTGAGAGAGAGTGGGGTACGTACGACTAGGGGTACAATGATATCCATGACGACGAATTGACCGTTGGATTGGACCACGTTGAAAACGAGTAAAAGGAACACACAGACGGTGTACACCGCTGCGCTTTCCACCATTGCGATTATGATGGGGGACAAGCTTCGAGATACATATTGAATGGGGCGTCTTGTCAGATATATTTTCACCACAATAGCAGCTGTTGAAAATGGGAGAATGGGGTTGAATAAATGTGAAACCCCCCATGCCATCGGAGATGAGGGACTTAACTACTGCCAATGAGGTGGAGAGCGAGGGTTACTCCTAGAAATGCGATTCGCCAGCCTAAAGGAATGAGTGGAAGCGCTTCCGAGGTCGGACTTGTTTTAGGCGGGAGAAGTCGGATTATGAGGATGGCTGTTTTTGGTTGTCAAGTGAGGATAGTGGTGTCATGAGGCGCGCGGGGGTCCATACCTATGTCGATGAGCTGAGCAAGAACACCGGGAATCAATATCCACCAGCGTTTATTGTAGATAACAAAACACCTCCAGATCTTGTTAATTGATATTAACTATCAAGGCGGGATGTAGAGAGGAGCTGCATTCACCATCACGGCATCTCCTAGCATAGTTTGCAAGAAGTAGATGGCCACCTTTGCCCGGTACAAGGGCTCTTGGAGTTGTCCCAAGACTGATGGATCAATTACCCCATTGACCGGTTCGTAGGCTCGCAGTACCCGAACGAAGGCTAACACCAGGTGCTAGGATATAGAAAAGGTGTTATGTGAACACTCAGGGCTCGTTGACGTGAAACATACCGCAGTCGCCAGCGACAACATGAGGCTGGATACTTGAAACATCCGCCTTTGAGCCATAGGCACCGTCTTTTCACCATGGGCGATGCCAAGAATAATACAATAAAGCAGTAGAAAAATGCCTAAGATGTCCGTATCAGGTGGGGCGCTTTACGGCTAGTGAATTGAGGTTCTGTTATGAATTCAGCTGACCGTAAACAACGCTTTCCAGGAAAAGACTGAGGAGGCTAGCGGGCCCCAATTTCATGCTCGCCATGGCGAGAGGGGAAATATGAGTCGGGTTGAGAGAGAGAAGACACCGAGTTTTCAAAGTTTCGCGAAGCCCTTGCCACCCGGTCATCCAGCCCTCGATCATCACCTACAAACAACTAATCCATCAGAGAGATGGGGGAAATATATTGTCGCATCAATCGCTAATACGTTGGAAGCCATATGGGCGCCACTCGGTACATATCATTGTCTCTGAGGGCGTGAGAGCGTCTCCGTCGAATCTCATAAAAAATGACACACGAAGAGTCTGGTTGCGGGAGACCAAGGGCGCGACTATCGCGCGCGTACCTCGGACAGTTGACTGCACGCCCTCATACCGTGGGGGTGCACATGAGTAATTAATAGAAGTCGTAGATAATGTGGCCCGACGACGGTAGTATTGGGCATGATCTGTCGAAACTCAACTAGAGACATCTTTGGACATGCACGTCGAGAATAGAGCGGCGCGCAAGAAGGTTGATTGCCTCATATCAGCCAAGTGCGTTTATACCCACATAGATTTCAATAGGTTTCTGAGACTTAGAATAGTTTGTTTTCCCATACTTTGAACCTACGTATCCAAGTTATGTATGTTCTGAGATTCTAGACCTTTTTCTGGCTTTTTTTGCACTTTTTTTTGTATTTTTCCCCGCATTCTTCGGGTTTCCGATAGAAAGGTAGACTTCACTTTGCTGCTACATGGTGTACGATTTGACCAGAGAGCTGCATTAGCCGATGACTATTGCACGCGAAGAAACCTTGCGGGAATTGGTTAAAGACTCCCAAGATATATCCTGAGTTGGCTTGCAATGCTACTGCTCCTCAGTTGACGGATGCCTGATCTCTCCTGGCTCTCATCGACCAATCGAATGTCGCAGCGACCGCCAAATCTTAGCCGATAGTGTATTTTAAGATCGTGGGAGTTGATAACGTGGATACCTCACTGCCTAAAAACTTGAATTATATTCCCCTTTTATTCTCGGAAGCCACACCTAGACGCTTAATTCCTGCAATCTGTGGGGAAGTGCTCTATTCTGAGTGATCCAGCCTGTTACGTCTCTTACCAGAAGCATGTACAGTGGCTGGTAGGCTTCCTAAAACTCAGCTTAGGACTATCTCAAGGATAGCTCCCAGAGGAGTTACGAGTGAAGCCATAGCTTATCGTGGTAGAATCATGGATCTGCTTAAACTGAGGCTACCTAACAATGTCAATAGGTTACCCCTGGGTCTTCCTAGAATCACGATGGTCAACCCACCTGTCCCAAGCTCCCAAGTCTAATGGGAAATAGTTTAGCGACGAAACTAGGCTCGGGACTAATGGAGCTGCCTAGGTTTGTTCCAGGCTTGTATGCGCCCGCACAAATTGTTTTGATAAGCGTGAAAAAAAGTGTACGGTGTCATGGGGTGTCCGTGGGTTGTCCAGTGAGGTCTGTTCGCATACTCCTACCAACGCTGAGGGTGAAGACATGGGGTAAGTGAGCACATCCTGTGAGATAAATTGGGCTTCCTGGGAATATCAGTCGCTCCTGGATGTGGGTCAGTCGTTGATGCTGGGCATGGCCATAGGAGAGAGCTCACTGTGACAGAGGTGGCAGATGATGGGTAGCTGGAGCAAGGTCTGGCAAGCAATGGTCCAAAAGAGCAAAGGCAATGATAGACTGTGTAACTGTACTCTTCAGGCTAGGCGTTGTAGATATTGGAGGGGGTATAGCCTAGCTTTCATCGTGTGGTAGAAGTGCCTGATTAGCCGTCAACTCTCAATACCTATGTTGAATGATGGAGTGGGGGGTGCCATTGCCTGTGGCCATCTGTACTGGGTAAAAGACATCAGATGTCGCTAATGTGTGTATACATACATAATACATAAGCACTTGAATGCCGTGAGGGTGCCGCTAACCTAGGTGTGGGAATGTATACTCCCGAGTATTTATTGTGTACGCGGTGTAGATGCTGGATATTTCAATCTCCCTTCTACCGCAGTACAGTCATATCCTTCACCCTCGGTCAGAGAAACAAGAGGCCCTTGCACCCTAGCGAGCCATACACCTTACAATACCAGTTCTCTTACGCTCAATACGAGCGAGGCACCCTGGAATTTATCAAGTCCAAGTACAGGAAGTTCATACTCTTCCTAGGTTCTGATCCAACCGATGCATATCAAAGTTCATAGATTCAGCCGGAGGTTCTCATTACCGTGCCATAACCACTAGCCACTCATGGTCTGACCGCCCGCCCGCAAGGTATGTTAAACGACGTCACGGCGTTCGAACAAAGACCCTAACAGCCCACTGGGCAAAGGGCACCCGGCCATTCCTGCTCGGTGTTGCTCCCAAATCCAGATCTTACCTACCTGAACCAATCTCATAAAGGGTTGTGGTAGCGATACATTAAGCGGCTTGAGTCAAAACCTCGGGATCATGCATCATGCCTTAGCCAGGCTCCACAACTTGTGTGAAGAGAAGTTAGCGACCTGTCCATGTTCTTTGGTCCCTCGAGGGGAGAAAGTAACTTATATTTATTGCGATTATTGTTTGGAAGTCCTCTGGTTGATAGTTGTCACAGTAATGCTCTGCTTATTGACATTATTTGAGCATCTGCGAAGTCGTGTATTGACAAACATCTAGTTGACTATTCATCGAGTTCGGGCTTTATGTGTATTCGTCCTTGTAAACGATCAATAACCCAGCCAAGCCAGACACAACGTGTCCGGAGAGAAAGAGTACGAAGAAGCAAAATAAATATTCCGAGAAAACTGAAAAAATTGCTGCAAGTGTTCGAAACCACTGGTAAACAAGTCAGACACGAATCCAGAGGGCCTTGGATCAGGACCCGGGTTTCGAAGCGACCAGAGCGCCCGCCGGAGAGTTGCTCTCTGCGCTTTCCCTGTTAGAGAGAGACGAAATGTCTATATCTCGTGTCAGGGTATGCTCCTGGGTGTACTGAATATGAATTTCATCAAACATCCGTGGTGGCTGGCCGCGTCTCTGTCCGTGTCCTTGTCCTCGCAAGCGAACTGACCAATGACTCAACGCAGTGGTTTTGGAAGTTTCCGAGGTATTAAAGTAAAGGCGTATTTTGATCACAATTAAGCAGAATACAACGCCCTGGCGTATTGTGTGAGAAGTGGGTTTCTGTGTTTGGCGTTGGGGGGAGTGAATGTAACACGTACAACTAAGGGTACAATAATGTCCATGACGACGAATTGGCCATTGGACTTGACGACATTGAAGATGAGTAGGAGGAAGACGCAAATGGTGTAAATCGCTGCGCTTTCTACCATTGCAATTATGACTGGGGATAAGCTTCGAGATGTAGATTTAATGGGGCGCCTTGTCAGGTATATTCGCACGATAATAGCAACTGTGGATATCATTATTTTTCGAAGGATGTTTCTAGTTTTCAAAATGGGCTTACTGCTGCCAATAAGATGGAGAGCGAGAGTAACTCCAAGGAATACGATTCGCCAGCCTAGAGGGATGAGTGACAGGGTTTTCGAGGGCCCCGATTTGGGTGGGAGTAGTCGGATTATGAGGATTGCTGTGGCCGTGAGTGGGATGTTGTATATAAGGGGCGAGAGGACATACCTATGTCGATAAGCTGAGCAAGAATCCCGGGAATTAATATCCACCAGCGCTTCTCATATATGACGAAACATCTCCAGATCTTCTCATTGGTGTCAGTAGTAGAGCATGACGAAAAAGGACCCGCCCTCACCATAACGGCGTCTCCTAGCATAGTTTGTAGGAAGTAGATAGCAACTTTTGCCCGATACAAGGGCTCGTGAAGTTGTCCTAAAATCGATGGATCGATGACACCATTGACTGATCTAAAGGCTCGCAGAACTCGAATGAAGGCCAAAATCAGATGCTAGACCGTAGGAATGTCAGAAATGCTTGCATGAATATTCAGGGCTCGCCAACTCAAAACGCACCGTAGTCGCCAATAACAACATGAGGCTGGATACTTGAAACATCCGTTTTCGACCGATAGGTACACTCTTCTCATCATTTGCGATTCCAAGAACAATACAGTAAAGTAGCAGGAAGATCCCTGAAACGTGGACGTCAGATGGATATCGCGATTAATCGCATGTAAATGAGGATGACCGTAGACAATACTTTCCAGCAAGAGACCAAGGAGGCTAGCGGGGCCTAATCCTATACTCGCCATGGCGAGAGGGGGGGTATCGGGTTAGGGGGGTGCCGGGTTTTTGGTATTAAGGCATAACTGAGTAATGTGATGCTGTTAGGAAGCGAGGCCAACTACTCCGTAAATGATGGACGCAGTTATCCGGAGAGATATTCCGGGAGCACTGTGTGTTGAGGGCTCATGAATGTGAATACGAGCAATCACCTTGGGCTCCGACATCAACTAGCTCTTTGCGCGCTTCGATAACCCCCGCAAGAGGGCGTTGCCAAACAAACAACACGAAGCGGAGTGATAGCTGGGAAATACTCATTGCACCGTAAACCAGCCGTTATACATCGCTCTCGCGGTAGCGTGCCATGGTCTGACATCTTTAATTCTTTTTATATAAGGATTTTTCCTGAATTTAATGAACCTAAACCATGACATTCATATTCTCACTTATGATCACATTTGTTATCGCTACAGTTCGATCATGGATGGCACAATATAGTACCTAATGTAATTCCTACTTGCTGAGACTGGCAAATGTCGAGCTTTCAGAGTGTATGCCGATTACAACCCCTCTCTCAACTACCGTATCCTGAGAGCATTTTTTCTGCGGCTTCCTAAATGGGTGAGAAGCCAGCTGAGTTCTGTCACTGTACCCAACCCTGTAATGAACGTGCAGCTGAACAATGATAAGACAAAACGAAACCCCCTGGATATTTGAGCCATTGTCAAAGAGTTAGAACAGCGATACCAGAGCTGCGAGCTTACAATAAGAGGCGTGATCACATCCATCAATACCCAGTCGGCATCTGATGCAGACAAGTATGTAATCAGGAGCCCCAGGGCAAAAAGCGTGTATATGGCACAGCTTTCCACGACGACTGTGATCACAGGAGCGACGTATGACGTTGCACCCTGGAAGTTTCTTGTCAATTTCACAGTAATTATGGCTGCAATGTATTGTTAAATTTCGTGGCTGGTGTAGGTAGATGAGGCATAGCTCACCAGAATAAGAGAATTGCAAAACTGCTGTGTTGACAAGCAGAGTGATGATCCAGGGAGTGATCAAATGTATAAACTTAGAACCAACAGCGATGGTAAGGTCCTTAGTAATGATGAATACAACAGCTGCGAGAGTTGTAAGCTATGGGTCTGGCGACCGCTGAAAGATCGGGAGACTCGCCGGTGTTAAATAACAGGATCGCAGTTCCTGGGACCAACATCCACCGTTTCTTGTCGCAGAGAACATAACAACGCCATACCTTCAAAGATATGAGTCAAAATGGAGGAAGCAATTACACGTCAAGGAAACCCACAGACCAAGACGCTATCTCCAAGGAGAGTTTGAAATGCGAACATGGCCCAATTTAAAACTGCGTAGGGGTGGGAAAGTTGTTTGAAAACAGTGTCGGGAGTTTGTCGAGGATTATCGGGAATGAAGGCTCGGAGTGCCCTCAGAAAGTCGACAATCAAATGCTTATTGACTCGATTAGCAATCTCCAGAGCATAGGATCATCGATCAAGGTTCACCAACCGCTGTAGCAATAAACATCATAAGGGTTGCAATTGGGATTACATACCGCTTGCTTGGCATATGAGTGCCACTTGTCGAAATGAACGCAATACAAAGTAAAACAGAGAACAATAGGAGAAAAATGCCTGTTATATCCCGGCTACACGTTAGACAATCGATCTGAAAGTAACTTCGATGTAGCAGACCGTAAACGAGGCTTTCCAGCAATAATGCGGTGAGCTCAGCTCTAACCAATGACACATCCATTGGGGGCCTCTGACGAGTGAATGAGGTAGCGGAAAAAGGGTAGATCTGTTAGGTTGCTGTACAGACTTCGAGGTTGCTGTCTTTTAAAGCTTGGAAATTTCGCTCTGGTATCATCCAACTGTAATTGTCGTATACGAACAGCCGATCCATCATGAGGCTGATGGATATTTGTTGTATCAATCACGAGGGAGTTGGATGTAGTAGATCTCTAATGGATACATATCCTTACCTTTGTCATTTAATGGCATGAGATGTCGCCCTTTCGTGCGTACGTTAGTCAATTGACTAGTGCCGTGGTCATACACGCTAAATAACCAGTAAAAGGTATGTCGAGTGATGTGGTTTTGTGATGCTGGTGTTCGGGATTTGGGGCATGATGATCTGCCGAGACTGAAAATACGGCCATCTTTGACTTCACATATCAAACATGCATCAGCACTCGAGAAGATTGATTTCTCCGCGGCTTGATTATAAAGCTACTCAAACTGGAGAAGCATTGCATGGCCATGAATTACGGAAGGGTTACAACTCTAAGTTGTGTCGATGGCTTTGCCCAGTGTTGCCTTTTCGGATTTAGCTGATTTTCGGCCGAGATGTGGACATTGAAGCTATGTTCCTTTTCGTACTCAGAATCTGGAGGTTGAGGCGATGTGTGGGGCAAGAAAGAGGAAGCCAGGCACAGAGACCTCATGAGCCTACTTAAATTTAAATATTTCTCGGCTTGAATTCCCGCAATAGTAGTTGTTCTAGTGGTCTAGGTGTGGGCAGGTGCGATAAACCTACCCGTCGGGCTTCTGAAACTCGGTAGGCTTGCAAGTAACCTTATGCGTATTCGCACAGCTGACTTAATCTATACAGTTCTCTAAGTTGAAGGACAGAAAAGGTAGGATATCGTACAGTCGTATGCAGGGAAAAGGATCTTATACTGTGTCTATGGTCTCACGAAAGTAGACATAAACCCTAAGAAGTGTTACAGCTTCCTGGGAACATCGTTTACCTTGAGTCGGGTGGGTAATAGTTTAGCGAGGAAAGCCCAAAGTACCGGAGCAGGGGAGCAGGAGCAGGGGTTCGACAGGCACGGTGGCTGTGCTTCGCTCGGAATGACACCGTCGAGCTCAACATTTTGTTCTAAAGTTGGGTTGTATGCGCAATGTCACAAGCCTCATTTACCTAAGTAGCCGTTTTGATGAGCATCATGGAACAATATCAGCGGTTAACAGGCGCTAGGTCCTTCTTGATCTGCATTCCATCCAGACTGTACGCGATATATTGCGTGCCCGCTTATTTGACAAACTGAGCTGTCTTTGTGGGTCAGGTACTATGCACGTCACGTCTAGCTCATACAATTCCGTGCATAATGTGGCATGGTTATGCCCTTGGCTCTTCGACTCAACTACTCCACGACACTGTCACCGCTTGCATGTGGATATTGAATGCAACACGCTCAGGGCTCAGACTTCGTCCCAAAAATCCAAGCGCCCTTCATATATCTATAAGGATCCCCCCATGCGGCTCTGGTCTCATTTACAGGGATTATCCTGTATCCCAGGCAATGGACCCTTACAGCAAAGAGAAGGGGTTCGATCAGGAGCAAGTGCATGCCTCCAACATCGGTGATGAAAAGGCTCAATATAATGAAGACGGCGAAAGCATCATCGAGGGATCGGAGGGTGTTACTCGACGAGATTTAGAAACTTATAGGCACGTTGCTGATCGTCTCCCCCTAACAGCTTGGCTGGTAGTCATTGTCGAATTTGCTGAGCGGTAGGCAGTTGTCACGCATGTGGCCCAGAAACTCACATTTGTTAGATGGACCTACTATGGTACAACAAACGTGTTCAATAATTATATTCGGGCTCCGCTTCCTCCTGGCTCTACTACTGGCGCCGTCACCGCGACCAATCGGGCTGTTGGTGTTGCCGGTGCTCTTGGTCAAGGAGTTCAGAAGTCTTTCGCCATTCGTGAGTAGCCTTCTCACATCCTTGGCATTGGTTAATGGTTCAACAGGAACTGTATGACGTTTCGTTACATACTGTTAATCTGGTTCTAATGCCTGCAGTTTAATACTTTCTGGGTCTATGTCACTCCTTGGATCGGTGGTATCATCGCTGATACTATGTGGGGTCGCTACAAGACTATCTTGGTTTTCTCCATCGTCTGCTTGTATTTTTTTTTTATCCTTGATCGATTCATTCGGTCAACCATTCTTCTACAGGGCCGGCCATATAATTCTTGTCGGATCTGCAACACCTGCATCCCTGGCCCATCCCGACGTCGCCCTTGGTCTCCTTGTTCTGGCAATAGCCATAATGGGTCTTGGTGCTGGGTATGCCTTCTTAAAAGTAGTGTTTATAAATGCTGCTCAACCGTCCAAGGGCTATTAAAGCCAATGTGTCTCCCATGATCGCTGAACAATACAGGGGGAAACTTCGAAAGGAAATCCTTCCCTCGGGAGAAGTTGTCATCAAATCACCTGCCATTACGGTTCAGAGCATTTATCTCTGTATATGCGCCACTCACTGTCCTTTGTTTTTCGTGCTCACATGCTCATAGGGTTTTATGCGGCTATCAACCTTGGTGCATGTGGCGCAATTTCAGCATCTTTCCTTGCCCGCGATAGCGGCTACTGGTCCGCCTTCCTTGTTCCAACTGTTATTTTCGTATTGGTTCCGGGTGTTCTCATTCTCGGCCAGAAGAATTATGTTGTTACTCCTCCTCGTGGCTCCATTCTTCTTGAGGTCCTCCTCTATTTTCTCTCAGCACATTTGACTCAATGTATTCTCCCAGACTCTCCGCGTCATTAGCTTCGCCTTAGGTCCTCGGTGGTCCCTCAACCCTATCCAAACTGTCAGGAATATTCGCGCCCCCGACTTCTGGGACCCTGCAAAACCTAGTGAGTTCGTTTATCACCCTGTAACTTTGGGTTCATATCCAATGCGAATACAGGCTCTTATGGAGAAGGAAAAGTTCCAGCTGAGATGACTTGGGACGACGAATTCGTTGGCGAAGTTGCCCGCACCCTCAGTGCTTGTACGGTATTCCTCTTCTTCCCGGTTTACTGGTTGTGTGAGTCTTTTCTCCTGTACCTCTTTGAGTATATCTGATCATCAGCTAGGCTACTCGCAAATTGACGGGAATCTGGGTACTATGGCCGCTGCTATGACCCTCGATGGCACTCCTAATGACCTTATTCAAAATTTGAACCCCATTTCTATCATTATCCTCATCCCAATCTTTGATAATGTCATTTATCCATTCCTCCGCAAGAGAGGCATTGAATTTTCGCCCATCAAGCGTATATATGCTGGTTTTATTGTCGCTGGTCTTGGTAAGTCAATGTGTATTCGAAATGTCTTCGCTGGCTAATCAGGCATGAATATGTCAGCCATGGTGTATGCTGCTATCCTCCAGCACTTCTTGTTCAAAATGTCTCCCTGCCATGATAACAACCCTTCTGAGTGCCTTGACCCTGTCACCAAGAACCCCCTTCCAGCTCACATCAATGTTTGGGTCGTTTCTGGACCTTATATCATGGTGGGCATATCCGAGATCTTTGCATCCATCACCTCCCTGGAGTACGCATTCACAAAAGTCGGACATATCTCCTCGGGCTTCGCCCTAATTCCCCTTTGTTGCTGACCGCTGGATACCTAGGCTCCTAAGCGCATGAAGTCCGTCGTGATGGCGTTCTCTCAGTTCCAGGTCGCTCTCAGCTCGGCCCTCAACTTTGCTCTCACGGCTGTCAATGTCGAGCCCAAGTTTACCTGGCTCTTTGGGTCTTTTGCCGTCACTGCGTGGGTCGTTGGAACACTCTTCTTCATTGTGTAAGTTTGCTCTTGTAGTTACATAGCCGACTCTACTTAAATCGTGCGCCACATTTATCTAGCTTCCGCGGCCTTGATAGGCGTGAGGCCGAGCTCAATGTGATTGGTGTGGGGGAGAGGAAGGGCTTCAACGACGAAATTCCTGCCCAATAATATGGTCCACTGGCTGAAAGTAGTGCGCCCACAGGCCTATCTGTCCAAGTAGTGTTGAAATATATTCTAACAAGGGACTCTCCTTGCTTCGTTTTTCCCCGGGATTTCATGTCATATATTAAGTAATCGAGGTGCGGATCAGCCATCATGAGGCAGGTATGGTGCAAATCCGTCTAAATATATAGTTACACTCTGGGGTAGCTGCAGTGGGCGGAGCAAAAGGGCATACATAGATGTAGATGGAACTTGAAGTGCGGCAAATCAGTGCCTAGCAAGTAGAAGCATCATTGTGAATATCCCCGCTAGGGCACCAACGACGCTCATTGTTGTCCACTTGGTATATGACCCAGAGTGCGCAGACATAGGATCCACCGAGTTGGCACTCCTAAGGGAGTATAACACAATTCCGGTTAGGAAACCAAGCATAGAATAGGCGAGGAAGACGAGAGGCAGGGAGAAGATGAAAGACCGCTTCTGTTCAAAACATCAGTCAATTTATCTGCAACGCGAACATGTAGACCAACAACGTACCGACACCCACGCAAACCCCTCACCAAGTGGCTGCATACTCCTTACCATATCTGCCTTGTACTTGAAGATAGCAACCAGGGTCGATGCCAGGGAGAACGAGGCAAAGAGAGTCGCCGCAAGGCCCGGAATCCGTGCGACACTGTCCAAGCCTGGTAAAGAGAGGAAGGTCACAGATGCGCTTAAGACGATTGCGGCCTACCCGAGAAATGGGATACAACTAAGGGCTTTCGTGTCAAATAACGAAGAGAGAGGTACTTACCACCAGGCATGTGCAAGCGCCAATGACAAACATAGGCCCTGCATGACGGAAGCCGGATTCTTCATCGGGGCGATGCTGGCGATGCCGCTCGAAGAAAATATAGGGGATGCCTAGGCAGATGACAGAGATAAGGACGTCAAAAACTGAACGAATAATTGGGCGTCGTTTGTTGAATATAAGGGGGACAGCGGCGACATTTTTAGGCAGGGGTTTATCTGGGCGAAAGAATGCCTGACGCCAGATGGCTACAAGGGATAGGTGAGCATTTCCAAATCATGTGTTGCTGTGGGAGCACTCACCAACCCTAATTAGAATCCTTGCCACAAGTCGAGTTTGAATGCCATCGGTTTGGTCAGTAGTGAATGATCGCAAGAGACTATTCAGCTCTTGACACTCTTCTTGGGTGAAAGGAGCGGGGACAACTCGGGTAGAGGGAAGAAGACGATCTTTATTAAATGTGAGAATTTATCGTTGGTGGAAGTGAAATAAACCCACCAGTCCAGGCCCAGCTGAGGGCCTCGAACGCTTCTGCCTTTGCGTTCAGAGGGAGTGTAGTGTGTGCAGGATGGCCCTCCATGAATGACCAATATCTGTATTCCATATCCAGCTCTAAGAAAAGTCGGCATCCATTGCGACAGATATGCAGTCAGGAAACTCACGGTCCTCCTCAGCGCCCTTCTTCTTCTTCCCTCCTCCATGAATATTCTCAACAATAACGGACCTTGTTTGATGGTTGACCCAGCTCCTCAAGGGAATGAAGCCCTTCCTCGGCTTTCCAGCGTCTCGAAGCCATAACTCGCACCCGGATGGAGCACTTTCCTTAATACCATCCAAATACGCAGTTATTGAATTCAATACTTTCTCCGTGCGCAAATTAACATCGGTCGTGACACGGCGGGTCGGGTGGACATAGTAGAAAGTGCCATCCGGGAGATGGTACTCGATCCATCCTAGCTCATGCAGCCTTGGGACTGCAGTGACAGCTTGTGGATTCCATGTAGGGGTATTATGAGCGACTGGGCTAACTGCGACATTTGTGTTGCGGCCTGTATTTGGCTGAAGGTATGAGGGCCCTTTGGCAGTGCCAGTAGCTGAAAGTAGAGGGCGCGTCTCGCTAGGGGAGATATCAGAAGAGAAATGATCCATCTATCGCAAAACATACTCTGTATCAACGTTCTGGTGGGGGAAGCTAGGGGTGGATGGTGCTCCATATAAGGACCTGGCGATAACATATTAAAGCGGGACGAACTAAGTACGATATTAACACCTTACCTCGTTGGTATCACTTCACGAAGAGGTGGGAGTGGCATAACAATTGCATGTCCTTCCGCGTAGCCCTCCGCTGGGGGCGCAGGGTGAGGCTCAGAAATATGAGGCCTAACCGAGAGTTAACAAAGTCGGGTAGGAGACAAGTAGGAAAGCATTACTTTGGCAAAGACAGTACGTCTGAATCATGAACGACCACCCTAGGCACACCTGGATCGGAGAATGGATCGGATGCGGCATGCCTGACCAAAGGGATTCAACCACCTTCAATCTCAATTTCAAACAGGGGAACCTACTTGTCATCGGCGGAGTGGTGATTAACATGTCCATTGCTCTTTGGCTGTCCGTAGACCTGGGGGGCTCCCCCCCAAACCTCCGTTCCAGAATTGAGCTCGTATATCGGCATGATGCGGAATGTAGGGTTATCCGGATCCTGGGTTTGGTCTTCATGCAAAGGAACGGGCATAGACGGGTTCGACTGTTCATGAGCGGGATCCGAAGGAGGATGGAAGCTAGTTACGTCAACTGGAATCGGCGGGACCGAGGCCGGCGGTACAGCATCGAGACCCCTGTCTGGAACATCGCGTTCCATATTATTTCCCAACGACACATCTTCAACAGCTGCAACAAAGTCGGATGGGGGGCGACTGGCCCGTTGCAGAGGTTGATTGGACGCAGGATCGAAGTAAGAAACACCGGTGGTCGGCGGTTGATCAAAGGGGGGAGTGGGTAGACGGACAGGAATGTCATTAGCTACTCCATCCGATGTTAGCTGAGCTTCCGCTACAGGAGCATCGGAACTAGGCAAAGGTTCGTGATTCGGCTCCGGTTCCGGAGCGTCTGCGGCTTCAGAGTGAATAATCGAAACAGGCGAAGGGGCCTCCTGAATTGAAGGGGCTCGGCTTTCGCTCGCAACTTGATTGGACTCTGCTTGGGACGGCATATAAGGATCGGAAACTACAATAGGTTGAGGAAGCTCCTCGTCCATGTGATCTGTGAATGCGCCGGGGTTCCCGATGGATGAGTCAATAACTGGCGGGGGGATATATCCAACAGGGCTCGACCCTTCCATTGGTTCAGGACTCGCAGTGCGAACTTCTTGAGTAAGAGGAGAGGGCCCCGTGGGCTCTGTCGCTGCCGCCTCCCTGACGGGTGACTCGTTGATAGGACTGGGTGCTGGGTGCTGAACAGCTGGGGCAGATAGCCCAGCCGTCGTAGTATCCACCTTTTGCTTGGTAATGGAAGCACTATCGGAAGAATCACGCTCGTGAATAGAAGATGCTCGGGAAGATGTTGCGGGACGACCAAAGGTAAGAATAGTAGAGCTTTTACGCATCGCACTGTTTATTCGACCAGCCCATTTGGGTTTTGGACTACCACTGCTCATGACACGCCCAGGTGATGAATCGCGAGATAGAGTACGACGTTAGAGCCCAGCGCCGATATCGGTCAATAAAGTTGAGGAAAAGCGGGGGATCCTAAGAAGTGAGAAAACAGGAGCTGGTCGCATTATCAATGTTGGGCCAGGAGGCTGCATCGAGGCAGGAGACACCTGGAATGATCATGCGTAATAGTTCGTAATGCGCGAGACCCACGATAGCACGCCTCGAGGCCTTTGTTCTCTACCCTGCGCAAGGTGAACACGTTGCAAGCTGGCAGTGTGGTAAGTTAGCAAACCGACCGCAGATCAAGCTTTAAGGCCAATAGTTGCAGTGCAGCTTACCGCATCTCAATTCATGTGCCGCGCTTCATAAGTCCCACAAGACGAGATATCTCAAAGGATAAGACAAGAGGACCCGGAACGACCACGAGGCAGTGACGGAATCAGTCGCATGTTTGAACACGTTGCGGCAATTTGATGGGAAATTCCATATGGAGTCGAGCGCATTAATTAATAAAATCTTTAAAAACTTATGCTCAGAACACAAGGTTTAGCGGAAGACAGAAATAGCGACAATGAGACTCAAACAACCTTGTATTTGGCCCAAGGTTGTTCGCAAACGCCATGAGGCACACGCTGGACAATACTCCCGTAGCGAATACGCTCACCATGACGCTTAGCAATCGTATGCAGGTTTGAAGCATATAAGAATGGAATCACCCCTTCTACAGTATCAAGGTGTCATACACTCTTCTTGGCTGCTAGCAACAAGTCAACGTCGGTCCACCATCGCCCTAACTCTGATCCCCAACCGCCAATTCTACGCATCCGCCTCCTCACGACATTTAGCCCTATTCCTAGGCCTATATCTCTCATCATCTCTTGGTTTCGACGTCGAACCCGAACATGGTTAGTCAAGCACCACCACAAAATACTGTTTTTCGAAAAAAATGTCTCAGTGAATATCTCTGGACAACCAGGGCTGCAAGGCTCCTTCAAACGGAACAATCTCAGAAATGTTCTCAAGGCTATGCGCGGAAAATATAACAGCAGAGGTGGATCGAGCCCTTCAGCCCCCGCTGTCAGTTCAACGCAACCAACGTGAGGAGAGGAAGTTATACATATGATGTCCGTAGCCTCGTCCGAGACGATTGTGCCGATTTTTCTGGTGTAGTTGCCATCCACAACCCATCCTTGTGGGCTTTCGGCCAGCGCATCACGAATTCGAATTCTCATCTCCGCTGCTGGCGTCTCTTGCCACCCAGGGTTCCAGTTCAGTTTGTCCAACGAAATGTATGCTATACCCATTTTCTTCGCTAGTGCCTCGGAGAGCGTACTCTGATAGCAGATAAGCCCCCTAGACGAAAGCAATGACAAGAATGACAACCTTTCCTGTCCCTAGAAAACGATTTAACCCGGGTGTTGTTGGGTTATGGGCAATGCCAGAGTGAGAACCCAGACATACCACTATTTCCAACTACCATAACCTTATAGCGACCAGATCCATCACCAAGTAAAGCAGGGGTCGAAACTTTGCTCATGAGTAACGGGTCCAAGCTCGATTCCCGGATATCGCGTGCACAAGACAGCATCACTGAGTCATACTCGCAACCCTGAAGGCCCGGATTCACACAGGACCGACCCTGCATGAAGCATGTCCCAAAAATACCCCCAACTTTGAACAAGCCCAGAAAGGACTGGCTTACCATTTCTACCCGCTGCGCATTGTGACATGTTCTCATCTCTCAGAGCTCTTTCCCTTGTATTAGTCGCCATTCCTGTGTTTGCGTAACAAACTTTGTCGATGCGAGCCTGCTTATCCGCGTTTCGAGCTGCAAGTATCATTTTTCTGCGCGCGGCGATGTTATTAACATCATCAAGTGCCTTTCAATGATTGTTGGACTGTGGATGTGGTCAATTTAAGGCGGACGCGATCAGACAACCACGCAGAACAACTCCCACACTCGAACTCGGGAACCGAGGCTTGCACAAACTCGTTCGGTGATCCTCGTTGAGAAGTGATGGGAAGGAAGACGGTCTTTCTCATAATACCGAGGCCGACGTTAAGTCGGCCGTCGCCCCCTGACAAACCAGCTCAACCGCTCACTCGCTGCGTTCTGGGCAAGGCACTAGAACAAAAAAGCGCCGGGCGCTGTTGAATGGATCCACTGAGTCACAGAGGTCTTACATAACTCTGCTCACCAGATCACTCGAGGACTTGGCAACACCGCCCAACTTGCAGCTTGTTCTTCATATAATTATAGAGCGCCAATGTAAGAACCAATGAACGCCTTTCTTGATCTCATCAAGTTAACAGCAAACAGCTCCTGCCCGTGGGAACACATTGAGCTAACTCAGCGGGATGTGAACACAACCTCCCACCTGACGATTAATGACGGGGATCTTCGGTTCCCGGGCCTGGCTTCGCGGCGGAAGTCTTTTACCCCCGTATTCCAATAATAGGACCTTTCGTAGTATATGGGACCTATCATTTAAGTGCGAGGAGCTCAAATTCGGTCATGTGACACCCAAGCCAGAGTCACTCAAGACCGCAGCCCGGCCTCTAATCGAAATTTAGTCCATGGTTGAAGTACCCCTTATTTCCTGTTTCATACTTTCATTAAGCCGGAGTCTCAGACCCACCTGTCAGTCGGAAACGGTGGTCGATCTGATTATATTTTACCTGCTGACCACACCATCATTCCGAGTCCACAAATCGTAACTTGTGAGTATCTAGATCATTTCCATAAACAGACACAAGCTCACTCACAATTGTTGGAGCCGCTAACGATATTTTCTCGTATGGAGCAACTCAGTGTAAAAGTTTGTGATAATAGCCGCTCCTACCGGTGAATTTTATTGGTCTTCACCACTTTGCGGAGTGCTCGCTCCAAATAGCCGTGGGTGTCTCGAAGGAGTCTAATGAAATCATGAGTTGCTCAAAAATAGTTGTGGCTCATATTTCCTCTACTAACTCCGTGCAGATATGTGTTCTAGCGTATGTCGCTTGCTTGTTGCTTTTCCGTGAATGGAGAAACACAGTCCAGGAAGACTTCTCGGTTAGCCCTTAGATCGTTCACGAATTAGATAATTAAGCTGCGGATAAGATGGACGACACATACATGCGGCACTTCATTGAATTTAGCGTATATGTGGGTGATATATAACTGCGGTGAGGACCTCGGTTGACACCTCATCTCAGCTTAACCATTTGAGCCGCGAGACATAATGAAGTAATCTCTATGGTTTACACGGCTATCATCGACTCTACAGCTGAAGTAGCCGACCAGTTGTCTCGCGTTCAGCACATCAGCCATGGACTCGAGCAGGATAAATGGTGACCATTCCTATGTAACATCTATGAATAAGTGCCCAGAGTGAGCACTGTCGTTCAACAATTTTTTTTCAGCCTTCATTAAGAACAATGCCACCGTCATCTAATTCGGCTCATGGACGGTAGGAGCTCGGATGTCATGGTCATGAGGCTTCGTCTCTTCTGACTCTAGTCTCCAAGACCTTCATCACACAACTGTCACCTCAGCGTCCAGGCTGCCGTGGTCGACAAGTAGCGTCGCACTGGTGACCCACTGTTATGGAATAACGATATTATTTTTCGTATAGCCTCTATTCCGCGGTGTTGAAACCCTTTCAGCACTTCCCCATAATTCGGTTCGGATATACGAACAATATGGGCTAGCCGTCAATCATATACGAGCCTCTTAAAAATTGTTTCGTTCTTTCGCCCGTTGTCAAACTGTCAATGGCGCCGTACAAGTAACGTGGGGCACAGGACAAGGTTGGATTTGCCACCCCGCCGCCACATGCACAGAACAGGGTGGGTCCGGTGCCGATCTGTCATCAATGGCGCATGAAACCCCAAGTATATTCCTCTACGGGTAGTTATCCGTCACAGCCTGCGAGTATGCTTCTTATTGGTCACTCCAGCTCATGGAAGTTTGAATGGCTGAGGTTCCAATGCGATTGGCACTTGAATTTAGCACAAGGCCGGATGCATTGTGGCATATCCCACAGTCATCAACTCAACGTTCACATCAGTACACTGCAACAAAAGAAGGTGATCAAACGGAAGTCGTCAAAGAAGTTGGACACCCAAAGACCCACACGGTCTAAATCGGGTACATCAACATCAATGGGGCGCTATGGTTTGTTTTTGAGTTATGATGGTATCCTACGTTTTCGTCCATACAGGATCTAGTCAGTCCAGCATCTGCAGGTGCTCATTTGGTCCCACATCACGACGGGTTCACTCTGGTATCACATCAGACTTTAAGCTGCATTTCACCAAACCGAAAATATCCATATCCTTGCATCGCGGCTTCTCGCTCGCTTCCCTGAGTGACACTCCGCAATGATAATCACGTCGAATTATATCCGTTGTTCGTTAGTCCGGTTGTGCGAGAAGTCAGAACCCAAGAAGAGATGCACGAGTTTGTGCCGGGGGGACGAGGCTGTCCAGGAATTCGCTTATATGCTGACATCTCGTCTGACAGAAACACCACGATATGCCCGTCTATGACTTAGTACCCGTTGTTGAAAGAATATGGCAACGATGACATTTTGTTGTCAGGTCGTGTTACTCTAAACCTTATACTCATTGTCATGGTCTGCCAAGTAGCATAGCCAACCCTGGGCGACAAATCAGCATCGCAATCGGTGAGTACTCCCCTCAACAGAAACCTCCTCGCCATAGGAAGGCTATATACCAAGAGGGGAGAAACCCATGCTCTGAGGTGCGGATTCATCGATATCAGCTGTTGTGCAGTGACTGATGGACGCTGACCACTGCACGAGAACCGGATTGTGTTATCCGTAGGCCCGGCCACGACAGCTCTCCAGGAGACGCGATCAGTGTTTCGAGCCGTTGGTTCCTTTGCCCCCAGCTTCGTCAGCGGCTGCGATAAGAGCTTGATGTCACTCCGATGCGGAATGAAACCATCTATCATTTCCCTAAGAAGGGAATGCGTGCTTCCAAGGCTCGCGCTTCATCCAAACGGTGGCTTATGCGGAGAGTCAGCGGGCCGGACAGCGGCTATCCTCGGTTGATCATCAATAACGCAAGGTGATCTATCCCTGTTTCTCACTGAATAAGTAATCTATATGGGGTAACTCCCGAGTAGAGCTTTTTTTGGGAGCTCATAATATTTCAGAGTGGGATCGGCTGGACAAAAGTTGACTTCCATTTGTCCCGCTGAGCAAGGTACCATCGTGGTTGGAAAGGATTAACCAGTGCACTGGATGCAATGATGGCCGAGACACCACCGGATTGATTATGGGAACCGAATTTGCGGCGGCTGGAAAAATCCCAGCATTGACACACGGGGTGCCTCGTCTTCCCGCTGAAAACATATGTTACATGAGCGCTGAGCCTGTGGCTGTGATACAAGGGAAAATCTGTGGTTCTGATTTCTCCAAATGCTACGAAATAACATGAGAAAGTCATTCATGTATCAACCTCCATAGTACTAGTGTCAACGCCGTCAACGGTGGGTGCATCAAAACTCGAATCACTGACGGGTGGCTTGTGGGGAGGCGAAGCTGATGGGTGTTGGCGGGGTAAAGGACTGTCAGAAAAAGCCATGGGGCTGGAAGTAGGTGAGCGAGAGGCTGTATTAGACTGAGGGGATGTATTTAGGCTAGGGGCTTCCCGTTTGGAACGAGCTGAACGGTTCAGATGATTGCATTTGGGGTTTCGGCAAATAAACTCTGTACCAGCCAGACAATTCAATACTGGAACATAATTTTGGGCTGTTCGACTTACGGGCATCCTCCCATAGACCCTCTTTAACTAGACCGTTATGGGTAAAACACTTCTCGCATATCAAGGCATATCTTGAGCTCGGTGAACCATGATTACTATCGTCATCTCCGAGGAGAGCGTCCGCAAGTTTGTCGTACCATTGTTTTCGAGGCGGCGCCATAGGGAATGGACTTGGTATGGCTAAATTGAGTTTGAGTAAAACGCTACCTCGGTTCATAATGTCGTTCACGTACGAGTGAGTTGAGCGCGAAGAGCCGCCGGCATGGGTGTCTGAAAAGGAGAGACGGGGCCAGGTTGACGTTGGGGAGTAACAGGGGTAGCTTGAGGAGGGACACGTTGCCTGAGGGGAGTAGCACCGGGGGATGGCTCGTCGTATTCCTGGAATAATTTGACCATAGAGTCAAAGTTGGTTTTCTTTTTGATTTCCTCTACTTTAACGCGTCGCTGTTTCATCAGGCTCTGCAGCATCTTTTCTGTTGCGGATGCGTGAGTCAAATATCATCGTTGGTGTGCTTTAACACTTTAACAAACCTTCTGCATTCGCCTTCCTGGCGTACCAGACCTGTACAATTCTCCGGATAAACAGAATTCTGTAAAGCTGTCAGTTTCGTTGTCAATAGAATTTAGTGTAAAGCTTACACGACTGGGCCGACAAGCACCGGAATCCCGCGAATGACCCTCTCCGCTACTGCATGACCTCCTGCGTCCCAAATAGAGGGTAATAAGCCCCAGTACCAAAGGCTCGTGTATGCCACCCAAGCCAGTAATGTGTACACGGTGACGAGTAGGGTTGAACGTTTTTCGCGCAATCGGATCTCGGACAGCTTAACCTGTCGTTTCTGGATATCGTTGGCTAGTGATGCGAGTACAGACTCAAAATCATCCTTCTTCTGGAGGAACTTGAGAAAACTGCGGTGGGTGATGTATCGAAAAGGACAGACCTTGGAGAATATGCCTTTGAGAAAGGACATTGTAAAGGGGGTGGTATTCGTTTGATGTATCTATACCTTGCAACAAGATAGATAGCAAGACAGGGTGTGGTCAACGTTCATGTCGGTGACGAAGGCACTGACGAGGAGCTACCGACTGGTGTGACTGTGTGACGTGACAAGTGGCACGTGCATGCGTAATAACTGGTTTAGCTGTTGTCTCTTCGTCCATGTACACAAGTCCTACGAGGGTTGGATGGGACTGGGAGGAGCAGGACGATGGCCAGCGAGATTCCCAGCCTCTGCAGATGCATGTTTACTTCTGGTGCGGCTCACGGAGCACGGTGAGCCAATAGGTTCGTTATGTTATGTACGCCATCAAAGTGCATCATGCTGTACGTTCTCTGACTGACCGAGTGAAGCCGCATCGTCTATTTTTGCATAAAGGGTCTTGGCTTCCTTTTTAGGCAGGTAATCAAATCGAACCGTACGGGACAAATCAACAGCGCCTCGGCAGTTTAGGGTGTCTTCTGGCCAGAGCTCCTCAGCTCCTGCACACCAGTTTCTAAATAACTCATCTATTGTCACTGGTTTTCATGGCTGTCGACCCCTCTCTACCCAACCGTTGGGAACATTGCCACAGCGAGCTGGCTTGCTCAAATTATCCGGAGATAATTTTGGCCCACTTTCTGGGGCAATCAGAGCCCTGCTGATCCTGCAAGATGGGATTTTGAGGAAAGGGCAACACCACATACCCGAAGAATTGCTCTCTGGTCAGCGGATATCTGCTGCTCACCGTGAAACCTTTGATTGCAACTCCGCGTTCTACAGCTTCCCAGCCAAACCTGGTCGCCAGAGGAAAGTGAGAGGATTATCAGAGTACACGATATGTCATCAAGAGGCTGTGGGTGCGAACCTGTAATTCGGTCACTTTCGATGATAGTACTCAAATCGGAAATATAACTGGATAGCCGAACTAACACTCTCTCGGGCTCGAATTCCGGCTCGTACAGAATAAATCATTTACCAGTCCTCCTACTCGTCGAGAGGGTAGGTGGGTGAATTAAATATAAATTTTTGATATTTTTATGCACGAATCCTCTTGATCGATCTTGTAGTCGCGACTTCTCTTCCTTTGCGGAAAAGATACAGGACACAGGAATAAGGGCCATTATGTGGCTCCACCTAGGATAGGATGCCACGGTCGTCCCCTCGGTTTGCACTCGCCGCTGTCAGTTTGAGCACGGCCGCCCTCTGATTCGACGGCGGGATTTAGAATACGGGTCTCCTTCGAAATAGGAAGACACTGGCCATGTATCCGAAAGTCGTGGACGCGAATGAGGTTTCGACCTGAAATATGGATGGACACTGTCCTTGTCATGTCACTCGTAAAATGGCAGCAACTGTTGCAGACGTCGAAACAACACATGGTCTTGACGATTTAGGACTGTCATGAGGCGACGGACCCGTTACATTTCCAACACCATTGTGAATATCAGTTTAGCATAATAATTGGCGCAGTTCATTCTTCCGTGAATTTGAAACGATCTGGCTAATTGAATGGAGTCAATTCACCCCCGTGCACAGTCAATTAACGTCCACTGGCGATCCCGAATAGCCAGACGCGAGAACTAAATGTCAATCTGACTGCGCAGCTATCCCGTACGAGAACTATACAAGAGTTATTGTACTCCTCAAAGCGCCCGATGGTCTGCAGCTTTGTTTTTTTGTTGCAGGAGGGAGCGGGATGGCTTCACCGAACGGTACACATTCGTGTGGGTAGCTCCACTAGAGCAGCTCTTAGCTTTCCATTTCAGGTTTGCCGGCCGGCTCGCTTTAGGGTTTCCCAACACGTGTAAACAGGTGAGGGTCTTCGTGACCACGTTTCCAAGAATGATGTTGTTGTTAGGATGCGCGTTCTGTTGTATAGGGCTGTTCGGTTCACCCCTGCCCTGTTTCCTGAATGCATCTGTGCAGCCACAGCTATTGAACAAGGGGCAAAAAACAAAATATCAACAAGCGCTATGATAGTTATGGGGGTGTGGAGGGACTGGGGAGGTCAGACGCTGTAGTTGCAGGTGAAGGGTTTGTAAGCAGACTTCTTCCCTAATGAGCAGGCTAAAACGGATATATAATCCGGTTGTGTCGGTTTTCTGAAGAGGTGGGAGTGTCATTTACGTCAAGCCGTCCATATGAGGAGATGGTCTATTCAGCTCCCAAATCTCATCAATCTTGGGGTCGGTGGACCACCTCCCGGCCGGGAGTTGGCCAGAGATTCCTTTGACAGATGATAAGCCTTGTAGTTGGCGCGCAACCTCAACCCGAACCACTCGTTGCTTTTGGCTGCGCAGTGCGGATCTCCTACTCGACTCTCCTCAGGGATTATCCGAGGTTACCACCCTCCGACGTCAGCGTTCCTTACAGATCCAAGCCCACTCTTTGCTGGATATCTAGATCCCGCCTCCCTCATAGGATCGGCCAATTTAACTCGAGGTACCTATATAAGAACTAGTCATTCTTCTCCCTCCACACACTCACATCTCAACAATGCTAGTAGCTTATAACACCACGCCCCATTTCATGTATGGTTTCAACCGACACCATCCCATGCACTCTCCGAACCCAATACCGCCATACCCTTCCTCTCTATCCCAGCTCGACCAATCTGGCGTAGATTTCACGGGTGGCTGGCAGGGTGTGTATTTCGGATTCTCAGCTCACATCTTTTTTATCACTAACGCGTGCCCCTTGCAGAAGCTCAGCCCCACTACGGTGCAGGCACTGTCAACAGCTTCGCAAACGAGCTGAAGAGCCCCGGCCCGTCAAACGTCTTCGGCCCAACTTCGCAAAGTGCCAGCAGTAGAGGTCACTATCCTTCGTACTCTTCCTCCGAGAGAAGTACCGTGCAGCCCTTCCAACACGATTGGACATCTCCGTCGCTCTCACCTCAATCTATTCATACCCCCGCCCTCACTGCGACCAATACCCCCAGCCAGCTATACCACAACTCGTTCAGACAAAGTGTTGATATTGGACATCACCAACCCTCGGAGTGGAGTCAATGGCGCGAAAGTACCAACGCGGACATGATCGGGTTAGGAACCCATAGTAGCGCATCCTCCTGGTCTAGTGATCCTCGCGCCCCCCCTTTCTCGCCCCAATCTATCGATGACCTCCTGTACTCCACCAGCACGGCAACCAACTCACCGACATACTCTGTCACCACCGACCTCCCACCGATACCTAGCGGCCACCGAATCTCACCTTTCTCCTCACCCTCTCCGTCTCCTTCCATTTCTTCCCATAAGCGGTCACCCAAGCCGAGCGTTTCCCCTCCCAGGACCTCCGACGCCCCTGCAACTACCAAACAGTGTTCTCACTGCCATGCGACTTCTACCCCCCTATGGCGTCGCGAACCTGCTACCCTCAAGACCCTGTGCAACGCATGTGGGCTCTACCTCCAACAACGACACCGGCACCGACCCAAGGAGCTGATTGAAGCTGATTTGGATGATGAAAGTGACGAGGACGAGGATCAGAACTATAATGGGCCTGAATGCAGTCACTGTCATACACATCGAACTTCAGTCTGGCGAAGGAGCAAGGCTGGTGCTCAACTTTGCAACGCTTGCGGTGTCTATGCGAGGCTTCGTGGTAAGGATAGACCATTGTCACTGAAGCGCAAGAAGATCAAGCCTCGCACCAAGCACGCCTCCACTTCCAGGTCTACATAAGCCCTTCTCTCATTCGATTCCCCTTGAGCTATTTGATAACTGCGTATTGTATTTAATGTTCCCCTGCCTATACCTTAATGCCTTGTGACGCCTGTCATGGTCTCGTTTTGCATTTGATTTACCCAGTGATAATTTCTAGCAGTAGAAGTCTTTCAATATACCGACATTCCAGCAAGTGCTGTTGTGATACCGCAGACGATCCGTGATGTTATTTCTGGCGCGGAACCATCACTGATACATCATCTCATCTGAAGTCCCAGTGGGGTGCGCAGTTTGTAGGAAATGACCATTGATATAAAGTCCATTGACAATCATGCAAGGGCGCATCAATTGTAAGCTGTGTTAGCAGTTTTAAATGACTGATGATGACTAGGGTTGCCCTTGGAGCCCCCCCGTTGCTAACGAAGCAGATCTTGAGTGGGCGGTCTGGTGACTCGAAGGAAGCTTCGGTAGCGATGCTTGATCAGAAGAACAAAGCTTGCATAGCATCGTAATATCCAGCCAGCTGGCGGGAGAGTGAAGGTTTAGGCAGGCCAACAAACAAGTCACAGCCCTAAAGGTCCATGAACAGCATGAAGGGTAGGGGGTGTGCGATTAAAGTGGACAATATCCCAGTATGCTAACTGCTATTTTTGGAGCGTTTCATCATTGGCAAAGGGATCACGCATCATGCATCATGGTGGAAGTAGACATATTATGGAGTTCTCACCACATGGAAGCCTTGTCATGTGGCCCGACAGTTTTCGTCAAGAGCGCAGGACCTGGCCCGCATGTTGATGTGCACATTGTATCCTTCTACGGTAACGCCCGAAACAAAACGCCCACAGTAATTGATCCCTGTTCTGGAGAGCTGTGGACAAAGGTATTTTGCTGTATGGCGATGTCCGCTTCGAAGCGAAGAGAATAACAAAGGCTCCTTATGCAGTGCTAAAAGAAAGTCCAACCATTCAGACAGCGAACAGTGCTAGTAGGCGTTTATGCTACAGCAAGGCACGCTAAGATCTTGAGTCTTCCAGCGCCAAGTTTCGGTTCTTCCGCTGGGAGAACGAGTGTTGCGTTAGTTGATGAGCCGTCGAAGACAATAGGCCCAATCAAATGGGGGAAATCCTGAGAAGAAGCCGCAGCAGTTAGGTCATCGAAACAAGTCGTTTGTCGTTAAGTTGAGCTACGGTGCACTGCCCGTGCCATATCTCGTCTTCCGATACACCGACAATCGCAATGCCAAGGAAAGATGCGCAGGTAGGAACTGTGGGAACGGGGGAGTGGTCGACGGTTTTACAATCATTAAGTCCGGCCCGGCGATTTTGGTCAACAATGAGATTCTGGTGGAATAATGCTGAGCTCACAAAACTCAGGTCCCATTGGCGTTGCAGTAATGGTCACAGGGAAATCTTGGCATACCATCTTGGAGCGTGTACCTAGGGGCTTCTTCCGCAGGCAAGGGGTGCATCGAGAAGGGCTCGAGCCACAAGGAGCCGAAGAGAAGCCATCCCTGCTAATTGACCAACTATGGTTAAATGGCTCATGGGATTGTCGGGGAGGATCAAGAGTTGAACGACTGAAACCGCGCGAGGCGTGGCAAGAGTATGAATGTGCTAAAAGGGAAGACGAGACGGAAAAAGATACTTTTGGCGCTCCCACATGCGTGTGCGAATCCGTGTGCGCTTGTGGGGGCAGTTCCAGACTCTTGTTAGCCTCGGAGGCGAATGCCATACGATACATAACAGAGACAAACAATGGAGGATGAAGCGCTCAATATCAAACATTCCAGCCTTCCAGATTCCTTCACTTCCAGAGTCACATTCTATCTCTGCTCGATGCTCTCTGTTTTGCGGCAGATATTTTGTTGTTGTTGGTCTAGTATGCCAGCTGATAATGCCCTAGATGAACGGACACGGCTCTTACAATACCAAATCCCCGCTGCGCCGTATGTGTGATCTTGACGAAGAAGAGGCTGCCGAATTCTAAATACCACAGGTCAGAGCCCGTTATACCTCAAGATCTAGAATATAGACGGCGTATGGGAACGATTGTTCGTGCTACCGAGAGGTATGTTCTTATAACCAAATGGTATAACTCGCCTTAATATCGGTGGCCCCAGCAAAATGGTCAATCTTAGCTCTAGACTCCCATTCAACCTCCATAACCGCGTCCTTCGTGACTCACTAGGGAGCCGTTCCAGACCTAACTCCATGGACTCCTGTTGTGACCATTATGAGTCTGACGCTGAGAGCTATTACGATGTTTTCGATGTCCATCAAAACCATGGCCGGGGGCAGACGCAAGGAGAACGCACACGCAGCTTTCATAGGACCTCGCCATCCCCTTCTCCTATACCGGTTTGGCTACGATCCGCCTCACATGAACGTCAGCCTGAGAAGCCGGCAGCGATTTTGAATGTTCGGCTTGTCGGTGTTACGGAAAGCGAACGTGGGCGAACCCGGAACAGACTCATCAAAACAACTGACTTAGGTGGGGGAGGTGCAATCTCGAACACCGCCGCTATGACGACACAACAACCTGCGATTGGAGAGGAATCGAGTCTGCCGGTGCGTTAGCATGTGCCTCTGCGCCAGTTTTATTCATATTCACGTCCGGATCTGTATAGGAAGCGTTATGCCAGCTTAAGGGTCAGCTTCTGGACCCTAGTGAGATGATCATGGCCTCCTGGAATAATTGAGCCTCTCCTAGTGCCTCGCAGCATGTGCGCTAGATTCAGCACCGTCTTTTGCCCTTTATTTGAGGTTGGTATATCCCCTCAAACATCAATTCATAGATATCAGGTTTCGGAGTTGGTATCATTCCTGATTCTAAACACCCTGGCTTCTCTCGAACACGTTGTAATTATAGTAATATCAGTCATCTGGTGGTCTCTGAAGCTCCTATCACTACAGAAAAATGAATTAATAAAATTCAAGGTCCCTTCATACCCTACTGCTGCTCATCCCATCCCTCGTAGGATTCAATGTCCGTGGGACCGGTGAAACCAGCTGCTTCGCCATAAAAAAACATACCGCCTGCCTCTATCATCCCCGAATAACTAAATTCTTGCGTTTCCAAGAGGGTCACCGAAATCAAAGTACCCGAACGCATTTCGTAGACCGAGATGTCAAAGTATCGCCCCGTCAGCGGGATCATGCATTCCCTATTGACGGCAGGGGTGGTGGTATGAAAGTTCCCTCCCCCACCCTGCTAGTAGTGCGGTGATTTGGCCGATGGTCGACCTCGTCCGTTTTGCCGCCCCCGTCTACCACCGGAAGATTCATCCGAGTCCCATGACTCTTCATCTGATCCTTGAGAGTTATCTACACACCACGCGTGCTCTGTTATTTCTGAATAAACCAGGGGAGGGCATGCCGGGTTCAAAAAAAAGGCAACTTGGGGCACATGCGACTTGCGTACTCGGAGGGGTTCATCGAGTGCATCCCACTCTTCTTCATGTTCGTCAGGACCCAAGCGTTCACCGAGGCTTTCCTTTGACACGCCGTGTATCTTGACCGAAGGCGCCCTCTTGCATTTGCTCGAGCGCTGCGATTCTAATTGAGGGTCACCTTGATACTGGGTCAGAAGGCACGTGTATCTTTGACAATGACGTCATCCATTACTCTTCCATGGTAGATTGAGGTCAATGTCTTTCTCGAGCACACACCGTCTTGAACCTCTATAACTGCGCCACGTTCTTGACCCCACCGTATCCAACCAAATGGGCGGGATATTCAATCTCGTTGACGTAGCAGAAACCTGATGCCTCGCACTTTTTGGCGTGGTGGAGGCTTCCGGCCCAGTTAATGGCTATGTCGGCAGCGCCTGTGGCTATTTGTTGGGCTGTTCGGTGTTGGCCAGAGGTCGGAAGAGCGGACGTACCCATAGAGCCACCAGCTGACGTTGAACAAGACTCGAACACCCCCTTCAAAGGTTGCATGATCTTCTCCTACAAAAACTAGGAAGCAAGATCCGCTACATGAGTTGGACGATGATGATAAAAGGAGGACAGATGAAGACGTACATCTTGTTCCGTGGCATGTGAATTCTTCTATTTCTCTGGGATAACGCGGGTGAGAGAGTGGATGTATTGGTCGGTGTGGAACAGCTGGCCCTGATCGTTGGTGTGTTCATCTTCATCGCCACAAATTCAACAGTCAATAGCCATAATATAGTTCTCAAGTGGCAGCTTACGCGCTGGCTTGTTGCTCAACGAGAAACCGTTTCCGAAATTAAAGACTGTGATCAGGGCTCGTGCTCCCACCCAGCAAGGGTGTTAGAGTGGAGTCATGATACCGACGGTGAAGAGAGCTTTATAGAGAGTACCCTTGTTTTTGTATTGGCTCTAGTCCTCCCGCCAGATGCTGTTAAGCTCGAAAAAGTGGGTCCTTAGCCAACGAGAGGTCCTTTTCACTAATGAGACCGCAGATCCCCTTTCCCGGCGTTAGACTCCGCTCACATAAAATCGTATTCTTTCTCCATCTCCTCGGATTACAACCACAAGATATTCGTAGGTCCCGCTGTAAAGAGTGTATGAGCAACATCTACGCCATCTATGGAAACATTTGATAGGCCGAAGAACTCATAAGGATCTTCTACCGACGATGACACCAGCTTCACCCTCGCAGCCGATACAGAACATCCGTAATGGGGGGCCACAGAGATGGACGTAAGTAGACTATCCAACAACCCAACGTCAATTATTTTTCTCCAATCCAGATTGCACGCGCGGCTCCTCGTCGTATAGGGGAAGGGGTGCCCTCACGGGTGATTATTAACTCACTGCCTTCCTCACACGGATATTACTCTGAACCATAGGGCTTGGCAAATCCAGCAGGCAGACATCGCGGCGCTCGTTTCCGCGCTTATTTGTGTTTTGTGATCCGTCACGTCTGTTGGGGTGTTGTTTAATCCTGATTTTCCTGGGCGTCTGAACCCGAGGATGGGCGAAGGGACGTTGGCAGAGGCTGCGCTGATTAGTACGAGGATAATGTTAGACCAGTATTGCGTCAAACATGCTAAGCCCTACTTTTTTCCTAGGAAAGGATTTCGGCAGAACCTACGTGAAAAACAGAGCTCAAAAAACCCCATTATGCTACTTTACAAACCCTACAACTCCCTCAATTCTGGTGTCTCTCCCCACCATACCCATAAACTTAGCTACATCCAATCACCCGTCGACCCCTGCCAATGGCGCGAAATCCGTGGCGCATCACAATCTCCCATCAGTGGAACGCCTAAAACATCATATCCATGCATACGACCAGACACTAGCATGTCTAGTGTGGAGTGTTCTATGCCTGGTTATACACCATTCGACCTCTCGACCGTCTCGTATCGCTTGGCCGTCACATCAATGGCTTGGAGTATGCCTCAAGGTATTATCCCGGCCATGCGGTAGTGGGGGTTTTAGGACAGGGGTTACTGTTTCTTTTGCACCCGGTGGGCTGGGGAGGCAATTGGGGAGGCGTGAAGGCTCATGCAGGGCATATTGCTATTACTGTATGCGCATTGCTTTGATGTGCGGTACGACGCTGCCCCTCCCCTGCGCAAAAAACTGCAACTAATTCCTGTGTGACGATGGGACAGGCAGGATGCATTGATAGAATAATCTGGACCTGGGGGACCTTACCACCATCCCATAATTGGCTCATGGACGCAGGAGAGGGATATGCATTTAGAATTGGGGATGTACGGATGGTGATAGTGTTTTTGTTCTTTATGCACCTTGGTGTAAGGATTTAAGCGAGTTCGAGTGGGGATTCAATTCTATTCCTATTTCGTGAGCACTGAGTCCTTTTAAAGAAACAGCCAGTGTCTAAGCTCTAGTTGGTCCACTTGTGTTGTAGTTTCGCATTTATCTCGTGAACATTAATTATTTAGTGTCACCGTTTGCTCATGCTGGTACCTCTTGTAGGTCATTTTACCTCGCACGTGTATACCACATCACACCCATCTTTAGTCCCTTTTGACGGTGTGTTGATTCGTAGGGCGAGTTTCCTCCTCGAAAAGCTGTGAGCTAATAAGTCCCCTCTGGCTGTAGCCTGTAACTATGCGAATTACTCGCAGGTGACCATACATGGTACCTTCCATTGACCTTGCGCTGCGCAGCCGCACCCTTCTCGTTTGTCCTAGGTCACATTAACTGTTATTGACAGTGAGCTCTTTCCCCCCCTCCCCCTTCCCCCCTTTCTTGATACTTAAACAACTTCCTCACACATGCTCCAAGCAAACAACCGAAATAGTGATGACACTTTTTTTTCCTTCATTTTATCGTCCCAGGGGCTACTCTCCATGTCGGACTTACTCTTGCTACAGTACAGTTTAAGTTGATAGGGCTCCTACGCCCTTTACTGCTCTCTGGTTCCACTTTGCCCTGCCTGAGGCACACCCCCAGTGCTCGCTTCCCATACAGTCCGGCGCAGAAACGTCATTCAAGTGGACCCCACCTTCCCACTACCTCATCCCAGTCCTTGCATGTTCTGCTCAGTCCGCTTGGCCCAGCATACCTCTCTTGACGAGTGGTGGCATTCTTGGTTGTACTGCTAATAGACAATCGTCATGGGGCCTTTTTGCAATGAGTGGTAGAGTCATGATGTTTTGCTGGCGGCTACTCCTGTTCCTGCTCTTCGCTACTCTACGGGAACGCAGATGGATCATAGAACGTTCCTCGGAACCTGCGAGTCTTGTCTGCATACACCAGGAGGGCCCTGATGCCTTTCTCCGAAGTGATGACACTGACGTTCTTCTACCGCGTCCGAGATACTGGCTCACGGCTCGAAATCAGCGAGTATATCGTGTTCTTCGTTATTACCTCGCGTTTATTCCTGATCTCTGTGGGGGTCATTGATGAAGGATGTTTTGCAAGTGCCGCTTGTCCGTGCTAGTGTTGGTGAGGGTGAGGGTGAGGGTGATAGCGAAGTGATACAGCATTGGGAAGGGTATATATAGGATGGCACTGGGTGGTGTTGAAGTTGGGAGAGGGATAGTGAGGAAGAGGCGGGTTTGAGCGGTTTTTATGATTCAAGTGTGTCTTCGGTCACCGGATCTCGAGAACGAGCCCCCCGGGGACGACAGGTCGTATTAGGCTTGACAAAGAATCTGAATCATGAGATATCATTGCTGTATTAGATTGTCCACAGCTGTAATCTTCCAGCATTGTTTCGTGAAATACAATAAACGTGAACAGGATTCGAGGTGTTACTGTTTCAGAAACGCCATTGCGCATCATTGGCGAGAATAATAAGCTCTGCAAATACAGGTAGATCGTGAGATTGAAGGATGAGAGAAAAGGCATAAAGCAATACCGGTATAAAAGCGAATCCCTTCAACATGTGTCTCTATTTCTAAAGTCATAGGAGCAGGTTAGCCATTTAGACCAGGTAGACCGATCAACTCACTGAGCCTCTCGTCGACGGTATGAACGTTCAGCCTTCCGACATCGGTCAGACATCACATTATCCATGAGAACTATGCTATGATAAATAAATACCTCGTGCCCACCCTAGCAGGGCTCCAGCGATAGATGTTGCGAGTCCTAGCGTATTCAGTTTAGCAAAAAAAACAACATCTGTAACATATTCCACTTACAGGTTCCACTGCATAGCACACATCGATTAGTAATCCTATCCCGCTGGTTCAGGGTCTAAGTACTCACATAGCGCCGGGTATCTGGGATTCAGAACGTCAGTTATCAGGTCAAGACCTGGCTTGTGGTATAGGATGCACCTGTATTTCCTGCCATCGCGCCAGGGGTTGTAATGACGTCGTGACCAAATGAAGCCTGGACCGCTTGTGAGAATACGTCCCAAGCGGGCGCCCCAGACCCGAAGGGGGAAATCGGGCTTGGGTCACGACCACCGTCCCAAGAAATCGTGATGTTACCAATGGACGGGCTGCTTGAGTACGATTTTCCGTTAAAGAGTAGAGAGTATTTGTGAGCTATAGGCTCGATCAAGCGCACATAGCTCTGCTGGACATCAATTACTTGAAAGCAGAGTTAGAGCTAATGAGTATTGTCCAACAATGACATGGGTTACTCACCGGAGCGGAACATATCGATGCGTGTGTTGAAGTTGGCCTTGGCCCGCTCAGCTAATGCATTCACCTATAATATCCAAAAGAATAGAACTGGGTGTTATTGATTGATTATATGACCATAGAACTGGCTGGGTGACCCCGAAATAGGCATACCTTGAATCCACCATGGAATACCGTCGCTGCCTTCGAGGTTTGTATTAGATAGCGATTAAGGGGCGACATTGCTGCAAAATGCTCGGCCACGGAGACAAAATCAGGCCTCGGACTGGACACCGCTTCTCGCATCCATGATGGTACTTTGCCCTTGTCACCATGCTCCGCAACACAGGAAATATAGCCCCATATGGGACTTTCCTTCCGAACCTGGGGCTGGAAGATGGTTGAATCCCTGAAATTGCCTCTTTAGGGTCTATGCTTATGACGCACGGGATGGACTCACTCAATCAAACTCACGATCTTAGACAGTAATCCAATGCTCGTATGAGGTGTTGGGACAGAGGAGCTGGTGAAAAATCAGAGATTAAGCTTGCGCGGAGTTACCGAAAGGGACTCACTGGCCACCGGCCACGTCTATGGTAACGATAGCATCCTAAAAAGAGATAGGTAAAGGTCAAACAAAAGGTAAGGCAGCACACTAACAACGTATCCTTTTTCCACGACACCGGGGATAGCGAACTGATTCCCAAAGATGGTGTCCAAGCCCATCCCACCCTCGTCAACAATCATGCCAATACCCTGACGTCCATATATATCCTCGAGGAACTTCGCAATGCTTGTTGCGCCCCTTGGGCCACTGACCTCCTCGTCCTGACCAAAAGCAAGCACTGGAAGAGGGCGATCAGATCAGGGGTAAGGTCTAAATTTAGGGGGGAAACAGGATGATTACAAAGGGTCCTCTTGGGCTTCCACCCACTCTCGAGTAGGTGCTCGACTGCCGACATGACTCCGATGACATTGTTCTTACAGTCAGCCGCTCCACGACCATATATCCATTCGCCGTCGATTCTACCCTCGAATGGAGGGTAGGTCCACCTGTCGAGCGCCGTGATGCTTGAACGAGGATCGTGAGTTAACCTGAACAAGAATAATATGTGGACCTACGCAGGAACAACATCGAGGTGACCTGTGAGTAGCAGGGGCTTCAAATCTGATATCGAACCTGGTAAGGTGTACACCAGGGAGAAACCCGCAATAACCTCCCGTTTCAGTTGTGCATGACTGCAGTCCTAGGGTCAGCACCTTGGTGTAACGCAAGCACTCGATACGCACACGACTGGGAACGTGTCTTCTAAGTACTGGTGAAGTTCAATGAAGGGTTTCCAACGTATATCTTCATCTACCGGTCCCATATCATCGAACATCCTACCCACGGTGAGCCAAAGTCGCGGGGATACGCGTGTGGGTAACGTACATTGTTGGAACCTGCACCGCCCCAGACAATCGCTTTGCACTCCTTTGCTTGAAGTTTGGATCATCATATGCACTTGAGTAGCTAGATCTGATTGTCGGGGGATACGGCTGAGTACAGAGGCCCCTCGGGTGGGAAGCTTCCTTGAACCATTTTGTACCGGGCTGGCCATTAATGGTGAACTGCAGGTACGTGCCAGCGAATAGGAGTGAGCCAAGTATTGCAATCCGCCATACGGATACGGTAGGTGTTCGACCCTGAGTTTGGGTATTGCCGCTTTCTTGATCTCCACAGCGTCCCATCTTGTCGTGCACGTTGTTGTGCATGGTTGGATTTGGGGTAGCACTGTCCAGTGATACTTATATACCCAACGACCTTAATTCCAACATGATCCATAACGAAACACGAAGAACGAAACTTCGGGTCCGCAGAGGCTCCGCCGATAAATGTTACATAATGCGGCGCGGGATCAACCAAGGTGGAAAAGAAAATCCTCCTGGCTCCCGAGAACGCGCACGATCGCCACCTCCACTATTCCTAAATTGGAAATATGTACGGGGATTGCTGGTAGGAATACCAGAACAGCCGCATCGGGAGTAAAGGTTGAGCGCATCAGTTGGGTGCAACGATTCCGCTCAGCATGTATGGCCTCGGTTGTTCATCACTCAGGGCGATTGGCACCGTTGGCTGTATACTTATGCATAAACCCGTAAAAAATGAAAAAAAGAGAGTAATAAGATATTGCCTATGAGCAAAAGCCAGCCAGCGAGCACCAAAGGCCGAACAGATAATTGAGTACGAGTCGGTGCTTTGACAGAGAACTTATCAGGATGAGGCTTTGATATTCAGAGAGGGCAAAGGTTCTGATTCTTGAGCTCCCAGACATCCTGACAGCTTGATCAAACGTTTTGGCCAGCCCGCAACCTCATGAGAATTTTGATAAAGTGTATTTCAACATATTTCGACCTGCCAGGTCTAATCCTAGAATTACCTTTGGTCCCAAAATGCTCGATCATACGACTGTCAAAGTGGTTATATTTGGTTGTCCACAGCTGTGGTCCTCCGACATTGCCCGCGAGTTACAGTATAACTGATTGTTTCAGAAACGCCACTGCGCATCGGTTGGCGAGAACGATGAGCTCTAGATGAGTACACAGAAATCGTGAGATTGAAGAATGAAAGAGTGTTGCATAAAACGATACCGGTATAAAAGCGAATGCCATCAACATGTGTTTCTATTTCTGACATCATAAGGACAGGTTAAACATTTAGATGAGGTTGTCAAGAATAGACGATCAACTCACTGATCTTCTCATCGACGGTATGAATGTTCAACCTTCCGACGTCGGTCAGACGTCATAGCCGTTCGTGGGAATCATACTATGACAAATAATTACCTCGTGCCCACCCTTGCAGGGCTCCAACGATAGATGTTGCGAGTCCTATCGGATTCAACTGGGGGAAAAAACACACCCACAACGGGTCCCACTTACAGGTTCCACTGCACAACATACATCGGTCAATAATCCTATCCCTCTGGTTTTAGGGTCTGAGTGCTCACATAATTCCGGGTATCTGAAATTCGGAGTGTCAGTAATCAAAACCTGGTTCATGATATCCGATGGCACCTGTATTTCCTGTCATCGCACTGGGGGCTGTGATGACGTCTTGACCAAATGAAGCTTGGATCGCTCGTGAGAACACATCCCAAGCAGGCTCCCCAGACTTGAAGGGGGAAATCGGGCTTGGATCGTGAGTATCATCCCAAGAAAATGTAATGTTGCCGATGGATGGACAGCCTGAGTACGATTTTCCATTGAGGAGTAGAGAGTATTTGTGAGCTATAGGCTCGACCAATTGCACGTAGCTTTGTTGGACATCAGTGACTTGAAAGCGGAGTTAGGGTTTATGAGTGGTGTCCAACAATGACATGGGGATCTCACTGGAGCTGAAGATATCGATGCGTGTGTTGAAGGTGACCTTGGCGCTCTCGGCTAATGCATTCACCTATAATATCCAAAAGAATAGAACTGGGTGTTATTGATTGACTATATGACCATAGAACTGGCTGGGTGACCCCGAAAGAGGCATACCTTGAACCCACCATGAAATACCGTCGCTGCCTTCGAGGTTTGTATCAGATAGCGACTAGTGGGCGATATTGCTGCAAAATGCTCGGCCACGGAGACGAAATCAGGCCTCGGACTGGACGCCGCTTCTTGCATCCATGATGGTACTTTGCCCTTGTCACCATGCTCCGCAACACAGGAAATATAGCCCCATATGGGACTTTCCTTCCGAACCTGAGGCTGAAAGACGGTTGAATCCCTGAAATTGCCTCTTTAGGGTCTATGCTTATGACGCACGGGATGGACTTACTCAATCAAACTCACGATCTTAGAAAGTATTCCAATACTCGTATGAGGTGTTGGGACAGAGGAGCTGGTGAAAATGGGAGGTTAAACTTGCGCGGAATTTCCGAAAGGGACTCACTGGCCACCAGCCATGTTGACGGTAACAATAGCATTCTAAATAGGGATAGGCAATGCTCAAATAGAAGGCAACACAATATACTCACAACATATCCTTTTTCCGCGACGCCAGGGAGAGCGAACTGATTCCCAAAGATAGCGTCCAAGCCCATCCCACCCTCGTCAACAATCATGCCAATACCCTGACGTCCATATATATCCTCGAGGAACTTCGCAATGTTTGTTGCGCCCCTTGGGCCACTGACCTCCTCGTCCTGACCAAAAGCGAGCACTGGAAGAGGGCGATCAGATCAGGGGCAAGATCTGAATGTAAAGGGAAACAGGATGTTTACAAAGGGTCCTTTTGGGTTTCCACCCACTCTCGAGTAGGTGCTCGACTGCCGACATGATTCCGATGACATTATTCTTGCAGTCAGCCGCTCCACGACCATATATCCATTCACCATCAATTCTACCTTCGAATGGGGGGTAGGTCCACCTATCGAGTGATGTGATGCTTGAACGAGGATCGTGAGTTAACCTGAACAAGAATAATATATGAACCTACGCAGGAACAACGTCAAGGTGACCTGTGAGTAGCAGGGGCTTCAAATCTGATATCGAACCTGGTAAGGTGTACACCAGGGAGAAACCCGCAATAACCTCCCGTTTCAGTTGTGCATGACTGCAGTCCTAGGGTCAGCGCTTTGGCGTAGCACAAGCACTTGATACGCACACGACTGGGAACGTATCTTCTAAGTACCTGGTGAAGTTCAATGAAGGGTTTCCAACGTAAATCTTCGTCTATCGGTCCCATATCATCGAACGACCTGCCCATTGTAAGCCAAAGTCGCGGGGATAGGATACGCGTGTGGGTAACGTACATTGTTGGAACCTGCACCGCCCCAGACAATCGCTCCGCACTCCTTCTTTTGAAGCCTGGATCATCATATATGCTGGAGTAGCCAGACCTGTTTGCCGGGGGATACGGCTGAATACAGACACCCTTCCGGTGGGACCCTGCCCTGAACCATTTTGCACCGGGCTGGCCATCAACGGTGAACTGCAGGTACGCGCCAGCAAGTAAGAGAGAGCCTAGCACTGCAACACGCCATATGGATATTGTAGGCGTTCGACCCTGAGTTTGGATATTGCCGCTTTCTTGATCTGCATGACGTCCCATCGTGTCGTGCACGTCGTTGTCAGTGGAACAGGAAAAGCGTTACTCAGTCATGTGATATCTTCCCAACGACATCGAGGCTGCTTAGTAAGGGCACAAAGCGCCCACGGTAAATTTTCAGTTTGTGATAGTGGGGTTTACATCTGTTCTGGGCATTATTCAGTGCCCAGTGATCACCTGGTCAGCTAACTTGAAAAGGCCGAAACGTGAATAGGATGACCAAAATTAAGCTGCACCTGAGCTCCTGGTGTGGGATATTCCACGGCAAATGTCCTCTCTGGCTGCGTCCGCTCCTGGCTTCAGGGATAATGTAGATAGTGATGCAATCACATAGGGCTAGCGCGGACAGAAGCCAGTGCTGGACCGTGATCTGCATACGCTGTTGAAATTGACTCTTCCTCTTTCTCTTTTTGGATTATTATTATTTTAACACTTTAATGTTTGTCGTCTTGATAGATCATATCTGTACTTCTGTAGCCCGCCATATCAAGACTCATCGTGGAAAGGCGTGAAACATCGAAAGCTCAACTTTTCTTGAAACACGAAAACCATTATATCAGGGCCAACAAAAAGCATTCACGGAACTTAAATCTGACATTTTCTCAAATACGACTCCTAAGCGGATGCCAGAGCTCAGATGTTTCGATAATCCAGTTCCAAGGGAATAGAGACTTGACGTTGCGGAGGTTCGGGATTATGAGGATTATGGAAGCAGTGATGGAACTCGGTGACTTCAACCTTGTCAAAGCCATAATACACTCGCGCTTTCGAGTGTCACTCTTACGCGCAGTCAACCGCTGGGGATATTAACCTTCACGTATTAGAAAAAGTGATCAGCGATCTCCGCTGCACTCCGGTCCTAGCTTTAATCTATTACATTTATACAGTTACTCACTCGTGACTATGTGCCTACACAACCGACCCCCGATATTCACCACGATTTTCCCTCCATAATTTTGATTCCTGGGACCCATCTGTCGCTATGTTTCTCTGTACAACTTTGGAAGCGCACCCTCCGACTCGGACTGGACGCGAGGTAAGTGCGCCAAGTTGATACTACTGGTCATGCTTCCATCTATTCTTGCCACACCCCGGCTCACACGTCTGTGAAGCTGACAATTTCCCGCGAGTCAAATAAATTTAGACCCCCGTACTTAGTGGATGGTACACGCCATTTTCTGATACTCACGAGGTAAAATCGTTGTTGTTCTGACATATCTATGTTTAGCGGTGCATTATAGAATCACGTTGTCACACACACACACACAAGTCGCCGAGCGACATCGTGATGTTCTTCGTGGTTGCCGGATTCTACATCTCTTGCGCTCTATATCAATAGTAAATACGCCACCAGATCACATTCGACATCTCACCCATATCATTACCCCCTCAATATGGAAACCCGATATCGGAAGATAAATCCATGCGCAAATCAAAATGCTTCTTGTCCCGTTTGCCCTACAGCAATTATAGGCCGTACTCGCGCAGCCGTCGAGGTATTGGAGAGTCAGATTGTGGTAGGTTGTGGTGCTCGGTACCACTTAGGATGAAAATTATGACGACTTCATGTTATGGAGGGTCCCAAACTTCGCCTGCGTGAGAGCTATGAGTGAGGAATTTCATCACGGATAGGTCACATGCCGACCTTATCTCGTAATACTATAGAAATAACATCTTCCAGAATATCATATCAGAAAATCCAACACTCTTTCGGGAGCTTGCATATCAAGTTGCCTTACATGCTGATGCGGAACACCCCACGGCATGGTCATACAGGGGGGAAAGCGTGCACCCAGACCAACGGAGGTAGCGAAGCTGAGGAAGTCTCGCTGAAACCCCGACGCAATGAAGGAGATCGTTCACAAGCTTTAACATCTCGCAGCAAAATAGGATCTGCATGTGTGGTCGTCCCGCATATGGCATCTCATTCCCCCTTTGGGGAGGTCAATCGGGACCATCCGTCAGGGTCGGATCATTGGACCCTCAGCTGGTCGCCGTTCCCTGGATATCCGCCGGCAGCGATGTCTAACCCTTCACGAGTACAAACACACGTAGCCTCCTCCGCCTTCTCTTCGAAGGTAAGCTTTTCCCGTCGAGGGTCTGTATCTATCCTTGGCTGGACCCGCACTCGTCAAGAAATAAGCCGCGTGGCACGTCCAACGCGACTTGGCGATACCAGCAGAGATGGATTGACCGTCTTGCCAACATGCTGTGCTTGTGGGCACCGAGGAATTGGATTAAATACTCCGCCGGGACCCAATTCTCTGTCATCATCCCTACGAGTCTGTCGATATGTTGCGCGAGCGATCATCCTAGATACAATGATTTCATTCGCTTTAAAAAACAATGTCAAAATTAGACGCACCGTCATCCAGCGTCATTTTATCTGTTCCGTCCTGGAGCCTCTAGCGAGATCCTAGGAAAACCGTTCAAGGGTCCCGAGGACTATGATGAGGAACTGCCCTCAATGTATATTCTGTCAAGATGCATCACCCGCAATCACCACGTCCCTGTGTCCGCGGGAAGATGGGCGTTAGAGATCCAGGGACTCGAATCTCTGCAACCAGGCGCGAAAGTTTGAGCGAGATCATATGACATGGCGTCATATTAGGCTCCCCCAGGTTGTTATAGCTTGTCAGGATAAGGTCTGGGGAATCTGATATGTTGTGTCGGTTGATGTTATGACGGCCGGCGTTGCGTGGCCGAGACATCACTATCATTCAAACCTGTCAGACAAATGTGTTTGAGTCGAAATGAACGACGACGTTATGTGTTTCGAGAGGCAAAGACATACCCCCGATGATTTGATTGAACTTCGTTGTCGTGTAGGCGGTCTAACCAATGACAAGAGCTGAGATTTGCATTGGGATGGGGAGGGGAGTTACCCACGGTGGTCAGTTGGGGACATCAGCCTCGAGAACTTCTCCCGAGTCGGAAGGGGTTGGCATCAACACAGCAAGGCTTCAACCTAGGTTAGCCTCCTTGAGCGCGTTGTTCCTCCACAGGGCGGCCCCCCTTGAGGTAAAGGGAACCTGGGTGGGACTTCTAGTGTGCGCGCATACAGGACATCGACATATTCGATGATATATTGATGTTGTCGTGCCTTGATATTTGTCGTACAGACCAGTTGTCTCGATGGCGTGCTTCTAGCACCTTTGCATTTTCCTTGCTTGGGTGTTTGGTCTTCGTCATTGTATGGGTGTCTATACCCAACACGCCCTAGCATGTCCACCCCGGTTATTTACCCGCCAACCGATATCTACTCTCAGGGTCGCGCCGATTGTGGTTTGATGATTATCTTGCTGGGCTTGACATGACCACTATCCATCACCGGGTAGCTGATCTAAGGTGTCAGTTAATCTTGCAGACATACTATCTAGCACATATCCAGTACAATGATCCATGATGTAATACATGGGCGCAATCACTCTGCTCTTCATGTGGAAGCAGTGTAGAGCGTACAGGCCGCAAACAAAAGGCGCAGCGCTTGGAGCACGATGGAGATAGACGGGACATAGAACATACACCCAAGGACACACGCCATCCCTTCGTTCCAGGCCAAGTACGGAAACTTACCCTTTGGATCCCATTAGCCATTCCAGGGTGTCAAGCTTCTTCCGAATCCACCGCAGAACCCAGCCGTCAATGTCACCCAACAAACAATAAACAAATGGTGTTTGGTAATCATTCCTTATCTATCATTATTGATGAATGTCGAATAGGCTTATGAACAGTTTGAAATTTGAGGCACGATCCCACGTGAGTCGTTTGGGATGCCAGAAAATATCGCACCCTGTCAGAAGCTCACAGACGCTGACGGTACCTTGATGAGACCAAATTCAGGCTTCTCTCTAGTATTGGCTATAGGCTGCACACTGGATTAGTGGTGAAATGTCGTATTAAAAGGTTTGGACTTGTCCCAATCACTCATACGCTGAAACGCTGTGGGGTGGAGACGCAGCACCTGCGGGGAATGGGGGTGGTCATGGCAGTGCGTGTGAACGATTTGAACGGTATCCAATACGGAGTCAGGCTGCTAGGCATCGAAGTTACGAGACCACCATAACTACAGTTACTTATCTAATCAATACTGGTGGAGCAATTAGCCCCGCCGCTTCTTCCCATCATCGTTACGATTTTGATGGGTGTTTTGATACGTAGCTAAAACGGTGCAGAAGCCATTTTTGTTTATCTCCTATGGAGAGCAGATATATGTTCTACGTTGGGTTGCATCCGAGTCGGCAACAATACATTAATACATTATAGCATTGGTACTAAGTACGGTTCATGAGTTATGAATACACGCGACGGCAGGTGCACCAGAAGAATCAAAGCGTCCATTTGTTCTATTCTGTTCTGAGTGCTTTCGGAATCATTAGCCTCACGTCCAAGGCTCTTTCAAATATCAAACACAAAGGCCACCCAAGAGACGAGGGCTCCCACGATTTGTACACAGAGTCCCCTGTCTCAAGTTAATAACGCGATGAATTCCGCCATCGCCGTTGCCCTTCTTGCTCCTTTCGTAAGAGGAGGGGGGCATAGAAGAGAGAGTGAGTAAGAGAGAGATTGATATACATGGATCTCAGAGGCCGGACTAATCCCCCCCATCTGGGATTCTTGGGTAGGCAATGGGTATATATTTCAATTGTGGTGATCGCCCTTAGCAGTCAAGGGAAACACTTCGGCGGACCTGAAGTGTTGTGAGATGTGCACCGGCGGCAGTGTCCTATATTCCTGAGGAGTGTCCCCACAGAGCGTCTGATGAGTCCTCGGGACCCCTCTCCATGTGTACGGTTAAGGGAAGCTATGAAGCACAGGTTGATGGCTATGGTCAGTTGATCAGAATGCGATTGGTGCAGTGAAGAGATGATACACCAGTATGAAAGAAGCATGATTTCAGTGAGTAGCGGTGAATAGGTATGTGTGTACGTATTGGGCTGTATCATGAAATGCTGCGACTCTTGGAGATAAGGAGACTGTTTCATTTTGGAGCATGGGTGTCTACCCCCCCCCCGCAGTTGTTAGAGCCAGAGTAGAGGAACTATAGTTGAAGAGGTCAGTCATGCCGAGTCGGAGGATAGACGAGAGGAGGAGAGCGATTGGGATGGCAGTATGGGTGCCATCGATAGATGGGACTTGAATGATGAAAAGTGACATTTGGTGAGAATGTAGTTGGGAGAAAAAACCGGAAAGAGGAAAATTACGAGTGAGCAAGAGGAGATGATTGTGGTAAAGTCGTTGATTCGATGCTCATTTGACGATGAGTTGGTCCCGGTTGGAGCGCACTAACGTGGTGAAGAGCCAGAGGCGGCTGTGGCTAATATAAAAATACATCCAGAAAGTGCAAAAAGGGAGGGTATCAGGGTGGAGGATCGACGGGTCTCAAGAAGGACTTCATTGTGCTTAGGTACATACATACAGAGATAAATGTTTAGCTCGAGGAGCTGGTACTGGCTAGACTAAGGGTGCGGGGGTAGCCCTTGGGGGCTGGTTGAGGGATGGATTGACAGAGTTGGCCCCTGGATTCACATTACATACCGTCGGCTGGGGAGAGGCACCGCCACCCTGGATATCTTCGCTCGCCCGAGTGAGCAGGAGGAAACCCAAAGTGGAAATGTCACGTGTTCCGATACGGACCTGGACAGAGTTACAGTTCGATTTGATGGGAGCTTATAATGGGGGGTGGACAGGTCGTTTGCATCGTGAAGGCCTGCAAGCACACAAATACATAATAAAAAGAAAAGGTGAATTGGGATGCTAGTACGATTTGAGATAGGGTGCGGACCGGTGGCGAGTGAATACGGTAGTCAAACGACGATCCGGGCGAGAGTTTGTAATTGAATGGGTAACGGGAGTTTCAGCGGAGGGTGAGGAGCCCAGGGTCCCGAATAGGCCACAAGAGGTAAGGCGGAGAAAGCCGAGGGTACTGGAGCTGAGAGAAGGGGATCAGATGCTGAGGAGCATAAGAATTAAGAGAATGAATAAAAGTAAGTCGGCGAGCGGGGTAAGCTCGCGTAGGGAGGGAGAGGCAAAGTTGAGATGACTTCCGAGTCGGAGGGGGGTGGGAGTTTCCTGAATCAGCCACGGGCTCTTAAGCAACCGGAGTTGTCCAGGGAGCCCGCCGTCCAGCACAAGAACGGGCAAGTGCCTGGGCGGTCGTGGTGTGACTGCGTGACACGATGGATCTCCACGATCGCGATCTTACGTAGCAGGGAGGGTGCATGTGAGAGGCTTCTTTTTCCGGGAAGATCCATTTGTTGGGCTCGTCAAATTCCTCTTAATCCAGCCTATTTTCAGCCCTCAAACGAACATTCCCAACACAACTCTCCGTCTTTCGTCCTCAATGCCTCGCGCAGAGTCCACGAAAATGAGCACCCAGTTCTACCACCACTCCCAGTTCACCAACCAGTCTTACCTCCCTGACTCGGCCCAGTCCTCCCCCCAGCTCCCCCCACCCCCCCAGTCTGCCCCTGCTTCTACACCTGCCCCAGCTCCCAAAAAGAAGCACGTCTGCCCGACCTGCGATCGTGCCTTCACGACCAGCGGCCACCTCGCCCGTCATTCCCGGGTCCACACCGGCGAACGGAACCACAAGTGTCCCTTCCCCGGCTGCGAGACCCGCTGCTCCCGTCAAGATAATCCTTCAACAGCAGTATGTGTCTCTTTGCCTGTTCTTTCATTCTCCTTGGAACTCACATGGATGTCCTCCAGCTACCGAATCCATCTCTCTCCCGGCTCCCGTCGCAGCTCCACTCGCTCCGCAATTTCACGTGCCATGAATGGCGGCAAGCGCGCGGCGCCTGTCGCTGTTGCCATTGTTCCCGAGTCGTCGGACCTCCCACCTCCTTTGTCGTCCCCGCCGGCTCTCGAACCCGCTAGGATTTACACTCACCAAGGCACGCCACCCGACTCCCCGCCCCCTCTGGCGCAGGCCACCCTTCCCGCCACTGCCCACCTCCCCGACGGGACTTCCAGCAGGTCTTCCTCCTCGCCGGAAGTCCCTTATTCGAGCCTCAATGGCCAATATGTTCCCCTCGGCTTGGGCAATCCGCAATATTCGTACAGGAGTGGGACTACAACCTACCAGGAGCAGTCGCAGGGTTCGGGATTTACATACGTACATACTACTCCCCTCTCCCATTCTCCGGCAAACTCGTCCACCAACCACCTCTCTTATCCCTCCAGCTCTCACGACACTTTTAACTCATCGCCTGCCTCGCGCCACTCGATATCTCACATCACCTCGTACTCCACCCCCGCAACGTCCGCCAACTCCTCTGCCAGCCCTCCTTCCCCAGCATCTTCCCACTCCGTCTCTTCTCACACTTCGGGCCCTCCTACCCCAACTTACAATGTCTATGAAGATGCCCAGGCTCATCATCACTACAACAGTAATCTCATGGCCGATCCGCAGGGCGGGCACCAGCTCTATCCCTCTCACGGTCGCTTTGACTCTCCGCCCCCTACTCTTGCTCCCATACAAGAGCGTCGGGATGATCGCCACAACCAGTCTCACTCATCGCCTTACATTCACCATCCGCAGCCTCTGCCCAATGAGTACCCGCACTATTCCTCCCTTCCCATTGGTCATGCCCCTTGGAAACCGGAGAGTGGACTCCGCAAGGGTGTCGGTGCCCTCATTCAATAGTTTTTGGGTTTCTGGTATATATATATATAGAGTTCGATGGGCTTTTTTTTCGACTGTAATGTTGGGCATGCTCTGGTTTGTCATTGTAATCGTATATCAATCAATTGATGGGATACCCTTTTTTCTCTTGTTGCTTTCGTAAGCTCCCTTGCACATGAACCACCAGTAAGCCGACCATGCCAAGTGAGCTTGATAGGTAGCAACACTTTTTACTCCAATACGATTCCTCACCTGTTGTTAGACACATAGAACAGCTTGCGCGCTGTGAACCCATTTCCGAAGAACACGTAAAGCGTCTCTGTCTCAAGGCCCGTGAGATCCTCATCGAAGAGGGGAATGTACAGGTTGTTGACGCGCCCGTTACCGTCCGTTGCACTGCCCTCTCCCTGCTGCTGATCCTCGTTCCTGGTCTCTTACCTCAACATTACAGATATGCGGAGACATTCATGGCCAGTTTTTCGATCTGATGGAACTATTCAAAGTGGGCGGTTTCTGTCCAGAGACAAACTATCTCTTCATGGGTACTTCCGACTCCATCTCACACGCAACCGCCACAGCTCATTCATTTCTCCCAGGCGACTTTGTTGATCGGGGTTTTTACTCTGTCGAGACCTTTCTCCTCCTCCTCGCCCTCAAGGTCCGGTATCCCGAGCGTATCACCCTCATTCGAGGCAACCATGAGTCTCGGCAGATCACCCAAGTCTATGGCTTTTACGACGAATGTCAGCGCAAGTACGGCAGTAGCAACGTCTGGCGTTGGTGTTGTGAGGTGTTTGATTATCTCGCCCTTGGTGCCATCGTTGATGGCCGGGTCTTCTGTGTCCATGGAGGCCTCAGTCCCAATCTCCAAAGCATCGACCAGGTGAGGGAGAAGGAGATGTCATACCGTTGCGATGTGATCCTTTCTCACGGGGACCATACCTACCTAGATTCGTGCTATTGACAGGAAGCAGGAGGTGCCTCACGACGGGCCCATGTGCGACCTTCTGTGGTCCGATCCCGACGGTCCTTCTCCCTTTTTCTCCATCTCTCGACCCTTGTCCACTTACCCACGGGAACAGACATAGCGGGTTGGGGCCTCTCCCCACGAGGCGCCGGTTTCTTATTCGGTGCCGACATCACCAAGGCCTTTGCCTATAACAACGCTATCGACCTCATCGCCCGTGCACATCAGCTCGCCATGGATGGCTTCAAGCTCATGTTTGACCAAACTATCGTCACTGTTTGGAGTGCGCCCAATTACTGTTACCGGTGCGTCGGTGTGTCCCTCTCCATGTGGGTCAAGCGTCACGCAGGCAAGGAACGCAGAACACGGACAAATCCCCACGAGCGGATCTTGCACCGCTCTTGGGGACACGCCACCACCCTTCCCTGCCTATTCCTTTCCCTGAATTGCACCCTTTTTTTTTTTTTTTGCTTGCTTGTCGGTTCCGCTAACCCATCTTTAGGTGTGGCAACGTTGCATCCATCCTCGAGCTGGATGAACATCTCGGGCAAGAATATAAAGTGTTTCATCCATGCACCACTCGTGCGTTGTCTTGCTTACTTCACACCTATTGTGTAATGGCTTTTCATCTCGATTTCTTTTTAAAGGACGTGAGATCAGTACCGGCCAAACGTCCCCCAGCCGACTATTTCTTGTAAACTAAAACGTGTATATAATACTCATACAGTAAACGGCCGTGATTCCACAAAAGGATGACACCATCTCGGACCCGGTACCGAATGAACCAGGCTTTTGGGGTGACTTGTGGTGGCCTTAGAAGAGTTAGATTGCTGCCGTATCTCGCGGGCGCCATACCCATGACAAAGGCCTGCCTGCCGAGAAGCAGTGGCTGAAGGATTTGAAATTTTACAGTTGGCGCAAGATCCAAAACTGCGACATGATACGCCATCAATCGACTATACCTTATTTGTCTAGTGTCCGTTCTATATTCGGAGAGGAGTTCTAAAGTGTGACAAGTAATATAGTACACCAAAATGATGGACAATTGAATTGATGAAGGTGAGTCACATGAGGCCAAGCAGCGGAGCAGCTGATCACTCGTTTTACGTCTTGCCCTTGGGAGCCGTCTTGGAGAACAACTTTGCTTTCTCAATCGCAGCATTACCTGCGACGGTGACAATGAGTGCGTGTGATCGGTGAGGACGGATTGTGATAAGAGCCGGACGTACTCTGCTTGATAAGGTTCTTTTTATAATCCACAATACTGATTTCCCGCTTCGTGAGGTTCTTTATTGTCTTATCAGCAACCTCCCACAGTTCTTCAGCCACTTGGCCGATCAGTCCTGGATTGCGATGTTAATTTCTGACGCGAAGCGAGCAGAGCATTCCCAGGCGACATACGGAAATCGTGTGACACGATCACTACGCCTCCCTCGAATTCTTTGATAGCCTTGGCCAGGGCATCAATGGAACCCATGTCCAAGTGATTGGTAGGCTCATCTGCAAACCGCTAATGAATAACTCAATACCGAAGGCGCAAAAAAGGTTAATCACCGAGAAGAAGGATGTGAGGGTGTTCCATTGCTAACTGAGCAAACACGACACTGCGGAGATGTAAGGTTGATAAATGTTCGTGGGTGGGGAGGGGGGATATGGTAGAGAAAGGACATTACCGGTTGCGGAGACCATCGGAGAGCTGCTTGATGGGTGCGATCTGGTGAGCACCAGAGAGACCAAAGCGCCCAAGCTGTGCACGCCACGCCTTTGGGAGACGAGAGTTCAGTGGCAGTGAGCGGATGCAATGGGTGGAATCAGGCAGACCTGGATATCCTTTTCGGGAAACTTTTCACTGAACAGCTGTTGGAAATACTCAATAGGGCTCTTGTCGTATGGGAGCTGATCGGCGGAATGCTGTGAATATTTGGCGAGCTTGAGGGCGACGTGTTTGGAAATAGTGCCCTCGCAAGGTTGGAGTGCGCCTGTGATGAGGTGGAGGAGAGTCGATTTGCCGGCACCATTGGCTCCAAGAATAGCGACACGGGAGTCCATGCTGTGGAAAACATGAGATGAAACAGCAGGGGATATGCGATAATCACGTACTCAATACCGAATGAAAGGCCATTGTAAAGGTAGTCCTCCTTCTTGCCCGAGTAGGAGAATGCGACATGATCAAAGGCGATGATCGGCGGAGGAAGCCTGCGAATGTCCTCAAAGTTGAATCTGAAGAGACATGAGCATGAGAACACGTTGTTGAAGAGGTAAATGAATGTACCGCAAGGGCCTGGGGTTCTCAACCTTTTCAATGAGACCGGCAGCTTCCATCTTGTCGATGATCTTTTGCTTTGACTTGGCCTGGCGAACGAGGTTTGCATATGTACCGGCAGAAGCGATGAATCTAGACCAAGTCAGCTAGGCATCAAGAGGAGCGGTAGCGAACACACTTTTTGATGTGAGCGATTTCCTCCTGCTGCTTGTGATAAGCCTTCATTTGGTTGACCTCGTTCTCTTGTTTGGTTTTTACGTAGGTTGAATAATTACCGGTGTAGTATACAAGCTTCTTTTTCATAGTGAGGTCCATGATGTTGGTGCAAACGGAGTCCATAAAGTCTTGGGAATGAGAGGTGATGACGAGGATGTGGTTGTAGGTAGAGAGGTAGGCTTCAAGCCAGACGACGGCGCCAAGATCGAGATGGTTTGTGGGCTCATCGAGAAGGAGAAGGTGGGGCTTGATGAAGAGGGCGCGGGCGAGGGCGACGCGCATGCGCCAACCACCAGACATGTCCTTGGTTGGCCTTTTCATCATTGCTTGGCTGAAACCAAGACCGTAGAGGATACTCCCTGCCTTTGCTTCAAAGGTGCTAGGATCCATTTCTTCAAGCTCTTCGTAGGCGGCATCCAAAGCAGCGTCATCGACGACATCAGCCATGGAAAGTGCTTCGATGCGAGCCTCGAGCTTTGCGACCTTTTCCTTTGCAGAAGTGATGATGAAATCGACAGCGTTGGTTTCAGAGGGCTCCGCTTCACCACGAACGATATATATGTCGATGTGAGGAGGGATCTCGATATCGCGCTCCGCGATGGACTGGAGAAAGGTGGACTGACAAAACAATGAGCAAAAAGGAAAGCCTAGTAGAAAAAATATCAACCTTGCCAGACCCATTTTCTCCAAGAAGCCCATAACGGTTGCCGTAGTTGAGGGCAATCTCTGCGCCTTCAATGAGAAGGCGTCCGTGGAAGGAGAGAGTGAACGCATCAATTTTGATATCGCGACCCTTGACATCTGAGACAAGGACCCCGGCGGCGCTCCTTTGAGTGTGTAAGAACGCACAAGAGGGGTAGAAGCAGAAAGGACTGACCGCTCTGTTGCGAGGTTGAGTTTGGCCATAGACATGGACGATAGATCCTCCTGGCTGCCTGTTGCACTGATACTGGTCAGCGGAGTGCTCCGCCCATTTGTAGAAGAGCGGGAGGGTGGATCTGTGTTGGATGCGCTGCCAGCATTTTTTTTCGCAGCCTTTTCAGCTAATCGTTTCTGTTTTGAGGCAGATGGGGGCATTTGTAGGATGTTGACGGTCAATCGATAATTTACTCGACCAAATCAGCGGAGTTTAAAACTAATTAATCATTTGCTCCATTTCTACTTATGGGTGGAGAAGAACCTTGGTGTAGCCCTCCACACGCCGGTCAAACTTGTCATACGCCTCTGCAGCCTTGTCCAACGGAAGATCGTGGGACACCACAAACGATGGCTTGGCCTTCCCCGCGATAATCAAATCCCTCAGGTAGCGGTTGTAGCTCTGCCCAGCGTTGGCAGTCATTCGCACTATCGAAGACATCGACCTCTCACCTTGACATTGCACTGCCCTGTTCCAATACTTAATCCCTTTTCAAAGAGTTTACCTAGTGCGCTGTTGGCTATATCCTTCGTTGGCCACTCATTTGCTCACCGAATGGGAACGAAATATAACCTCTAGTACTCCCGGATCAGTCGTGCTCACGTGTAGCAGCAAAATGGGTGTACTTGGCCGCAGCAGAATCAGGAGCACCGGGATCCGTGGGCACGTAGAGCCCTGGTACACCGAGCCCTCCTGTTGGTTTGACCACTCGAATCAAAGCTTCAAGTACTGCATTCGGCTGCTCAGTCTTCCCATCGCCCGTAGTAGCCTGGTATCCGACAGCTGGCAAGCAATGTCATAGGCATTCCTCTTAGGATGTCCCTGTCTGCTCACCATCGACACCGCGGTCTACTTCACGTCTATGGGCAGTGTTAGTGTTTTGGTACCAGTTTTGAGAGAATCGTCTCACCCTCCGCGAAGTTTCAGAATTTGGTCCACGGCATCTCCCTTGCTAAAGTCAACAGGAATACACCCAATCTCTTTCGCTTTATTCAAACGCTCTTCGACACGGTCAACTACGTAGACCTCGGACGCTCCTTGTAAGACAGCAGAGTAGGCTGCCATCAATCCAACGGGCCCAGCGCCAAAGACCGCAATCGACTCGCCGGGCTTAAATCCCTACGTCCGTCGGTCAGGGAGTCATTTCGTATAGGAGCAGGGTACCTACAGATAGCTTGACTCCATGCCACCCCTGGGCGGCGTTAACGAGTTGTCTCAATCATTAGTTCCCTACACGCACCGTGGGGAAGATATCGGCCAACAGGGCGAAATCGGATTCATGTTCAGTTCCCGGTGGGAGTTTAAGGGCGTTAAAGTCCGCAAATGGGACACGAAGATATTCCTAACTCTCACATTACGCCTTCTGAGCTTGAAAGTCTATTGCCTCACACTCACTGCCTGGCCACCGTTGTAAGGGCCCATGGACACATACCTATTCTGGCCTTAAACAAATTAGCCGGCAAGAGGTTGATGGAATTCTCACCCGTATGCCCTATAGTAGCCAAGCACAAGACCTAAATCAGATGAATGATCATATATTTGCATAGGACGTACCCGCCAGCCTATCAAATGGGTTCTTATTAGCTTTCGTGCGAAAGGTAGCATCCACTCACGAATCCAGGATTGACGTGGGTACAGAACCCTGAACGACCTTCTTCGCAATTGACACAACGTCCACAGCCAACATTGAACGGCATTACAACACGGTCGCCTCTCTTCAAGAGCTGATAATACATCATTCAAGTCTGCCCAAGCTAGAATTTCGCTTCAATGACAGACTCACGGTGACGGCGTCCCCAGTTTCCTGCAAGGAACGGTAAGTAGAACTATCTGCGCACAAAAAGCGGTGGACATACAGCAACTATTCCCATGCTATGGATCTTGGTGAGTTATACCTCGCCTTCAACATGCTAGGGCTCACTTCTCATGGCCAAAGATCAAGCCTGACTCGGCTGCTGTACGACCTTCGTACATATGCAAATCACTGCAGAGTCATGTTGAAATAGTTTGATATATTTCCTGTAACATCGACAAACCTCCCACAGATACATGTCGTCGTGACTGCAAAAAGGTTATTGGATAACCGAGTCAAGACCTTTGAATGAACAAAGCATACCCTTGACAATAATGTCGTCTGGATGTAGAATCTTGGGCTTCTCGACGTCGCGGATGCCGAACGCTGAATGGCTTCTCGTATACAACAGCCCGCATATGTGATGAAAGGAGAATATAGGGCTGAGTAGCGAAGGAGAAATATATATATATGGACGTGTAGGTCGCTAAGGGAAGAAAGCTCTCACAGTAGATTCACAAGGAATACATGAGCAGACTAATTCCCATGGACGATTCGACGAGTTCTCGTTCGTGTAGATTGGGTTATATTTATATAAGTCAATCAGGCCCATTTCGTGACGAGATAGAAGAGTAGAAGGAGCACAACTCCAGACCAGAGTGGTATGCCACTCACTTGCCCCGGCTGCCAAACGTGAATATGAACCTGAGGATATCCGGCTCGAGAAGGAAAGCACCAGCAGGTAATGAGGACATATCAAAAATATGATTGCTGATCCTAGTAGTCGGTGGCTGACGTAGGTCATCCGGCAAGGATACAAGACAAAATCCACTTTTATAATTCTCTGTCTTGTACTCAGCCTCGAACATGAGTTCTTTCAAGTCGTTCACTGTGTTAACCGTGAGAATCCATACGAATTTGAATTAGTCCAGCTACCAGGTGTTTTACGCAACCCAAGTCTGATTGAATATGGCGGATACAGTAAATAGGAAACGGCTTTCCGCTGGATTGCATAGTTGCAATCTCAATTCACCGCGATAATCCAACTACTTCGTACTCACTGATCTAGTACCATGTTGGAGTGAGCTTCTAAGCCCGCTTCAAAACAATTCAGAGTCTTGGGTCGATGTGGTATATTCCTTCCGCGGTTTTTGAGAAAATAGCAGAACCGTTCTCTTCATTGACGGGCACATTCCTCCCTTAGATAACGAGGTCAAGGTTTCTCAAGTCTAACCGATGCTCACTTTTCCCCCGCATTAGATGCAAGTATGCGCGTATTGTGCGTGAACGCCAGTCTGCAATCCCGAACACTCTAGTCCGAAATCCAATCTGTACACAACCACGCGGGTACACGAACGAGAGAAGTCGGTAGCCATTGTTAATTAAGTTCCGCGGCCGTGAGCTCACAGATCAGAGCTTCGCGCGAAATACCTCATGAAATCCTAGCGGAAAGTAGCCTTTCATCTCTGTCCTCGCCACCTCCTTCATCTTCTTCGCATCCAGCTCCACAAACACACTCCTACTCTCTTCCTCATCCAAAACGGCGCTCAACATTACTCCATCGTCTTCTTTGTCAGAGTGAGCATTGAATTGTGGAACGAAAAACGGTTTGTCTGCGGTATACCCCCTCGCGCCCCACTATTTATGTTGATCGTCGGTGGATGACATGTCGAATTTGATGATTCAGTCTGTAAACCAGACAACACGTAGTCACCCGAAATAATAATCTCTGCGAAAGTCAGACTATTGATGACATCACTGTGTCTGACGCCTTAGCAGGATATGCTTGCTTGCACCCGGGTGAGATGGGCGATGGATAATTGAATAACAGAGGAATAGGGAGGAGATTACAAGTGCTCAGCTTGTGCTGGTACGACAGTTTGGATTTGCTCACATGCCGCTTCAATACGTTGTGAAGTCTGGGTGCTCCCGTCGTTCTCCATAGGCAGTGCTGTACAATTAGACAACATATAGTCACCCGAAATAACCATCTCTGAGAAAGTTCAAATTACCCCATCCAAATAACCCTTGAACGTCAACGGACGCGATTTGTCTCGTCAGAATCCTGTGGGAACATATCAATTTGGCACTTTACCTCGAAATGCTGTAGCGTTGGTCACACGCTGCTGTATCTTTCATAAACAGCTCCCTACCAATGGATGTATATATACAAGGGGAGGTCTCGGCAGCGGAACCTAGAAGATTTGAACACGGTAGTCTGCCCCTATGGCTGACCTATCTGCTGAGGACGATTCCCTCATGGATTCCGATATCAACCAATCTTCGGCGGATACCGACACGGATTCGTTTCGGGACATTGATTTTTATGGGGTTGCTCCAGAATTTAGGAAGGAAGGGGATGAGTTGTGCGCGATATTCAACCCTAATACCGAGAGGCAGTCGGATGCCAGCTTGGTTCGCACTTTTGTACATAAAGGGTAAGCTCCCTTATTCGATGTATGATATGGTATTTATATTTTAACGCACTACAGTTGGGCTCATTGCATAGTATTCTCGGAGGATGAAAAGTATTTGGCGACCGCATACAACAACATTGCACAGATATATGACATACAGACCGGCCAAATGATTTGGTACGTTAATATATATATATATGTATCCTGCTACGTTGATCATCCATGTAGTGCGGTGACTACAGTGAAATTGACCATGCAGACGACAAGATGGAAGAATGTCTGGATATACGTACTATTTCCTTCAGCCCTGACGCAAATTACATTGCTACAGGAGGTGGAGATGGCCAAATTCGTGTATGTTACCATGGTACCGGCGACCTCTTGTACACCATTATGGCTCACACGAACTCATATTCAGATGGGGACATTGTAGAAAAATCGGTCTGCAAGGTCTTCAATGAACACAACGCGTTTGTTACATCCCTCGATTTTTCTTCTGATGGGCATTTCATTGCTTCAAGCTCTTGGGAGAGATTGGTCAGGGTTTGGGATACCACTGACAACACCTCAAAAGTTCTCTCCATTGATGATTATTACTTCAGCCATCGCTTCGCGGGAGTTGTCTACGTCAAAATTAGTCCAAATGGTCAGTATGTTGCTGTAGGTGGTGATGATCGTGCCGTTAGAATCTGGGATATCCACACCGGTCCAGTTGTTGGAAAGGTTACGGGGGCACGAAGATGTGGTTAGATCTTTGGCTTTCACACCAGATGGAAAGGGACTTGTGAGTAGTAGTTCTGATTTTACGCTGAAGTATTGGGACGTCAGTGCGCTTGGAGGTGGGCTTGGTGGAGTGGATAGAATGATAAGGACAAGTATAGATCGAGGGAGGTCAGGGATTGGTTGCCCTTGCATCATGAATTTTACCGGCCGTCAGGTATGCTTAAATGGTTCCTGCCCCTTCGTTTGATGGTGACTGCCAGCACCAGCTGCTTGCTTGCGCAGAATGCTGTCATGTCAGCTACCATTTCTCATAATGGGAAATGGGTTGTTTCTGGGTCGGGAGATCATTGTGTGCACTTCTGGGGTGTATTGAAAGGGGTTGTGCAATTCAAACTTGAGCACGGGGGCATTGGTTTGTCTATAACTTTAGCTCAGGCCTCCTTTGTCTGATGATTCTTAGTCTGGTCGGCTGGTTTGAGTCACTACGGAAGCCCCCTAGCGACAGGAGGCGACGATAAGCGTATACGAGTCTGTATGTTTAGTTTTTCCTTCATCGGAGTTGTATTGTCCTATTAACCTCGACACCTTTAACGTCAGGGCGCATAACGCCATGGCACGCTTTCCCAGACTAGGTATCATATCTATGTACGCATGATGCATGAAGACTAGACTACAGCTCCAAACACTCCTATCCAATTTATTCCTCTCTCACTTTTTATCCGAATAGAGGGCGCTGGCCTACCAACTAGAATCCTTCCCTCCGTAATAGGATGTCATACTATGTTCGCAACATATGCACAAACTTCGCTTGCTAATCGTGTTGCTCTGCCTGTAAGTCAGGGTCCCCTTCTCCATCTGATCCGTCACATTCGGCTTTAGAGCTAAATCTCCCACGGCACCATGCTTATCACTCTCCTTCGCTTTGGAGGAAACCGGGTCCGTTCTCCAATTAGCTTCTTCACTTCGGCTCTGCGTCGCATTTCCGCAACGGCGACCCGTCGTTTCATTCCTTCACACCTTGATATAATCGAGAATATTGAAGACTACCGACCCGGCGGGTACCATCCAATATCTATCGGCGATACCTTTGTTTCAAAGTCCTTCATAAACTCGGATTTGGAGGTTCCTCTACTGTTTGGATGGCGCGCGACCAGCGGGGAGGTGCAGACCGGGGCAGGATTGTCACCCTCAAGGCAATGCGCGCCGATATTTCCTCGTCCAAGGCTCTAAGCGAGACCCCCGAACTGGTTATCCCCCAGAAACTTAGGGCGCCTCTCCCTCGTTGCGCGTCTGTTGACTTCCAGACCGTTGACCATTATTTTTTTGTACAAGGTCCGAATGGCTCCCACCTATTTCTCATATTGCCTCTTGCTGGTCCCAGTATCCTTGCCATGTCTGATTCACCTGGCCGTACCACTGGTAGTCGAAGACTACGTTCAGATTTGGCTAGGAAGGTTGCAAAACGAACTGTGACCTTAATACACTACATGCACTGCGCTGGTATCGTTCATGGAGATAAGCAGGCCATCCGTCTCTTGTTCGACAATGCCAACTGCTGACAGATGATTTCATCTAGACCTTACTACGTCAAACATCTTGTTTCGTCTGTCGCCCTACATTATCAAATGGTCGAACGCCGAAGTCTACGCGCATCTGGCCGATCCCGAGACAGAGCATGTTCGAACTTGTGACGGGAAAACACCCGGCCCCCATGCACCCGTCATGCTCGTTGCGCCCATCCAGAACTCCAGGATATCAGATGCAGGGCTTCTTCAAGATAGCACCATTGTGAGCGACTTTGGCCAGTCCTATGTCATCGCCTCTTCACCATTATCCTATGAACCAGGAACTATGCTGAACTACCAATCACCGGAGAGGCGATTTGAGGGACACGTCGGCCTCGAGGCGGACTTCTGGGCGCTCGGATGCACAATCTTCGAGATCCGCGCGGGCTTTGCCCTCTTCGAACCAATCCTGGGGAGTGCCGTCGACATTCTCAGACAGACAGTTGAGGCGCTGGGACGGCTACCTGATCCCTGGTGGAGTGCTTTTGAGCAGCGCATGTTATGGTTCGAGGAGGATGGACGGCCAAAGAGCGAGCAGGATCAAGAACGCGCCGGCTTACTCCTGAAAGCTTACAGGAGCTCCATCAGGGCCAAGTTGCGCGGGATAGGCGAACAGGATGTTCTGTCACCCTCCAACGAAGGGCCAATGATTGAAAAGCCCGGGGCGCGGCTGCCCGAGGAAGAATTCGAACTTTTGGCGGAGCTTTTGGAGAAGGTGCTGAAATTATAGTACCTATTTGTGTCAGGGTCTTGGGGTTAGGGTTAGGGGGGGCGCGAACGCGAGCGAAGCGAGCGTGAGCGTCCGGGGGCGAGGGGGTACAACGGGGTTGTGGGGGAACCACAACACCTACCCGTTTCGCCTTATGTATTGGCTCATCAGGTACCCTTTACGTAAACTATGCAGTACCTATCGACCTATCATATCACTGCTACGTAATACAATACTTTGACAGCGTGTAAGCCATCAAAAACCATGGAACGGCTTGGTAATCAAGCTATAAAAAGTTCATCTTATTTATAGTGCTAACATAAGCGTGCCTAAATGCTTAGGCGCCTAACCGGTAACTTTATTAACCGGAAGCTTATCTAATAAGCGCTGACAAGGCGTCAGGGTTAGGGTTATCAGAAGGATATTAGGAGATTAACTAGGGTTTTTAAGGTAGGGGACAGGAGACAGAGGACAGGGGACAGGGAACAAAAGATAGGGGATAGGGGGGGCGCGACTGCGAGCGAAGCGAGCAGGAGCGGCCTAGGGGCGAGGGGGGTACAACGGGGTTGTAGGGGAACCACAACACCTACCCGTTTCGCCTTATAAACGGCTCATCAGGTACCCTTACGTAAACTATACAGTACCTATCGACCAACCATAGTTACTACACGTAATCTAAGGCTTTGACAGCGTGTGAGCGCATCAAAATCCATGGAACGGCTTCGTAATCAAAGCTATAAAAAGTTCATTCTATAATTAATCTGACACAAGCACGCCTATGGCTGGGCGCTTAACCGGTTAATTTATTACCGGAAACATTATACACGGGTTTATACAATTAATTCTATAATCTTGTACCAAATTTTTCCAAATCTTATCCAGCCATTTGAAAGCTATCATAGCACTCATTCATTCCCCAAAATATCTAAGAGATTGGCGGACCCGTTTGAGAGAAAAGTGACTTGCAAAGTTGGCCGGGAGTGGGAGGGCTTACATAATATTGACTGATCTCAACAAACCAACACTTGTTCATTTAATTGAGATAACTGTACATCACTGCTGTACAGACCCGTACAGTCACTGTACCAACCTGTATATTTATATTGAGTCTACTGATCTGTATGGTCACTGTACAGACCTGTAAAGGGGTTAGGGTTATCAGAAGGATGTTAGGAGATTAACTAGGGTTTTTAAGGTAGGTAACAGGGGAAAGGAGATAGGGGACAGGGGATAGGGGACAGGGGATAGGGGACAGGGGACAGGGGACAGGGGACAGGGGACAGAGACTAATAATCTTACCGGAATACCACGGTACGTGGTATGGGCGTCTAATACGCCACAGGCGCACATACCACGGTAAAGCGCCCACTAGACGCCCATACCACGGTCACTGCAGTGCCGTCATCGGCGCTATACCACGGGTTCCATTTGTTCTCGCGACGAGAACAAATGGCACCCATGGGCGCCTATATTACCACCACCATCCATTGTGTTTCTCGCGCAAGCAAGAAACACAATGGATGGACATAACCATGGTCATTTGTTCTCGTTCGAGAACAAGTCCACTTCACCTCACTTCAGGTCATCCTCTAGTCGTATATACAGTCCACTTCACCTCACTTCAGGTCATGTCAAACTCTATTAGTCACATACAAAGTCAACTTCACCTCACTTCAGGTCATCCTCTAGTTGTATATACAGTCCACTTGTCCTCGACGCTGAGCGCTTATTTGACTTGTTCTCGTCCGAGAACAAGTCCACTTCACCTCACTTCAGGTCATTCTCTAGTTGTATATACAGTCCACTTCACATTGCTTCAGGTCATATTAAACTCCACTTCTTCTCGACGCTGAGCGCTTATTTGATTTGTTCTCGTTCGAGAACAAATCAACTTCACCTCACTTCAGGTCATCCTCTAGTTGTATATACAGTCCACTTGTTCTCGACACTGAGCGCCTATTTGATTTGTTCTCGTCTGAGAACAAATCCACTTCACCTCACTTCAGGTCATTCTCTAGTCGTATATACAGTCCACTTCACATTGCTTCAGGTCATATTAAACTTCACTTCTTCTCGATGCTGAGCGCTTATTTGACTTGTTCTCGAACGAGAACAAATCCACTTCACCTCACTTCAGGTCATTCTCTAGTTGTATATACAGTCCACTTCACATTGCTTCAGGTCATATTAAACTCCACTTTTTCTCAACACTGAGCGCTTATTTGATTTGTTCTCGAACGAGAACAAGTCAACTTCACCTCACTTCAGGTCATGTTGAACTCCATTAGCCACATACAAAGTCTACTTCACATTGCTTCAGGTCATATCAGACTCCACTTGTTCTCGAACAAGAACAAGTCCACTTCACCTCACTTCAGGTCATCTTCTAGTTGTATATACAGTCCACTCTAACCCATAATATTTTCATAATTTTTCCGATTTTTTAATGCCATTTTATCGCTCTTTTATTTCCACCTTCCTTTTATGGGGAAGTCTCCATCAAATTGTTTGCTTAATATCTCCGTCACCGTGTAACATAAAACTTCAAAATTCTAATAGCTCATTTCTGACATACATATCTCCTATTCCTCCAAATTTGATGTCCCTACTATCAGTGGTTATTGAGAAACAATTCTGAGTCCAGAGTCTTTTTTGACATAGCCGACATATAAGTCGTGATTGCAATCACATGACTGTGTGATCATGTGACCGTGTTGGCTTTTATAAACTCACGCGACGCGTTTTTGCTCCTTCTCTCTTACTACCACCATCTGGCCACCTGTATTGCCAAGTTATCACCACCTCGCCACCTCACAACCACCTCGCGACCACCTCATGACCCCATGACCACCTCACGACCACCTCACGACCTCACGACCACCTCACCACGACCTCACGACCACCTCACCACGACCTCACGACCTCACTGCCACCTCATCGCAATATTTCGAGTTGGGTTCATAGAGTAGATGCTAGGGTGTAGACTTCTCCATGCTGTACACATGGGGAAAGCTACACCTTGGCTGGTGGGTCAAGGTGTGTATTCTCATGGGTGTGTGTTATAGCTGATATGTGGCTGTAGATGAGTTTTTGTGGTTCTCTCTTTGGGCACTGGGGGCAGGGACATAGTCCCAAAAAACTTTTTTTTTTATAACCTTTCGAGTGCTGCCATCAGCGCCGCCTTTCTCCGGAGTTTGGCCTTTTAGATACCTCTTTTTATCACTATCATTATGAGTCTGTGCCAGTTTGTAATCTAAGTAGAAGAACTTGTCTTGTTGGGAAATGTAACTGAGTACCTAGGAGAGATTTTTTTTCACCTGAGTGCACTTTAGGGCAGGTCAAATGATGGCCTGATTGATAAGATAGCAAGTACAAAAGCCACTTGGCCTGGGTAGACAGCTTTGCCCCCCTGGTGGTAAATTGAGTCTATCTCATGAACCACTGCATCGATTGACTAGTGGTTTTCGCCAGTCAATAGCTCTTGCAAAGCTCTCTTGAATGAGCTCCTATAGAACCTGATTAATATAGCCGATGGGGGGTTATCAGAAAGATATTAGGAGATTGACTAGGGTTTTTAAGGTAGGGGACAGGAGACAGGGGACAGGGGACAGAAGACAGGGGATAGGGGACAGGAGACAGGGGACAGGGGATAGGGGACAGAAGACAGGGGATAGGGGACAGGAGACAGGGGACAGAGGACAGGGGATAGGAGACAGGGGACAGAGGGCAGGGGATAGGAGACAGGGGACAGAGGACAGGGGATAGGAGACAGGGGACAGAGGACAGGGGACAGAGACTAATGGTTATAGGCAGACATTTTTGAAAGGTGAGTGCTACCTATGTTGTATGGCAATCCAGAACGGAACTCTGACCGTCAGATGAATGTAGCTCACAAGAAGATTCCTTATTTTTCTTCAACTCCAATACACATTCCCTGCCATTGACCATTGCAAAAGAGCTCAATACAAAGGCGGCATAGTGTGACCATGAATGAAGGGGGTGCAGGTGCATCGTCTTGACAAGAAGGGAAAGGAGATGGATCGGTACCATCAGCGCCATAGCTGCCAACTGTATGCAGGGTGGTGTGAACAACAGGCAGCTGCAGATGCCCTCACACTCTCCACGCCAGCTCAGCCCCTTCTACCCTTGTCAGGCCGCAATACCATTCTCGTCGCTGCACATTGGCTATGTACTTCTCCGAAATACCATATTTACCATTTGTTGACCTCCCCGCAGTCTCAGCGGATCAAAGTTGGCTAAGTTCACGCACGGTTCATCCCAACTGTCAGCCACACGTGGCTGCAAGATTTGTTTTGTCAAATGGTATAATCTGATAATCAGTCTCGAAAAATACACCGTCTTTCCACACGTGCACTCCGGCATGGTGCTCAAGGAGGGGGGATTCTAGTACGCATGGCGTGACATGGTGATCAAGTTTCTCATGCACCGTTCGTAGGCGAAGAGAGCGAGAGGCATAGAGCACAAATGCGGTCAGAACTGGATAACTCAAGGCCATCCAGTTGACAACTCCTATTGCGAGTGGCACAGTGACTGGTAGTTATCACCGGGATATCCTCTTCATCGTCATTATCCTCTTCCTCTTCTGATTCCTTTTCATCTTCAATAAAGCTGTCACTGTTCCCACACATAATACACTCTTGCGCTTTACATTCAGCTTGGATGGGACTGGATACATGAGAAAGCGTGACCTGTTGCTTGATTTCGTCGTGGATGAGGCTGAGTGTGTGAGGAAGTGGCGATCAGTCTCTCGATTTTGTCGTGGACAGGGCTGAGTGAGTGGGGAAGCGGTGGCCCGCCACTCGATTTCGTCGTGGACGAGACTGAGTATGCGAGGAAGTGGTGACCTATTACTTGATTTTGTCATAGACGAGGCTGAGTGCGTGGGGAGGTGATGACCAGTTTCCTGATTTTGTCGTGGACGAGGCTGAGTGCGCGAGGAAGTGGTGACCGGTTTCTCGATTTTATCGTGGACAGGGCTGAGTGAGTGGGGAAGCGGTCACCAGTTTCTTGATTTCGTCGTGGACGGGGCTGGATGTGTGAGGAAGTGGCGACCAGTTTCTTGATTTTGTCGTGGGCAAGACTGAGTGTGTGGGGAGGTGATAACCAGTTACCTGATTTTGTTGTGGACAAGGCTTGGTGTGCAAGGAAGTAGTGACCAGTTCCTCGATTTCGTCGGGGTGGGTTGTTAGCGGAAGGTGAGGGTGCAGTGGAAGTAGAGGGAGGATGTAGCGGAAGGAGAAGGGCAGGGGTGGACGAAGACAGAGGGAGATGGAGAGCGCCTGTGCGGGCAGGTTTGCGGAGAGCACAGGTGGGTAGGTTCGGGGAGAGGGGACAGACCTCAGGGACAATTGTCTCGGATGAATTCAACATGTACATGACTCATGTTGGGTGCAAGGTAAACAGTGGCCCGGTCGGGAGTAGGCTCCGGGATGGCCAGGACGTGACTGTGAGAATGAAGACGAGAGGAAGCATGGCTATTGAGCCAGCGGCAGCTCCGAATACGGGAAATACTTTGAAAAAAAGAGGATGAGATGGGAGAGAAGAGAGAGTGCGAATAGTAGGAAAAACGTACGCTGGAGAATCACCAGGGACGGGAAGAACAAATTGGCGACCCGTCGAAATTGCTCATACAAGTTTTTGGGAATAAACGTCAAAATGGTATATTCTATCTCACAAAAACCCCGCCGTGAGCAAGTATGGGAAAAAGAAAGAATACACATTGGTCGTCCGAACTTTGTTCCTCATATAACGCACTCTGGGTTCTCCGTCACTAGCCAGCTCCGTGGGTGCCAGTGGATGATTGATATAAACGTTTCTCCTCCCCCCTGGGATCTCCTTTGAAGGCGCTGCGGCGGCGGTCGTGTCCGCAGAGAATACCGACTCTGGCCACTTATGCTGCCTGCGAAAGAATCTGGAACGCTTCCTGTGCATGGTCTTTCGCCTCTCTGCGCGCTGTTCCGAGCGTATTGACTTGGCAATGGCAGAGGCGGCAGTGCAGACGGTGCACAAACGAAGCTCGGGGTCGATGGTGTCATCATTGTCCTCGTCGGTGTCGATGCTGGTGGAGGCATGGTGGTGCCGTTTGAAGAAAGACATGGGCTGGAGAGTGATGAATCGCAGGAGAGAATGCGAGCACTGAGAGCCAGCACGGCGAAGGAGGGGGAGAGGGTTATTCCCGCAATGTATCTGCAAAGACCGTGAGTTGGTCGGGCGTGACCGTGTCAAATATGTGCTGTACCCGTCCCAGGGGCCCGCCGGGTGCCCTGCTCATCAGAAAGAATGCCGCGGCAGTGGTAGGGTCAAGGAAGAGGTCGAGAACAGTTGGGATGGGGATAATGATGTATTCAGCAACGAGCTGGATCGCGAGGGCCTCCTGGACGGTACCCTGTCCGCAGAGTTTGCCATAGAGACAGAACAGAAGCCGGAGGAGGTCAGGGGATGTGGATGAGGGTCTGCTAAAGGAGAGAAGGAGGCAGTATATATGTGTGCGAAAGGGAAGGGGTGTCCAAAGCTATAATGACCAAAGGTAGCTGGCAGGGTTGGACGTCGAGAAGTGACATGTCATTGACTTCATTACACAGCCACACTGTAAGCTCTCATCTATGATAAATAATCCCTTCCATTGTGACATGAAGACTGAGTTAGTACAAAGAGTTATTCTAGGAGCTAAAGAATGGGTGTATTGTTAGACGAGTGGTTATTGTAAAGTTCGAGGGGACATACCCCGATGGGGAGGGAGCTCATTCCTGTATGCCAAATATCCCACAGATTGTGGCCTTCTAGCAGCTGTAGTAGATCTCTGCGGTTTACTTGTCAGGTAGGAGGTCATTAGAGTTGAAGAGAAAGAAATGCACTGCACGTATTTGACTAACCGCTCCCCCACGTCCTGACATGACAGTTTTTCAGTTCTTTGGGCACCTGCTCTCCCTCTGGGCTGCAGGGAATGTAAAATGACATCCAAGTGCGCGTGGTTAGCGACCAGAATGTGCCTGCGGTGTTCCGACTGACCTGCATGGGATCGTCCATGGGCGAAGAGGACCGACGTTTACCAAAGCAGAGAACGCGACGCGACGCGTCTTCTAAACACCGGCCTCTCCAGCTGCTCAACAGGAAGCAGCGTAAACAGCTACCCGCGCCTGTCAGCACACAGGAAGGAAAAGCAAAGCGCGCGTAATACACACAGGCAACATCTTTTCCTTCTCATTGCATTCCTTTTTACCGCAGGCCCACAATGTCCTCTTTGCCGCGCCTCGACTTTCCCTCCTCTGACCTCGACAACATTGAGATGGGTGATGCCGCAGAGCAGTCCATGCCCATCGCGCCGCCACCATGGCCAGTGACGAGTTGCAGCGTACCGTTGTTGTCTTTACCTTGTCCATTTAGTCAGCATGGATTCGGCACAGGTTCCGAGCCAGGACAGTGCAGCTAGGAGATGCACGCGAGGTGAAAAGGCATGGCGGAGAACGTTGTTGTAGGATGGTGGAGAAGTGAGTTGACAGGTCTGAGAGTCGGTTGAGAGGCGGAGGTTGGCATGGTTGGGTGAGAGGCGGGTGATAGGGATCAGAGGCCATGGGCCGACAAGGGCCCCCTCGGTGTGTACTCGAGCTCTTCCGCGTCATCGTCGCCACCAACAACACCACCCTCTGCATGACCGCGTTCGCATGTCCCCTGGTCTTTGCTATTTGTGCCTTCCCCGTCTCGACCCTATCATCTTCAGAATCTTCTATTGGAGACATATCGCTCCTCCCCTCCCCCCTATCCCGAAACTCAATTTGCCCGATTTCCTCGTCCTCGCTTGAAGCGCCTAAGATGGTGGTCCCAGATCCAGCCCCAACCCCGCCGGCACCAGTGACGGTTGACACAGTCCCTACAACAGGTGTGTTCGAGCCGGGAGGATGGTAATGCCTAAATGTATCGTGATAGATCACAGGAGTTTGAGGTCTGATTGGGGTGGAAACGCTCCCTGCACAACGCTACTACGGTTCCTTCTTCTGTTTTTTCCTCCTTCCCCAATTCCGGAACAGACTTGGCGGAGGGGTACTTTAGATGTGAGTGTGTGTCCATGAAAGACCATTGGTTCGTTGGTGTTTTCCTCTACAACTTCCAGTTAAGAGATATCCGCCTCCACCTGACCAACCATAAGTATCAATCTCGACACTCCGACATCCAGTGAGTAAAGCGTGGATATAACCTTCCACAGTCGATGATCTGACAGATTGGTGGCCGACAAGGTAGGTGTTGCATGAGGATGAGATGTAATAAGCGGATAGAAGGTGTGTCATGTCTTGTTTGGCTGAAATCGTTTTTGTCGTCGCCGTTGTTGGGGTTGGTGTTGTGACAGGGTCGGAGGGTGATGATGATTTGGTAGTGGGAGGGAGAGAAGAGTGGGAAGGGGATGCAAAGGGTGCGTTGTCGGGTGAGAGGAAAGTGGTGAGGGTATCGGGTGTGAAGGGGCGCTGTGGTGGCGCAGCTGGTGGTGGTGCCGGCGCTGGTGATGTTGATGATATTGCGGGCGTGGAAAATAGGGGTACGGAGTCAAAGTAGGAGTTGTTCCTGGATGGGTGGGAGGTGGTGGTGGTGGTGATGATGGAGCGAGTGTGACGGCGTATTTGTCAAATAGGGCGAGGAGGGCAGGTGTAGAGAGTGTAGACTATACACACAACGCATATAAGTCCACCCAGGAGAACAGCACACACGCACCTTTTGCTCCTCTCGCATGAAGCGCACAAAGACTTTAAAGCCAAAGAGCTCCGAGTGGCCCTTGAGAGCGTTGAAGAGCCGGGTGATTTCTTCGCGGGACTTGAGGAGTCTGACGAAGCGACAAAAGTCTTCAAAGTCGAGGTAGCGCCGGGCCTGAAGATCTGCTTGCTAATGAGAGCATGTGTGAGAGGGAGAGAAACATGAAAAGATTTTACCGTACCTAGAACTAGCGGAGGAGATCCGTTCTGGGGCTGCTGATGTTGAGCCTTCGACAGAGCTTCTCGATGTCTTCAAACGTGAGTTTCTGGTCGCACTGGAGAGAAGAGGAAGCGTCTGATGTGCCGCCACCACTGCCACTACTGCCGCCCCCGCCACGCCAATACTGTTCCTCCTAAACGCGCTGGTGCTCCTCAATGTTCCCGAGACCAGTGAGAAGGTGCAGACGACCTAACCCTGGGACGGCTTCCACTGCAGGGAACTAAGCCAGCAACAAGAATATCTTATGTTTTGTTGTGAGTGTCGGCAGGAAAAAAAAGGGAGTGATGATACACACAGTATTTGCACTTCCGCCTCTGGTCTTTCCAACTGCACGAGCTCTGATTGCGCTGGAAGGCCCAGGATGGTTCGGCACAGACTGTGTGACGGTGAGGAAGAGAGTGCCTGACGCCAGCACATGGAGGGATCTGGAAAACTCGGGGGTGTATGTTGCGCCTGGAGAGATTGTTGCTCCGATGGGAGAGGGAGTCCCCTGTTTCCAGCAGCGAGATGCCGAGTAGGTCTGGCCAGAGATAAGGGTCAAGGGTGAGAGAACAAGACGGGATGTATGAAGAGGTGACCTGTATTTGCATTTGTCGTGGATGAGATGAAATGCATGAAGTGGTGACCTATGATTCATTCGTCGTGGACGAGACAGAACACATGAAGTGGTGACCTATATTTGTACTCGTCATGGACAAGACAGGATGCATGAAGTGGTAACCTGCACTTGCATTCGTCGTGGACGAGACAGGATGCATGAAGAGATGACTCGTATTTGCATTCGTCGTGGACGAGATGGGATGCATGAAGTGGTGACCCATGTTTGTGTTCGTCGTAGATGAGACAGAATGCATGAAGTGGTCGCTGGTGACCTGCAATCGTATTTGCATTCGTCGCAGACGAGACAGATGGTGATCCATGTTTGCATTTGTTGGGGACGAGGCTGGGTGTACGAAGTGGTGACCCATGTTCGTATTCATCGTGGATGAGGTTGGATGTATGAAGAAGCAGTGCGTGTTTTGCATTCATCGCGGAAGATGTAGCACACCTGGCATGAAAGGCATGACATTTCAGGGGTCAGGTAGCCAGTATGATATGCATTCATCGTGGAAGACCTGATATGCAACATATGAAAGTAAATGAAACATTGATCGACACCTGATCCATAAAATCCCTCTCTACACTCAGAAGATCCACAATAGTTTCAATGCTTGTTGCTTCCAGTTTGTCGTGATTCTCAAAACTGGAAAGATTTGAGTCGAGGGAGGATGCGCGTTTCCATTGATAATAATGGCGGTATCCCAGGAGTGTTGGCAGGTACAAGGCCAGTCTGCAACGCTGGAAAGGGAACACACAATTCTAGTCCACTCCTCCTTCTGCGAGAAAGAGGTCAGAGTTGCGAGATGGGAACTTAACCCTTATTACGTTGATGCCCATCTGACCAACAAATGCAGTACAGGTTGTCAGAAATAGCGTGTGATCATTACATTACATTGTGACATGTCACAACAGCGAAGAGAAGTATTATGGGAGCGTTATATTATAATCTGTCACATTGAATAAGTATTTCCAATATAATCATGTTATCACATCAAACTTCTGTCACATCGCATATCAACAAATGTAGGTGATCACAACACGACGATGTGGACAGCAATGGTGTTGTGATGGGTTAGTACCTGGTGTGATTGTGATTTCTCAACACTGAAAGAGACATGTAGAGCTCAAAGCATGATACGCTGTATGTTTTTGGATGCAGTACTAGTCGTACAAAAGAAAAATCGGTACAAGATATATTTCAAAATATATTAGGTTGGCTGGGTCCTCTTAGAGCGGCGGGTAGGCTGAGCAGAGACCTTAGTTTTACCTTTCCGGGGAGCAGGTAGAGAATGGGTTGCATCATATTGTGTTTCAGAGGTTCCAGGAACGGCAATGGCCTCGACTGGATCATCCCCAGAGTTTACATTTAATATGTCAAGGCGCTAGCAATATTATGAGAAAATCTATGAATGTAATCTCTAATCAAATGACTTACCCGAGCAATATCATTGCCAATATCAGTGACCATGCTGTTAGCAGGTGTTGAGCAGAGAATAACCTCGATGGAACCAGTTGACTCATTTGCCTACGCGCTTATGTAAGCAGTGCCAGTATATGTCATAAAAAATATTACTTACGCTAAGAGGTGTTTTGGACTTCGCAACATTGAAATTAGAGCCACTTAAGTTGGATTCGTTCCCAAAATCAATGCTAGAGTCATCCAAGTCACTCTTGAGAGCATCTGATATGCCACTACTTGTGTCGTCAAGGTCAATTTCCTCTCCATTGTTGTCCCGAGAATGGCATGAAAATACTTCTTTGTTGTACCACTGGAATACCTTAATCTGGTTCTTGGCCAACCTTCCGAGGAGAATGGCTTTGTAGTTGTTGAATAGTTCGCTATATGGAATCTTGCTCTGGGGCCCAATAGCCCGGAACTGATCATCAGATGAGTGCATATATATTGCCTAAGTAATAATTGTCAAATTGATGTCAACAATGAAATAACATTTAACCAATGGCTTACCGCTACCGCAATAAATGCAATTGAACCTGGGGAGACACCTTTTGCAATACCCCATAAACCACCATTGGTCTGACGAGTTGGCATTTTCTTGTTAGAGAGCGATGATGGTGCAAACAGGATAACTTGAAGCATCTGCAGTGGTTGAGCATTATCGGACTGTGTTATTACACTAAGTTCAAATCATACCTTGGCTAGCTCGGGGACCATGAAAAGCTTCTTGAGATCCTTTTTGTGGTTAGGAAAGAGGATCGGGGCGTATTTCGACATTTTTTTTTCATTTGGCCAATAGAGGGCATCACGAAAGGCGGCATGGTGAGTACGTGCAGCATGTGGGACATTCTGATGAGCAGCAAGGTGATAGAAGAGCTTGGGCCCAATTTCGAGTAGCCGGTGGATGTTTGTTCGGCGACCAGCTCCAAGGGCATCCAAAAACTAATCATACATATTAATAAATGAGAATTCTGATCAAAACTATATAACTTACAACTCTACGAAAGGCCTGGTAGGTTTCCATGTGTTCATGAAGAAACGGCGGAATAACATCATAAAGTTCGGCAATAATTGCACGTTCTGCTGTCTCGGGTTTGTCGTATCGGGTTGGGTCGAGAGGGTTAGGGAGTTCACCCTCATTGAAAGTTTCAAGGGGGAATGCGCTACTGGAAAGGAATGGTTCGTTCATGAAACCAAATTTTCTGGCAATCATTTTGATCTCGTCAATGTGCTTGGCAATTTCGGGGGGCAAATTTGGAGTATTTGTTTGTTTTGAAGCATCTGACCCAGAAATAGCCTCTCCTTTCAACCGTTTACCTCGAAGGCTCCCATTCTCAATAAGTAAGCGCTTGACTGCTGTTTGAAGGGCGTCAACTTTTTCATGTGCTTCAGCAAGTGCCTAAGATAAATAGGATATCACTGGGTATGTCAACGTAGTGATGGGTATATCTTACCTTGACATATTCATCACGGTTGGGCTTGAGAGGAAGTGCTGTGGGATGCCAGGTAAGATCTGTCTCTGGGACATTGGCCTCAGATGAGTCATCACTATCTAGGGAGTCGTTATTGTCGGAACCAGGGGTAGAGTAAGCTGGTAGACGTTTGTGTGGATGTTGGGGCATTATGAGCACATTACAACCTTTTCCTTTGTTGGGGGTTTAAATCTCTTTCTCCTGGGATCCATGTGGATATTGTTGCCGGGGAGCTACGGGAGAAGGTGGAGGGTGCAGGGTTATGTGTGGCCGTTGCGGAAGAGTGTATCTCGACTGGATTGGGGTGGAGTTGCCATAAGGTGAGCGGCGACAAGAAAGGACATGGGAAATACTTGCTTGGTGCCTCATGTCTATCTTCTGTGGCCAGAAAGGCCCATTACCCCCATCAGAAGTCTCATGGTTATTCATCAGCGAGCAGTGATACTGGCGGTATTACCACAATTGAATAATAAGACATAATAGAAGCATCGGCAGAAGAAATTTGCAAACTCATCTTTTTGCCACGCAGCAGTGTCAGGGGAGACATTTACAATTTCGGGATTAACCAATGCAGAAATTAGAAAGATGATTTGTCCAGCACGGGCCTGTGGTAAGTCTAAATACTTCCAAATTGACTCACTTCTGACTCCGGGCCAACTGGCCCTGTGGCAATGGGTTATCTAATTGTGAGCTCATTGTTCGCGCTGAGAAGTGTAGAGGGTGGTATCGTGTGAAGCTGGTAGCGAGAACTGAAAACAGCTACAGCAGTTCAGCGTTCTAATCATACATCTGATAGGCATTTAACTCACAGCAATAAAGATATTGCACTTGACTTTGGTTGTTGAGTCCTTGAGGGCGGAGGGGGGTAGAGAGGGCGAGGGGCAATGGAGGTGGAAGTGTCGTTGGCGGTCGTGGAGAAATCAGGAGGGTAGGGTCATGGGCCAGCGCGGATAATGTTTTCAGGTGATTGGAGCTGGGCTCGTTGATGCCTGATGTTGTGTTTCAGCATTGAAATATAATTTTTTTACGTGGACTGGAATGGCGCGATGTGACGAGATGTAATACTCAACCAAAGGAGCAGCACGTACTTGAGTTGTCAAGGGGGAGTGAGGGGCTATGGGAGCACAGAGAGGAACACGACAACGGCCTCGACGTTGGACGATCATAGACCAGAAATTCATGCGGGGAGGGATGGTGGAGGTGGGGGTTGTTGACTGAACCGAACGTATTGCAGTCGTTCTGTTCATCGTGGTGTTTATCGTTCTTGTTCAACAGCAAGTTAGGGTTACACTAAGCGGTCGAACATCAATCGGCCTCGCAGCACCTCTAATAGGACAAGTCCAGAAGCTGGGAGTCCTTCGTTATCATTATCGTCGACGTCGGAGGAGTCAGCGCTTGTGCGAGGATGGTGCGGGACATTTGGTGCCAGTCGCGGGCAATTTATTTAGCTGTCGGTGATCGACACCCGGATATCGAGCAAGGGCCATGTTGCTTGGCTGAGAACCGGGTTGTCCTATGGCCTGGAGGCTCGAGAAGGGAGGGAGCAAAGGTCCTTGATGGTTTATTTGACTGTACTGATAAGTCGGTCCATTGGATGGGAAGTTGCCATAAGGTGGGGAGGGCTGCGGAGACTGTAGATCTCCAGAGCTGGGCTGAGTAGGAGCTGTACCGGATGAACTTGGGTATCCGGAGAGCGAAGAACGTGGCTATCGCGAGTGAGAATATAATGTCAGATTAATCCACTAGGAGAAGCGGGAATCGGAAGGAGCGAGGTGGGGTCACTCACGTTTGGATAGCTGGCGGTAGGGGTCGAAGTGGTGGGAGTTCAGGTTCGGGGATTGCTGGAATGATGAAGGGGGGTATATGGAAGGCGAGCGGCCATTGAATGATGTACCTCTGAGATGGGTAACAAGCTCTGCGAGGGTGTGCCTTACCTCGGGCGGCATAGCTGCCCGGGGACCGCCTTTGTTGTTCAGCCATGAGGTTGATCCTCTTGGGGGGTGAGGCAATGCCGGCGTATGAGGGGATATTGTGGTAGTGGTGAATAATTGGGGGAGCAAGGGGGTAAGACTCACTGAGAGGTGTGACCAGTTCAACAAAAGTGACGCAAGGAGGCTCTAGGAGCTGGATGTGCAGGTGAGGGAAGGGCGTGTGCAGCGGCGAGGAGGGGCGCAGCAGAGGGTGTGGGCAGACTGGGGTGTTGCAGGGGGAAAGCGGCGGGGAATGTGAGTGAGGGAGTGGGCGAGGGAGATGTGGCAGCAGGTGTGGGTAGAGTAGTGACGATTGTGGCGTGCGAGCTGCTGTTGAACTGCGGGGTGTAAGCTATCACGATTAGTATATCCGGTGAGGAAAACAACTTTTACAGCAAACTCACTCAGGCCAGTACGGTTAGGGCTTTTACGGGTAAACGTTGGAACTCGCGACGTGATAGGAAGTTATCGATGCCATCCTGCTCGAGGAGGATGCCGACGGTGTCACCAAGACCTGTGGGGCGCGACTCCCCGGAAAAGTCACTGCCGCAATGATCAGCTGTCCAGCCCAGCCACAACCAAGACCACTGCCACTACCACCACCGCCACCACCACAACAGCAACCGATTCCCCATAGATGTCTGATGCTACAACACCGGTACCCCAGGCCGCCAGCGCGAGTCCTTTACCAGCAGGCATTACCGATCCCAACTACCAGCCGCTACCAGGCCGATTGGGCAATCTGACGGTCCCTCAACAACATGCGCTAGAGAAACTCAAGAAGGAGCTACAGGAAGAGGGCAAGTTTGTGCCGGAGAGGATGGATGATGCGACGTTGTTGAGGTGAGTGGCCCCACATCTGGAGGGGTGTTCCCCCCTTGAGTAGGGGGTTTGTGAATACAGAGAGGGTGTGTTGGCTGATGTGTTTTTTTTTTTTGTGATCGTCTTTTTTTTTTTTCTTTCTCTCTCGCTGTTTCTTCTCTTTTTGTGTTTTTTTTTTGGTCAGATTTTTACGTGCCCGGAAGTTTGATGTTGTCAAGGCGAAGGAGATGTTGCTTAATGCTGAGCAGTGGAGGAAGGAATTTGGTGTGGATGAGATTGTCAAGTGTGTTTATTCTTTTGCTTGTGTGGTTCCTTTCCACTCTCTCTGGCAGTGTTGGATGGGAGGGGGATGATTAATCAATTAATACTTTTTGCTATCACAGGAACTTTGATTTCAAGGAAAAGGAAGAAGTGAACAAGTACTATCCTCAGTACTATCACAAAATGGACAAGGTACGCAACAACCCAAACACCTCAAACTCAAAAAAATCTCATTTCTCCTCCCCCCCCCCCCCCCCCACACACACAAAACACATCAAAAGGACGGCCGCCCAGTCTACATCGAACAACTTGGCAAACTCGACGTCAAGGCCCTCTACAGCATAACAACCCAAGAACGCCTCCTCCAACGCCTCGTCCTCGAATACGAAAAATTCCTCACCGACCGTCTCCCGGCATGTTCCAAACTCGCAGGTCACCCCGTCGAAACGTCATGTACAATCCTCGATCTCAACAACGTCGGTCTCTCATCCTTCTACCGCGTCAAAGACTTTGTGATGGCTACTGCTGCGATCGGACAGGATAGGTACCCTGAGACGATGGGCAAGTTTTATATTATCAATGCGCCGTGGGCGTTTAGTGCTGTGTGGACGATTATTAAACCGTGGTTGGATGAGGTGACGGTGAAGAAGATTGATATTTTGGGGAGAAGTTGTTGGAGCAGATTTCGGCGGAGAATTTGCCGAAGGAGTTTGGTGGGATGTGTGAGTGTGTGGGTGGGTGTTCGTTGAGCAATGCTGGACCGTGGATGCCTAACTGAGGCTGAAGAGATCTTGGAGGGAGGAAGGCCCCGTTGGTGACTTTTTTTTTTTTTTCGCGTTCTTACTTGTGTTGTTGTTGTACGGAATACCAGATCCTTTGTAATCCCGTTTATCCTTGAAAGGCAGTTAGATTAACTACGAACTACGACACGGATTTTGAAATCTACCAAAAAAGACCTCTAGCAAAAAAGAAATGTTTTTAAAAATCAAAAATCTCCGTCCTTAGGAGGGGGGGAGAAATAACATCGCCCACAAGAGTCGGCACCATCAAATTCTTCTTCTCAACACCATTCCCATTCGCACTCTTAACATTAACAACAACACCAACACCACCCCTCCGCTTCTGCACACCCTTCAACCATCCCATACCTCCACCATAAAAGAAGCCAAGCCCACCCACAATCATCACATGCCCATACCATCCCATCACACGCCAAGCCTTGAACGTATCCGTAGCAGTGTAAATGATAAACGGTGCAGCGGTATAGTTGAGTATGACAATCGTGGTGAGGGTGCTGAGGATGTCGTAGATGCGTTTGGTGAATGTGGGTTGTTCGTGGCCTTCAGGTGAGAGAACAAGGGGACGGATAGTGGTGCGGACGAGGCGGGCGAGGGAGGTGATGATGGCGCCCATGAAGGTGAGATAGTAGCCTGAAGCGACGCCATGCTGAGGAGGAAAGTCCAAGTTAGCTCAAATGCGCACCCAAACAGCACTGGTGAGGAAGGTAAGAGCCGTGACCTTGTTACCGGGTTTTTGACCTTTGGGAGCAACACGCTTATAGATACACTCGCGGAGCCACACATTCGTTTTCATGTTCCATGAATCGAGGAGAATCTTAAAGTTGGGCGCTAGTTCGATTTGGAACACTTTGACATTGGCTGCGCCGTCCCATTTCGCTGCTCCGGTGGAAGAGAAACCTGTGAAGCCGAGACCGGTGAGGATACTCGCACCCTGGGTTGTTACAAGAAGATGGTGTGTTGAGTAATGGGTTTTATTTTTGTGGGGGTGGGGGGAGGGGATATTACCTCGGTGAGTGTCCAAATAGCGTAATACTTGGTACGCTCGATGGGGCCGAAGGCTTGGAAGAGGATGAAACTATATCATCAGCCGTCAGCTCTCGACGAAACAACACAAAAAAAAAAAACAAAGCTTCGCTCACCGGTTCAAATAGCTCAATTTAGCAAATCCGGGCGTCAGAGTCGTAGCAAAACTATACATAGGCCCGAGAACGACAAAAGTGCCAAGATAGAGAAGACCCATGATCATACGTGTGTACGCAGCGCGTTTACGACCTGGAGGAAGCGTTCGTCCACTATTATGCTTGCCCTTGACGGATTCGCCTTTGAAGACGGTTTCGTGGACGAGTTCTGTGTATTCTGCGTAGTCGAGGAATGGGCCGACGAGGAGACCTGGAAAGTAGAAGCTGAGGATGAGGGAATTATTGAGCTGAGTTCTGGTAAAATAGAAAAATGCGGACGTACGAGTATCCGAGGAATTCGAGAAGGGAGGGATATTTTGCGACGCGTTTGGCCGTTTGCCACTTGTCGAGGTCCTGGTAGGGCTGGGTGAGAGAGGGAGGAGATCGAGTTAAGAGGGGATACAGACCTCGGAGGGACGGCGACCGTCAAAGACGTTCCAAGCAAAGGTGGTGAGCTTCATGGTGAGCACCATTTGGGGGCCAGTGACTTCCACGGTCTCGTAATTGGTACCCTTGATGGCACGGATGACATGACTGGTGAAAGGATGAATGAGGATCCCCGGAAGTGTGTTGAAGGACATACTTGGCGAACAAGTGACCTATGACGATGCTAAGGGGAGGGGGGGGACGTCAGCGGTGTTTCGTGGTGGCCCTCGCTTTTGAGTGTACAAACTTACAAGAAAACGCGCCATGGCATGCTCTTGCTCTTGTCATATTTTGCAATGTAATCCGTGGCCAAAATACTCGCGAGAAGTTGGGCAAAGGCAGAGTATATTTTGAGAACGGGGAAGAAGAAGAGGAGTGCCACGGCTACATTGAAGAGATGGCGAAGGGCTGGCTTGGATGAAGGTACGCGGACGAAGAGGCTTCCGAGTGGGTACGCGACAAGCAAGCAGAAGATGAGCTGTTGTTGAAAGTGAGGTGGTGCAGACGTTTTTCTACTGGTAACGTACTTTTATCTGGTCAACGCTGGCACCAGCAATGGCTGCCAGAGGCACGAAGAGGAGCGTCCATGACGAGCTGGAGGCGACGACCTAGGAGGAAGCAGAAAAAGGTGGCAGAGCGCTTAAAATAGTATTCAAATTGGTTGGGGCAGGAGCCTTGCCCCTTTTGGAATGCGCTGGCGTCTCTGGTGTTTCGAGAGCCCGGGCGGACACAATATGACACCACTGCTGCGACCAAGTCGCAAATCGTACCACACCACGATTATTATTTTACGCTGCGCAAGCGTAGCACAGATCGGGAGCTCGGTGATGTGCAAGTTTGGAGAATGCACAGTTTGTAACCCTGTGCTTCAACTCCGAACAAGCATGCAGCTGCGCAGTGCGCACGGCAACAACAGTGTCAGTTTGGAATGTGGAGCGTGACAAACCCACAACGCCGACGGTGTCACCAAGACCTGTGGGGGCGGTTGGCTAACCCTCGGGATGATGGCCGCTCGGCATCAAAGACCGATTCTACGATCGACTTCTTGGGGTTGTGGTGTATCACGTCTTGCGTGATCTCAAGAATGGCGCCCGCATCCATATCCCAGACGCATGGGCTCTTGTAGGCGTTGCTGACGCTCATTGCTTCCTCAAACCAAACGAGATATTTGCCTGCATTAAACGACCTGATGGAGAGCTCATCTACTTGGATGGACTTGTACTGGTTTCACGGTCACCTAGTATCCACCCCGGAGATATACAGGTGGCCACTGCTATCGGTAAACCACCTAAGGGCTCGTGCCTCGCTCGAGAACCCCTCTTCAACACGGTGGTTTTCAGTGTCCAAGGTACGCCCATTTCTCTTGGGGCTAAGGCGATGAATGACGACTTCACAGGGACACGGCCCCTTCCCTCATGCCTTGGTGGTGGTGACCTTGATGGGGACATCTATAGCCTCCTCCCTCTGAGCCGCTACCCCTTATTCACCCCGCAGAGATTTTTCGGACCAGCTGAGTATCCACCAGCGGAAAGGAGATTTCTCGATAAACCAAGCACGATGGACGATGTTGCCGAATTCGTTATGGAGTACATTATATCAGATGTAGGCGTCTTTGAGTTGACCGATGTAGACGGCCACTTACCAAGTTCCTAGGTCATTGGCCTCGTCGCTACCAACTGGCTTGTTATCGCAGACCAAAGTCGCTTCGGCATTAAAGACCGAGCATGTCTTAAAACTCGCAAAACTTCATAGTGACGCTGTGGATTACCAAAAGACAGGTCGCGCTGTGAACGTCGCAGATATACTTAAACTAAAATACCCAAAACCCGATTGGAGCGCCCCCGAAACTATTAAACCCGACCCGGTTAGAAGCCAGTCAGCGATCGGGAAACTGTCCAGAGCCATACAATTGGACGCCTATGAACCCCCGCTTTCAGTACTACCAGAGGATCAGTCGGTCGACAACCGCCCTCCTATAACTGATGACGCGAAGGCCTCAAATGTCATCAAACAGCACATCTCCAAGTATATTGATACCGATGATCCGGGTGAACAAATAATCATCGATTCAGCCGCGGATCTTTTTGCCTGGTTCTCGGGGGAGCTCATGAATATCGCTTCCGAGAGCAGCCTCTCTCATCGTCAATTCAAACCGTTGTCGGAAGAGGAACTCATTGTAGGGACAATCACTCAGAAGACGCCCCGGGCTCATCTGCGCAAGGATCAAATCTCGAAGATGAGAGAGTGGAGTGAAGGTGTTGTTCGACGAATGAGGGAATCACTGGAGAACGATGATGCCGGTGCCAAGACTGCAGAGGCCTATCTACGATATGCGTGGGCGGCGTGGAGTCTGTCTCTTGTTGAAGGTCGGAAGGGGAGTTTTGGGGCAAAGACATTTGGATGGGTGGCAATCAGAGCACTATTTGATGCTGCAAAGCTGATCGAGGAACAAAGATGAGAACCCAGCAGCCCCCTCCGCCCGATAGTCGCGTTTGTATATTGTGTATCAGAAATCTGTAGTTTGTGTTCTAAATTTGTCTCCATGAAATCACTGGTATGGCAGTCCTGGTCGGGACCAATAAACAAGGACAGATGTGATGAATAGAATTGGAGGGAACATTGCACTTCAAGCCAGATATTCTGTACTGGACAGGAGTAAGCTAATTGTTTAACATTGGTAAAATTAAGAGCTCTTCAAGTTGTAGAAATCATAGGCTCTGATACGAAGAAACATATCTGTATCAAGAATGTCAAAAACAATAAAATTAGATTCAGTATCATATGCAGGAATGAGAAGTGCCCCTCGAAGAATAGATCGAGCAAAAATGATAGTAGATTTACTTGGCTGTTGTTTCTGAAGTCGAATGAATTCCAGCTGTTGGTCTGCTTGTGTGCGTTTTTTTACCAGAAAAGGGGTAATGAGACAGAGTGGAATTTCTTGAGCCCCAATCTTGACTGTAAACACAAGTTGAAGCTGCCCAAACATTGGGCCATTTTCACCTTGATATATGATGTAATCATAGCGAGGCCGACCATGGAAGGAAGGTGAGCATCGAAGATAATCAGCAGTTTCTCGCCAATTAACAATGGACTCGTAAAAAACTTTCATATATCGATATGAGGTCATCTGATCATATATCTATGTTATTTGCTATAGTGAGAAAAAACAATAAAACTGACATACCTTGTCATGAGATACCAACTTAATTGGATCAGAAAGTGTATTTTCAAAGAAAACATTGATCTTGTTTACAAGCCGAAAATGTGAAGGTGTATTTGCTGTCTCATATGCAGCAAAAGTTTGGGTTTTATCTGGTGAGCCAAGCTGGATTTGGCCAAAGCGATGATCAGATTTCAAAATCTCAGATTCTTCATCTGGGTCATTATCTTGATTATCAGGGCTTTGAGCATCAATTGCAGTCTGAATAGCTGTAGCTATTCTGAGCCATGAGCTTGCTTGAAGAATCTATATTTGATTAATAATCATGAATTGTTTTGGTAACCTGGTTATTATATGATCAGTAATTACTCACCTGGAGTTCAATATCTTTGAAGTTTGAACGAAAACTATACAGTTCTTTTAAAGTTCCATGCATCTGCTCATTTGGCTGGGTATTGTAATTTTTAGTTACCCCTTTAGCCATGATATCATTAAACAGATGAGAAAACATATGGATCTTGGGAAAATTCCAAGATTTGTCAGATGAATTTTTTGTTGCTGCAATATAATTCTGGAAAGCATATCAAAATATAATATGCTGTTTTTTTTGATATGTATATCTTACATTGAGAACATATTCAAGTTGTTTGACTTCTTGTTTTCCTGCTGCAATTGTTTTCATTGTATGGACCTCCAAGGCAGCAAACATATCTGAGTTGAGATATTTTCGAATAAACTGAAGAAGAAGAAAACCATTTGGGCTTTCATGTTCTGTAAGAATATCATGAGTGAGAAAAATAGTTATCTTAAATTAGTTAGATTAACTTTGAAATAAAAAAAAACTGAATTCTTTTACTTTCATGATATCTTCAAATTTCTTGGCATCAGAAAAATGAATGTTGAGTATTTTTTTGAAATGATTCATTTCACGCCATCGGGGGAATTCATCAGCTCTTAATAAATCATTGAAAGTATTGGTATGAATCATATTAGTATATATTAAATTTTACTTACCTTTTGTCAACTTTATGCATACTGAGCCTTCCTGCCTCGTCTAAATATTCCTGGAGTATTGGCCACAAATGTTTTCCACCTACACCATGTGCATTATTATGCATACGATCAAATGATAATGCTTTGTGTGGATCTGAAAGCTGTAGATCCCAAAATGCATTCTTGATAATTATTAAATATAAGATCAAAATCCAAAAATAGATTATTACATACCTCTACAGACCGAAGACCATGTTTTTTGAGAAGATCCTCTGATTCACCTTTGGAATTCTTTGCAATTGCAGCTAACAGGATAGATTTTGTTTTATACTGACTCCGTAAGGGAAATGGGTGTGTAATGTTATGCAATTGCTCAGCAGGAACAAGACAAATTGGACAAGGAAATAATCCTTGGTACCCACGAACCAAAGACATAACACATCTTTTATAATAAGTAAGCTCACTATGCCAAAATAAGCCTGTATTAGCTTTGACTTACTGTTCTTCATAATCAGCAGATAATATGAGAACAATAGGAAAGAGGTGTCGGGATTTTCCATCACTACATTTTGTAGTAAAACCTGTTTTTGCATATTGCTTCAATGACTGGAGAAGCTCTCGAAATGATTCATGCCAGACTACACGTTTAAAGTCTGCATATTCTTTTTTTCCTCTACTTTCTTCATCATCTTCCACCTATAATATATATGAATAAGTCTAAAGCCATGATATAAAGAATGAGAACATATTCATTACAATTGGTAACCAGCCTACAACTGCGCCACCACCTAACCCCCGACCATTTCGAATTTCAATAGGAAGGTTAGCAAGTCGGGCAATAATTGGATATCCCATTTGGGTGCCAAATGAAGACAATTTAGTCTTATCAGCATAAAGGATCCAACACAATGGTTTTGCTGAACTTGGAAGTGATGACTAGTATTTATTAATAGGCTATGCTAACAAGCCATAAGCTGTAAAAAACATACCTGTATTTCATACCACCGATCAGCAGTCCATGGTTCATCAATAAAGCGAACAAACTCATTTCCATCATATTTGTACAGTCGTTGCGCATCCCATTCAAAATGAGATGCAAGAAGTGGATCGTGAACCAAATCCATTGCCCATTTCCAGAGGTCAAGGGAATAAAAATCATAGGTACGTTCATATGGTCCATGACGAGCAGTAATTACAGATTTAGAGAACTATGGTAGCATTTAGACATCAAAATAAAACTACAAACAACGGCATACTTGAGTAAGAGCAGCCTCTGATGCATTCCAGCATGTACGCAAATCACGCGTCGTCCGAATTGAAACCTTATCTTCTCCAGTAGACAACATATGACAAAGGTCAAGGAGCCGTTGGACTTGTTTGTTATTGAGAGAACCTTCCAAGGCCAACTGAGCGACAAGAAAGTCAGCATAGGTTTGAAACGGCTTCCATGGCTCTTTTTCGGGATGTGTGGGCTGAGGTGGGGAATCACGTCGGTGGAAATTCTCAAATGATGATGTCCTCGAAGGTCTTCCAGAATTAGGATGATATTCAACTTTAATATCATCAAGTTGTGGCGAAATATTGTTTGGCGGAGATGGCGACAAGCTTGAATGAGGTAGATTGTCTAATGGGGGTATAGTATCTACAAGACACGACTGGTATCAAATATCACACATAATGTATAATGATTCCAAATTACTGACCAAGATTCTGACTTGTAGTCGCTTGTGGAACTGGAATATCATTTAGGAGAGGTGGAATTAACTCCCAGGGCTTAGGCTGTTTGTGTCTAGCCTTAGCTCGCTTGCTAGCAGCTGCAGCCAATACACGGGCTTTTGCTATAGAGAAAAGATATCAGGTCAAAAGTAATACAGGAGAGTCTACTAAATAGCAGGCATACCTTCTTTTATCAACATTTCTACTTGACGGGTGGTTGCTTTTTCGTTGTCCAACAAGCGTTCCTGGTTGCTTGCAGAACAAGCTCTGTGATGTTTTGCAAAGCCCTGCAGACGGAAGGCACACTGACAACAGGGGCATATCTTGACAGAGCTTTTACAGTTGGGGGATGGCATGGGTGTAGAGTGTGTAGTGTATAAAGATGGTGGTAGCAGAGAAGTGCGTATGAAGGAAATGTACTGGCAGCCACTGGCTTGGGTCACAGACGGGGACTTTGGCCTCTTTTTCAACAACAAGCAACTTGTATTGATCTCCGAGAACGAGGTGGAGGGTAGTAGAGAAGGTATAGGTGTACCACAAAGATGGCTGGGACAGATGAGTGCAGGTGGACTTGATGCGGTGGTAGTGGAGGTAACAGGGGCAAGAGACTGAGCCTCAATATAACCGGGGGTGATGGATGGGGTCCGGGACAGACAGGTGCGGGTGGTTGTTGAGAAAGGGAGATAGGCTGTGTGACCAGCGGGGGCAGGGGGGGCCTCTGTGTAGCAGGTAGGGGAGTGGTTGAAGCGTTAAGGATGGGAACAATAAACCACAAGGCCACGAGACCGGGTGAAGCTTGAGTGGCCTCAGGCCTAAAGTGGATTGCAGGGGTACAGTGATAAGGATTAAATTTTAATCTGGAGTGCTGATAGGTAATCGATAAGCAACGTGCGCAGTGTAATAGGACTCTGGCACATACCAAAACTTAAATCCAGTACCCCTACGGTACCGTCTAATTGCCTGGAATAGGTGCTTCCTCCAATAACGTGATGAGTGCGTTATCCAATTGCAACGCCGTTGCAAGCAGGGATGGCCTGCTGTAGCTATACGGTAACGGAGCGACTAGGCTACAGCGGGAGAGCAGTTTGTTGGAGCTTGTAGTAACGGTGTGACCTGATTACAACTGAACTGTGACTACGTTGTGCTTCTTGCAACAATTTTGCCGAGTTGGTGCCGTGTCCCAGCTCAAGTATGTGAACGCAACGGCATTACAGCCGGTGTTGCAACTCCGACGGCGTTACAGCGTTTCACGGAAATTTCCGACAGTCACCATTTCCTCGCGCATCCCAGCTTGTCCACGACGAGTGCAAACATGGGTCACCGCCTTGCAATGCCGCCCTGTCTGTGACGAATGCAATACAGATAACTATTTCCTCATGCATGCTGCCTCGTCCACGATGAGTGCGAACACAGGTCGCCACCTCGCACATGTTGCCTCACCCACGACAAATTCAATACAGATCACCACCCGACGATGGCAATGTGAGTGCACCGTCTTTTTGAGGACGTGAAAGCTACTTCACACATCCCGGCTCGTCCACGACAGGTGCAAACATGGGTCCCCGCCTCACACATGTTGCCTCGTCGACGACGAATCCAATACAGATCACCATTTCCTCACGCATGCTGCCTCGTCCACGACGAGTGCGAACACAGGTCGGTGCCACCTCGCACATGTTGCCTCTTCCACGATGAATTCAATACAGATTGCCACCTTGTACGCGCTGCCCTGTCCATGACAAGTGCGAACACCATTTCCTTGCACATCCCAGCTCGTCCACGATGAGTGTGAACACGGGTCGCCACCTTGTACATGCTGCCTTGTCCATGACGAGCGCAGTGCGGATCACCATTTCCTCACACATCCCACCTCGTCCACGACAAATGCAGTTCCTGCTGATTTGTCTTTGTAGATTATGTACTGTACTGGACACCACTTAACCATTCATCCTACTGACCCTCCGTCTAGACATGGCCAATCACATTCTTTGTCTGCACCAATCTCACACCTGTTGTCCAGTATTTCTACCGCTGCTGACGAAATAAAACATCGTGGCTAACAAGTGGAATAACTAATCAGAGACGCCCAGGGGCATGGCTCGAAGAAATAACATACGTACCCAAAACCATTGAGTTCGGCATTGGTACCAACTTGCTGGGATCCGTACCGTTGGAGCTGTCGTCGGGGACGAGATAGAGTTGACTAATATCAAGCATTTGGGCTTCGGTCAATCCAAGATAGCAGAGGAGCAGCACTGGTGATGCCAAGGGTCATGTAAAGAATGGTGGTCCACCAGCCGAGGCATGCACCGCAGTCCAACTTCTAGATCCGGGGCTTGTCTGCCTGGTCCAGCTTCTGGCAGAGGTGGGTGCTGAGGAGGGGAGGGCGAGGCCTGAGGGGAAGAGTGGTGGAGCCAGGACCGGGGGAGGATGTGCCAGTGCCACGGAGCAAGATGAGCCGCAGTTGAAGTTTAGGAGCGACTAGAGGGACAACTTGAGGGCTCCAATGTGCAAAGTGAGTGGGAGTATCTGTGTGGGAGATGCTGGTGGCGGTGGGCTCGTTGGCGGCGGCGAGGATGGGTCATAAGCGTAATGTATATTTGTCCCAGCTTGCCTAGCCTCAGTGTTCTAACATCGCACACATAGCCCATAATCCAACCCGTTCAGGTGGCGCTCTGAAAATACCTTGCAGTGACGGCTTACATGATTTGCTTTGTGTGCCATGGCTTGCTTCCCAGTGCCCGTCTCCTAAAACCCATCTCTAGTACCCGTGGCACTAGAGATCTGGTGCCGCTTTTAATGATGGCATATACTATGCCATCCAGGCACCGGCAACCTTGCCTTCCCGTATAGCCGTCGCCCCAATCCTTGTCACGCGCGATATCAAGGTACCCCCATCAATTTTCTCACGCTTTCTCTCTCTCCATCGTATCACCCATATCCCGCCCCTTTGATGCTGGCTGAGCGCTCGCTGCCGTTGATGTCGTCGATGTACTTCGTACTCGACGTTGATATCAGCGTGGGGTTGTCGCTGGTCCCTCGGGACATGTGCACGCCATCCATGCTGTGTCGCCATCAATGCCATGTGGCCGATGCCAGTTTGACATATTCTGCCCATCAATATTTGGGCATCAACATACGGTGAGTGATCATCTTTCATCCATCCTCCGCATTGCTAACGGCTGCGATAGAGCTATCTCGGCGCTAGCGATCCTCATTTCTGGGCGCCATTTCGTCCGCAATCAGCGAAATACCATCAACACAAGTACGTACCTTTCTCTGGCCATAAGACGCCTCTAATCTCTCGTTGTCAAACAATTAGACACTCTCGAAATACATCTTCAGCGAAGCTGACACGCCATCGCACAGAGATTTTGGTACGCTGGCGGAATCTGCACCGCTCCCCGTACATCTTCCCGCCAAGCCCCTCTCACTCTCTACCAGTTCCGTCCACGTCACATCTCTCCCGCCCTCGAATCCAGTCCAAGCTAACCCGCTCCCTGTATCACAAATACAATATATTCAAACTCGCCTGCAGCCTTACTGTAAAACCATGTCAAGCAGAGGACACAAATTCCCGGTCACATCCGTTGAACGTACACAGGCTGCATGGGTGCAGCAGACGGTTATCCCCAAGGCCCATCCACTACTCTCCGCAGTCAGCGCTCAGAATGCTAGTCTACACACGAATAGTATTGGATGGGCTATCCTGGGGAAACTGGTGCTGAAGGGCGGCACAGGCGAGCAGCAGTCTGAAATCACCACTGGCAAGGTGCGTTTTGTGTGCTTGATACTCCTGGAGTAGAACTGCCTGTTTACCAGTCCCACAGGCTACGCTACTACTTCCTGCTGAGCCGGTTTTGTCTTGCGATGAGCTCACACCGGACTTTCTGAAATATCATGTCGCTTTGTTTGATGGACTCTTGCAAAAGAGCACACCCGTTGTCACCCTTTTTGTCCTACGAGGCGCTCTTGGTGGGTATGTAATTGGCTCTTGTGCCTACCAATACTCTACTCATAGATTCCAAGGACGGTGGTAAATTCACTTTCCGCTCCACCCAGATCTCTTGGATCTCACGACTTGCATGACCAGTCCGCCCAAACCCCCTCCTCTCCCTCTCCCAATCTCTAACACGTTACAACCAAACACACCCTCTGTCAAGGTGACGGCTTCAGGTACCACTCTTCCTCTCCCACCACGAATGCCCGCAGCCGTCAAGTCACCCTTACCACTGTGCCCAGGCGCCCGTCTAGCTGCCACTGGTCCTTCCAATATCTCACCATACTCAACACCACCTTCCTCTCGTATCCCAAATTCATTCGCATCTCTCTTCAGTGGTAACCATGCTTGGTCAGCAACGCCACCCGTTACAGCTTCCCCTCCAACATCTGTCCGCAGCTTGGAGCTACTCACAGCAGTAGCAGACCTACATGCAACAATCGAGGTCACTGTCATCATCACTGACAAGAATATCCAATGCCGTGGAGGTGGGCAAATACATAAACAAGGCCCTCCATGCCGAGCTCAAAGCCTCACTCAACATGAAACACCCTGTACCTTCGTGGGTCGTTGATTGTGTGCGCAATCTCATCGAGAGCTGGTACCCTTTTGTATGCTCATCTCCTAACCGCAAAGGTGGAACTGAGAAGAAAAAGTATATTGTTAGTCCGAATGAGGAGGCACCGGAAGATGCTGCAGCGTACGCTCTCTCCTTCTCTTCTTTTTTTGATACCTAACTGCCAGTCTCGCTCTATCAGGACGTTGACTGTAGTGACGCGCTGAACCTTATGTTCAACAGCGACCCTTCTGTCCTCATTTCCTACTCTTGTCTATCGAAATCGACCAAAGAGGGCAGTGGCGCTTTACAGACCAGACACATCATTGTGATGGGCCACTATGGATGCAGGGGAGTTGCAGTATTAATGTTGCCTGTCTCTCTTCCTTTGGAATACCCAGCTCCTATTGCAGTTCAGACCTGGATCCAGCCTATTAGTGAGGTCTACCAAACTTCAACTCGGTAATGATCTCCCCCCTTGTTATGAACCGTGGATATTCTCTTACGCGCGTACTGTCCAGACCTGAGATTGTCACTCGTCAAGATAAGGCCAGGACGGCGCTAACAACATAACTCCGGGATGCCTGGAGTGGCAAGAAGACCTTGCTCGGCTGGACGTTGAATCTATATAGCTCGAGAGAGGCAGTTGAAGTCAGTATTCGGGGGGCTGGTGGGGGTGTGTTGAAGTACCCTGGCGACAACGATGAAGACTTGACTGAGGAAAAAGAGAAGCTATGAGACGGAAAGGAGGCTAGGGCGGTACTGGAATGTGATGTCTTGTTCACTCAGTGGAGGAATGGGAACGTCCGTGCGATGGTATGTTTCCCCCTTGTCCACTGTCTTACAATTTCATGATTGAAAGGATTTTGAATAGGCTTTCAGGAGTTCAACGCTCTCACGTGCAAAGGCCAAGCCGGCACAGCACAATCCATGAGCACGTCCCCCACCCGCCCCCGGATGATGATGGACACATTGGTACGCACGTCTGCTGGCTGTTCTGTGAGGTCTTATGGAAGTACAGACAGGGATCAAATGCCTTGAACCATTCAATGCAGGGCCTCTGGTCTGCCCACAGGCGCACAAAAATCGACCTCAACGCTCTCCCATCCCCCGATCTCTCTTCAGCATCCACTCCTCTGACAGAGGACTCCTCGGCTCCCATTGCACCTATTTCTACTCCAATCGTGAATCTTCCTCCGGAGGCCTTGCCCTCAACCCCTTCCATTGTCGACTCTCAACCCCTGGATCCGCAGTCTGGCAAACACAAAACCCGGCCAACTAGGACTGCAGAGGACACCACCACGCGCACAAAACTCTCATCGAGCTCTGCTGCAGGTTCAACAGCCAAGGAATATGCGGCCCCTACCGCACGACTATCTGACCTCGGCGGAGTGGAGGCATGTGTTGAAAAAGATGCTCGAGCTCGCAGCGATGCCCCTGTGTCACCCCGAGGTTTACCTACACACTGGCATTCAGGCTCCACAAGGAGTCTTACTACACGGACCTCCTGGCTGCGAAAAGACGCTGTTGGCGAATGGCATGGCCGGAGTGAGTGCAAAAATGATGTTCTTGTAACAAGAATACTTAGGAGGTATCTCAGGAACTCGGTATACCGTTCATCAGCATCTCGGTACCCTCCATCGTGTCAGGTACGTCAGGGGAATCTGAAAAGATGCTTTGAGATACCTTTGAGGAAGCTAAGGTAGCGAAACTTTGATCATCTCATGCTGCGATTTTCTATGTTGACCAGTGGAACAGCGGATTGCGATCGATGAGATCGACGCAATCACACCAAAACGTGAAAGTGCACAGCGGGAGGTGGAGAGGCGGATTGTGGCACAATCTCTGACTTGTATGGATGGTGAGCTAAAACATCTTCCCGCTTCTAAAAAAATTACTTCCCTTCATAGATGTCATGGAAAAAAAATGACAACAAGCCTGTTATCATAACAGGTGCTACTAACTGCCCGGATGCCCTCGGCGTGGCGCTCCGTCGAGCTTGTCGGTTTGACCATGGGATTAGTATGTCCCTAACGACGAGGCTCGGGCAAAGTAAGTCCTTCAAACTATCAGCTCACTTAGCTCGTCAATTTATCTATTTACCCGCCACAGGTTCTCTGCGCCAAACTCCGCCTCTCGGGCAATTTTGATTTCATTGCGCTAACGAAAGCAACTCCAAACTACGCTGGTGCTGATCTTGCTGCTCTTACAGGTGCAGCAGGTATCATTGCCGTGAAGCAAATATTCAAACAGCTCCCCGATTATGCACCCAGCCTTGTCCACGACGAATGTAAAGCACAAATCGCCATTTTCTCACACTCAACCTCGTCCACGACGAATGCCAAGCACAAATCGCCATTTTCTCACACTCAACCTCATCCACGACGAATGTAAAGCACAAATTGTCATTTTCTCACACTCAACCTCGTCCGCGACGAATGTAAAGCACAAATTGCCATTTTCTCACACCCAACCTCGTCCACGACGAATGTAAAGGGCAAATTGCCATTTTCTCACACTCAACCTCGTCTGCGACGAATGTAAAGCACAAATCGCCATTTTCTCACACCCAACCTCGTCCACGACGAATGTAAAGGGCAAATCGCCATTTTCTCACACTCAACCTTGTCCGCGACGAATGTAAAGCACAAATTGCCATTTTCTTACACTCAACCTCATCCACGACGAATGCCAAGTACAAATCGCCATTTTCTCACACACCCTCTCGTCCACGACGAATGCAAAGCACAGATCACCGTTTTCTCACATGCTCAACCTTGTCCACGACAAATGCCAAACACAAAGTACCGGTCCCACACACACCCTCTCGTCCATGATGAATGCAAAGCACAAATCACTGCAAATCCCTGCTTTCTCATACACTCAGCCTCGTCCACGACAACTGCTCAGCACAAACTGCCACTCCTACACACACCCTCTCGTCCATGACGAATGCAAAGCACAAATCCCTGCCTTCTCATACACTCATCCATGACAACTGCTCAACACAAACTGCCGCTCCCTCACACACCCTCTCGTCCACGACGAATGCAAAGCACAATTTACTGCTTTCTCACACACTCAGCCCTATCCACGACGAACACCAAGCACAAACCAGTGCTCCCTCATATGCCCTCTCGTCCACGACAAATGCAATGCACAAATCGCTGCTTTCCTATATACCCAGCCTTGTCCACGACGAACACTGTTACACCAAGCACAAACCACCGCTCCCTCACACACCCTCTCATCATCTCACCTTCTCTTTTGGGTTGCATCTACACCACGGCTGCACGCCACCTGCATCCACTCACGGGTATACATTACTGAGATCTTTCTACAGACTCTGCGGCCTCCTCACTCACAGACAATTCCAGGCGCTCGGATAAGGATACACAACTCCCCAAATATAAATCGGCTCGTTGAAACTATTCTGGAACCTGAATCCTACCGCATCCACTGCATATGCGTACCCCAATTCCAACCCCTCCACCTCAGTGTACGTCCTGTCAGTATGGTCCTCTGCGGAAGGAGACAATGTCGACTTCGATGACGTAAGGTGCATGGTTACATTAACAACAAGCAGCGGTGGAAGCGTCTGTCGTTGTCAAATTCGACAACACATGGCTCAGGGTTATCGACGTTGGTGTTGGACCTGGGCTTCGTCGAGGAATAATGATGACACCACTGATAGATGACTGGTCCTCTGCGGATGTTGACTTCGACGACGCGAGGTGCATGGTTACATTGACAGCAAGCAGCGGTGAGGCGTCTATCGTTGTCAACGACGCGTGGCTCAAGGTTCTCATCAACAAGCAACAGTGAGATATCTGTCGTCGTCGACATCAATGTTGATTACATTCTCGGTTCCATCCAAGCATAGTGATAGCACAGGTAGATGACCCCTTACCTGCGCACTGACATTCCTTTTTAGCTCCCCATGGAAGATGACGATCTCAACTTCGATGACGATTCAACAACACATGGTATTAGATTTCCTTGCTGAGATCGGAGGGGGGAAGCACTTACCCGTGCAATGCTACACCAAAAATTGAGAATGACAACCCTAATGATCTGGATGGTGGTGGTGTCGCCGAATACATTCGCTTGTAACATCCAACGAGAATAAAGTCGGGCATGGAATAACGGGCACACCATCTTGTGTGCCGAGCTTTGCCAGCTTCAAAGTGTCCCTCAGAACGTGGTAAGCTCAGTAACAAAAGCACGAATATGACCAAGTTGAAGAGCTTAAGGCGGCGAGTGGAGAAATCATGAGTGACTACGAGTTTGCAGAGGAAGAGGAGGTGCGTCGTAGTTTTGTGTCGACGTGGTTCCTTGAGAATCATTCCTACTATTTGGGCCTTTTTGGATGACCCCTCTGGCAGATCTTCGGAGAAATATCATAATCCGTGTACAGAAAGACCTTCATGTCGAATTAAGAGAGATGGTCTTAGTTTTAGATATGACGCTTTGAATATAACTCCTGTCAACAATTCATCACCAAGCAGTGGTGGGATTGTCGTCGACGCTGGTGTTGGTTCTGGGCTTCGTTGAGGTATAGTGATGGCACCAATAGATGACATCTTACCAACGCAACCGTCAACCACCGGGCAGGTTTATCTTCCTCGTGGGATTGGCGCTCGGCTTCAAGTACTCACCCTACGTCACCATCACCATGGCCATGGGATCGGTGGGGTATATCAACCTTCCTACTAAGCCTCCCTCACTGTTATTTCAGTAGAGTATAGGTAGGCTCGAGTTTCATCCGTGCACAATACTTGTTGGCGCGCATCTCAGAAATTGCATTTTCACATACTGCTATGTATCTACTTCATTATCTGGCCTCCTTAACCACCGCGGATCATGGGCGAACTCAATGAGTTTGTTGATGCTTTCTAGGTCTGGCCATACTATGTTCAGAGAGAGAATAGATAATGTTAAAAAACCTTACCAGACGTATCAGACATTGGTTCCAAGTGCTCCATGTCCACTGCGTTCCCATCTTCAGTCACTATCCCAATGAATGTAACCACGTCCCCAGGCAACTCTGTTCCCTGATTGTGCAATGAGCGACAATAAGACAAAACTACTTCGAGGACTTACCCATCTTTTCCCCTCTGAGTCTCTCTCCCATCTCAAGCAGATATACGCTATTTGGTCATCTGGGGTCTTCACTATTGCAAAGTAGTCATCTCGCTGTGGGTTATGTGCTTCAGCAACGCAGGACCCTGGGATGATAATGACTCGCCTCAATTACCCTGCAAGGTAATTTTACCTTGCAGCCAGCAAACTCAGGCATGAGACGCTTGTTAACGTAGGGAACAAGTTCACTGGAGCTCTGCATGTTCAAATGCGAGTTGGGGGGCATGGGATAAGAGGTCACCACACTTAGATAACTGCCGAGAACAAAGACAGTCGATGGTAGTGCAAGGTTAGAAGCGGGCGGGAGAATGGTTCCAAGTCACCTCGTGTCCCCAGCTGGGCTACTCCTCCGTGGCATGTATTAGACTTCTAGAAATAATGACTACACAATGGGGTGCCGTCGAAGTAAGTCAGCGAAGCGGGAATGTGTCATCTCGGGAAGGAAAATGTTGACGGGCTGGAAGTATGGACAGCCGCAATAGCTGCACAATTGGATGTCGTCGAAGTAAGTCTGCAGAACGCGACTGCGTAATGTCGCGAAGGGAGAAATTGGTGGGTTGGTAGAATAGATAGCAGGAGTGGCTGCAAAATTAGGCGTCGTCGAAGTAATTCAGTGGAACAGGAACATCATCTCGCGAACTGTTGAGGGTATCGCCCCTCTCGGTCGTTCAATGAAATTACTTTGATCCTCCTATTTTCAACCAACATCTGCATCATAGTTGTGCTTGTTGTTGTCGTCATCATCATTTCACCACTACCCTGGCAATCATTCTCACATTCCAGTTTTGTACAGTACCAAACACACAACGAACATCAGCCACATATCCTCCCTTCTTAACCGGCTGCCAAATACCATCCAAATACCGGCAACCTTGCTTTCCCGTATAGCCGTCGCCCCAATCCCATTCATGCCCAATATCGACATAGTCCCATCACTTTTCTCACGCTTTCTCTCCCTCTATGCAGCCACATCCATTGATACCGCCTGAGTGCTTGCTGGCGTTGGATATCGTGGCTGTACTCTGTACTCGACGTGAACATTTGCGTGTGGCTGTCGCTGGTCCCTCGGGACATGTGCACGCCATCCACGCTGTGTCACTCTCAACGCCACGTGCCTGATGTCGGTTTGACATATTCTGCTCATCAATGTCCGGCCATCAACGTACGGCGAGCCATTCTCGTCTCCCAACCCCCGCTCTGCTAACAACAGCCGCAATACAGCTGTCCCCACCCCAGCAATCCTTATCTCTGCATGCTCTTTTATCTGCAATCAGCAAAATGTTATCGATACAAGTACCTCCCTTTTTCTGGCCGTAACCCACTTCTAATCACCGGTTGGTTGTGAATCCAATCAAACCCCCGGCAAATACACCTTCAGCGAAGCCGACACCCCTGAGGACAAATTTTGGTACGCTGCCGGCGGGGAGCCTGCTGTTGGCCAAGTATTCTGGGTGCGTTTCGCAATAACGATGCCCTAGCTCTGTACGTCGTTCTCGCTTACCTTCTAGACCTTTAGGCGATTTCCTTTTCCCCAAATGATTCTTTGCGGTGAAGGCAGCCGCCAGAGCAGGTCCCGTCGTCGTTATCAATGTTACCGCCGCCATTGTGACAACATCGCTTCTCTGACATATCACGGCAAATGCGCGTTTCACGATGTCTCGTTATCCTACCCTTCTAAACTCGCAATTCACCTCCTTTCTCACGTCTTGCTCTTCCTCGAAACTGCCCTTATCGTCGGTTCCTCTAAAAGTGGTACATATATCATTGCCTGTGGATGTGCAAGCCCTCCCATCCGCCACAGACTATCGTACCAACTGGTATGATTTCCCTACTTCCCTTTGCCAACTCAGCCGTGTCCCTTCCTAACGCCGTCCCCCTCATTAGCGTGCCTCTCCTGTTCCCGTCCCTCACCAAGCGCTCTCTCGACATCTCCCTTGAGCACCCCCACGCCTTCTGCGCCCCATCCTTTTTTATTGTTCGCCTCGAGCTTCTCTACCTCTACCTCCACTCCAACCACCAGCTCTTCCCCGCCTCCCCCAGATACATCCTCCACACCAGACTTGCCTGATTTGTCTCCAGTCTCTCACCCGTTCGCTTGACGCTCTTGTCCTCGCTCTCCTTCTCCAGAAGCGACGTCTTTGCAGCCCATATTCTCCTGGTTGTTTTCTCCGCAGGCAGGCCAAAATCATTAAGATCCTCTCGCTCCAACAACACAGCGTGACGCAGGCCCAAGAAACTCGCCGCCGCTTCTGTACTATCAATTCGTCAAGCTAGTGTACGGGTCATTAGGTGTAAGTGGATTTAGTCTTCCATTGGAGCGCACCCCCAACATCCGCAGAAAGACCGTCAGTGCCATCACCAGTCTCGCCCACTCAGAAAATGTCCTATGAACGAGCTTGGCACGCCCTCCGGGCATGAACTTTATATACGGCCGAGATTCAGTCTACCGATCGCAACATTCGTCCTGCGCTTTCAGGGAGAGTGCTTTTCGCGTTTTCGCTGGCTGCCCGGACCTTGTCATGGACCTCCAAACAGATGCTGTCCTGGGTTGGTTTCGTTCAGGAGGGTCTGCAGGATCAGGAGACTGTAACTGTGAGCACGCTCCCCCTTCATCTTTCCCTGGTTTCCTTATCTCTATTGTGCAGGTTCGCCACGCTGCCCTCCTCACCGCCGTCGCATATTTCTGTGCCAAGATGCGCAACAGCTATCTCAATGTTTCGCTCTTGTGTACCCCATGCTCGAAACTGTTCACGTTCTTGCCCAATCCCTCTCCCAACCGTCTACCGCCTCGAAGAACAACTATCAACATCTAACTCAGTTCCTCTCTACGCTTATCCCTCTCTGTACATCCCACCCTACCCTCTTTGCTCCCCACTTACGGGCCATCCTATCCTTCTTTCCTCAACTCATCCTCCCCGCCGTCGATAGCGGTCCTACTCCCACCGTCACTCGCCCATTTCCTCCCAGTGGCCCCGGTCAGGGCACTTTTGTGTTCCCTCCTCCCACCGCCTCCTCAGCCACAACTGATCCCGAGCTTGAAGACGAAGAACAAGCGCGTTCTACCATGCGCCTCACAGCGCTAGAGTTCATGGTCAGTCTATCCGAGGCACGTCCAAACATGGTTCGTGAAGTAGACGGCTGGGTGGGCGTCCTCGTGCGCGCTTGTTTGGAAGGAATGGGCGAATTCGATGATGACGAGGAGGATGTAAGATGATCCTCCACTACATCGAAATCAGCTCATTCCATTCCAGCCCTTCAGCAACTCTGGTTCCTCCGACAATGACTCGAATCCCGCTCTTTACGAGTAGTCTCTCGATCGTCTGGCTTGTGCCCTTGGCGGTCGCGCCGTACTCCCCCCCGCCTTTCAGGTACTCCAACCTTCCCCCTCGACCCTGAATATCTCTCACCTACAAACAGCACATACCGTCTATGCTCGCAAGTTACGATTGGAGAGCACGTCATGCTGGTCTCATGGCTGCCGTCTTAGTGCTCTCTAGGTCATGCTCAACGAACTAGGGAAAATAGTCGAGTACGTGGGCCTTTCATGCAAACATTATCTGATACTGAAGTAATCACGCAGCCTCGTAACACCCATGTTCAGCGACAAAAACCCCTGGGTTCGGTATGCGGCTTGCCAATGCGTGTGCCTTTGTTACCTTTCGTAAAGGAAGTCGTGCAAGAGCGGTACCATCAGCAGCTCTTCGCTGTCCTTATTCCCACTCTTGAGGATCCCGAACCGCGGTATGTCTAATCATCATCAAGAGTGTGACGCTGAGTTCACCCCTTCCTGTAGCGCACATACTCATGCTGCTGCCACTCTCATCAACTTCTGCGAGGGTGTCGAACGCGACGCTCTCATCCCCTACCTTGACCTTATAGTTGAGCGCCTATTCCGCCTCCTCAACCCTGGAAGTGACCAATCCCAAGTTCATCGTTATGTGCAAGAACAAGCGATCACCACTCTAGCAATGGTTGCTGACGCGAGCGAAGCTACATTCGCTAAGCATTATAGCACTACCATGCCCCTCCTCCTCAACGTCCTTCGCAACGCCGACAAGCCAGAACATCATCGGCTACGACTCAAGGCCATGGAATGCGCTGGCCTCATCGGTGAGGGCGCTTTCGGCCTTTCCTTAGGCTTTGCTTACATTTTGGTAGCAATCGCCGTTGGTCGAGATGTTTTCCGTCAGGACTCTAATACGCTCGTCGAGCTGCTCATGTGAATACGAAGTAAAATGTGTTACTCCTCGTCTTTTGTCATTCTATCCTCATCCTTTCCTCAGAAAGTCCTGTCGACCCCGATGGTACCCAGTTTGGCCATTATTTACTTGCTACCTGGGCGAAGATCTGTCAAGCACTCGGCCCCGAGTTTGCGCCGTACCTTGATCTCATGATGCCCACTGTGTTGGCAACTGCGAGTGCCAAAACGGATATCTCAGTATATGGTGAGCGTCTATCCACTCCTTTTTTGGGAAAGCAACTCACGGGTTCTAGACGAAGACAATGAGGAGGGAATGACGGAAAAAGAAGGGTGGGAAACAGTCAGCGTCGATGGACGAACAATGGGTATCAAGACCTCGGTTCTCGAGGACAAGTGCCAAGCCTTCGGGACACTCCTCATCTATTGCTCGACCCTTAGGGGAAAATATGCACCGTACCTTTCGCAGACGCTCGAGATCTGCTTGCCGTGCCTCAAATTCGATTTCCATGAAGGGGTGCGAGAGGCCAGTGCAATGTAAGCCCATGTGTCTGCCCCAACAATGTCTTGCTTTACTGCATTTCAGGCTTGTTCCTCGCCTCCTCGACTCTGGCAAGGCCAGTAATATGCTGACGATGCAGATGGTGACCGCGACGTTTGTCCAACACATCTCTTGGATCCGGGTTACCGCTGCCTCATGCAAGGGCAGGTTGCTGCTTCCCCATGTACCCAGCCTCGTCCACGACGAATACAGGCACAGATTACTGTTCCTTCACACACCTAGCTTCATCCACGATGAATGTAATGTATAGGTCACTGTTTCCTCATATACAACATCCAGCCTTGTTCGTCCACGACAACTGCGAAGCACAGGTCGCTACCTCCTTGCATATCCAGCCTCGTCCACGACGAATGCAAGCACAGGTCACTGTTTCCTCACGCAACCAGCCTTGCTCGTCCACGACGAATAGAAAGTATAAGTTGCTGCTTCCACGCATCCGGCACCATCTACGACAGCTACAAAGGATAGGTCGCCGCTTCCCTATGCACCCAGCCTCGCCCATGACGAATGCAGGGCAGAGGCTACTGTTTGCTCATGCACCCAGCCTTGTTCGCCCACGACGAATGTGAAACAAAGGTTGCTGTTCCTTCGCACTTCCAGCCTTGTCCACGACGAATGCAAAGCACAAGCGTGTATTGTGTATGAAAAATGCCTATCCCTGAGCTCGCCCAAACCAGGCTACTGTCTATCTCGCACCCAATACAAGTCGCATATACGTTGGGCCCACCCCGGAGACCATGGGTTATCTTGAGCCTGCTGCTCGGCTTCGTCCACGACGAGTGGATATATGCTGGGGTGCTACAGTACCTGCTATTGTTACCTTGGGCTCGTTGCTCAGCTTCATCCACGACGAGTGGATATATGCTTGAGTGCTACCCCATCTATAGTACCTGCTGTTGCAGCTTGGGAAGAATTGCCTTGGCCATAGTTCACACCCCGGCATGGGGACGAGCCTTGTCCACAATAATTGCAAGGGACAGGTCACCACTTATGCAGCCTCATCCACGACAAATGCAGAGTATAGGTCACTGATCCCTCACGCACCCAGCCTCGTCCGCAACGAATGTAAAGGGTAGGTCACTGCTCCCTCACACATCCAGCCTCGTCCACGACGAATGCAATGCATGGGTTACTGCTGCCTCACGCAATCGCCATTTCCTCACCCATGGCACCCAGCTCTGTTCTTCCACGACGAATGAAAACCACAGGTTGCTGCCTCCTTGTACATCCAGCCTTGTCTACGACGAATGCAATGGGCAGGTCGCTGCTTCCCCATGCGTCCAGCCTCGTCCACGACAAATGCAATCCACGGGTCACACAAAAGGACAAGTTGCTGCTTCCTCATGCATCCAGCGTTGCCCACGACAAGTGCAATGCATGGGTCGCTGCTGCCTTACGCAAAGACAGGTCACCGCTTTTTCATGCACCCAGCTTCGTCCACGACAAATGCACAACACCCAGCCTTGTTCGTCCATGGCGAATGCAAGCACAGGTTGCTGCCTCCTTGTACATCCGGCATTGTTCACAACGGATGCAATGGATGGGTCACCGCTGCCTCATGCAAGGACAGGTCGCTGCTTCCCCATGCACCCAGCCTCGTCCACGACGGATGCAAGCACAGTTTATTGTTCCCTCATACCCCTAGCTTCGTCCACGACCAGTATCGGTCACTGTTTCCTCGCACACAGCACCCAGCCTCGTTCGTCCACGACGAATGCAAAGTACAAGTTACTGCCTCCTTGCACATCCAGTCTTGTCCATGACAAATGCAATGGAACGGTCCTCGCTGCCTCATGCAACAATTGGTCAATTGGTTGCTGCTTCCCCATGCACCCAGACGAATGCAAGCACAGATCACTGTTTCCTCACGCAACCAACCTTGCTCATCCACGACGAATAGAAAACACAAGTTGCTGCTTCTCCACGCATCCGGCATTATCTACAACAACTACAAAGGATAGATCGCTACTTCCCTATGCACCCAGCCTCGCCGATGACGAATGCAAGGCAGAGGCCACTGTTCCTTTACACACCTAGCCTTGCTCGCCCACAATGAATACGAAGCAAAGGTTGCTGTTTCTTTACACATCCAGCCTCGTCCGCGACGAACGCAAAGCACAAAGGTGTATTGTGAGGAAGCTAAGGTAGCGAAACTTTGATCATCTCATGCTGCGATTTTCTATGTTGACCAGTGGAACAGCGGATTGCGCCTTGTCTACTCTTTATCGATGAGATCGACGCGATCACACCAAAACGTGAAAGTGCACAGCGGGAGGTGGAGAGGCGGATTGTGGCACAATCTCTGACTTGTATGGATGGTGAGCTAAAACATCTTCCCGCTTCTAAAAAATTTACTTCCCTTCATAGATGTCATGGAAGAAAAATGACAACAAGCCTGTTATCGTAACAGGTGCCACTAACTGCCCGGACGCCCTCGGCGTGGCGCTCCGTCGAGCTTGTCGGTTTGACCATGGGATTAGTATGTCCCTAACGACGAGGCTCGGGCAAAGTAAGTCCTTCAAATTGTCAGCTCATTTAGCTCGTCAATTTATTTATTTGCCCGCCACAGGATCCTTCGCGTTCTCTGCGCTAAACTCCACCTCTCGGGCGATTTTGATTTCATTGCGCTAGCGAAAGCAACTCCAGGCTACACTGGTGCTGATCTTGCTGCTCTTACAGGTGCAGCAGGTATCATTGCCGTGAAGCGAATATTCAAACAGCTCTCCGATTATGCGCCCAGCCTTGTCCACGACGAACGTAAAGCACAAATTGCCATTTTCTCACACTCAACCTCGTCCACGACGAATGTGAAGCACAAATTGCCATTTTCTCTCACTCAACCTCGTCCGCGACGAATGTAAAACACAAATTGCCATTTTCTCACACTCAACCTCGTCCACGACGAATGCCAAGCACAAACTACCGCTCCTCACACACCCTCCCGTCCACGACAAATGCAAAGCACAGAGTGCCGCTCCCTCACACATCCTCTCGTCCACGACGAATGCAAAGCACAGATCACCGTTTTCTCACACGCTCAACCTTGTCCACGACGAATGCCAAACACAAAGTACCGGTCCCACACACTCTCTCGTCCATGATGAATGCAAAGCACAAATCCCTGCTTTCTCATACACTCGGCCTCGTCCACGACAACTGCTCAGCACAAACTGCCGCTCCCTCACACACCCTCTCGTCCACGACGAATGCAAAGCACAATTTACTGCTTTCTCACACACTCAGCCCTATCCACGACGAACACCAAGCACAAACCAGTGCTCCCTCATACGCCCTCTCGTCCATGACAAATGCAATGCACAAATCGCTGCTTTCCTATATACCCAGCCTTGTCCACGACGAACACTGTTACACCAAGCACAAGCCACCGCTCCCTCACACACCCTCTCATCATCTCACTCGGTCAAGCTGTCTGCGATGAGTACAAACGCGGGTCACCACGTGCATGCTGCCCCGCCCACAGCGAGTCCAATAAAGGTCACTATTTCCTTGCACATTTCACCTCGTCCACGACGAGTGTGAACACGGGTCAGTGGTTAGGGGGGGCGCGACTGCGAGCGAAGCGAGCAGGAGCGGCCTAGGGGCGAGGGGGGTACAACGGGGTTGTGGGGGAACCACAACACCTACCCGTTTCGCCTTATAAACGGCTCATCAGGTACCCTTACGTAAACTATACAGTACCTATCGACCAACCATAGTTACTACACGTAATCTAAGGCTTTGACAGCGTGTGAGCGCATCAAAATCCATGGAACGGCTTCGTAATCAAAGCTATAAAAAGTTCATTCTATAATTAATCTGACATAAGCGCGCCTATGGTTGGGCGCTTTAACCGGTTAATTTATTACCGGAAGCGTTATCTAATAGAGGCTGACAAAGCACAGGATTAGTAAGCAAACCTACCTGGTGGGAACTCTCACTCGGGCCGGGATAGAGCCCACTCGTGGGAATATCCAAAGTTAACAGTCACCGAGATCACCGAAGAACTCACACGGACACGTGACGCACACGTGCGACGGCATTCACTAACGTGATTCCCATCGATCATGGGCTTGCTTAGTCAGCAAGAACTTTTCCACGGGCATGACATATACCGTGGGCGCATACTACCTTATAGGACTTTCACGTGATCAGGTCACGTGCAGAACAACACCCCTCCACGCCCTTACATCATCATAGAAACTCACACGGTTTCGGTTAGATTTCGGGTTTGGGTTAGGGTGGACATACAGTATTAGTAAGCTGTTCCACACAACCACGCGATAAGGTAGTACTTACCGCAAAGCGTTCCACGGGGCCGATCCAATCTCGTATAGAAGGAGTTGATTGGACAGTCCTCGAGGCATCTACTGCGAGACACTTGTTCTCCTGTGGCTAACTTTCACAATCAGCAAAAGATCTCCTTGGTTATCGCGCGTGAACGGTCCCTTACGGTCTGTGTCACGTGTTTATGCCGTAGCTTTTCACTACTCCATCGCCGTTAGTTTTACTTCATATTTACCAACGCTATACGGTTTAACCTCCGATGGTCACAGTGCTTCTGTACGTAGAAAATCCACGAGGCAAGATCGTGGGGAAGCAACAGCAACTACCAGCAAGGCTCAGTCCCGCACCGCGAAGGCACAGTGGAAGCCAACCGGGCTGAAGCCCGATCCCAGACGGTCGTAAAGGCACAGGCCAGCTATCCAACGCGAGGGCCGAGGCCCCAACGCCAGCATCGCTAGCAACCAAGACGTGGCACGCCTGCCACGTTAATAAACCCCGGCTATTGAACGGGAAGCTACAGACGCGCGTAGCTGATCCCTGCGCGAGGTTAATCCTCGAAGAAAGGATTATTAGCCAACCACGGGTCCGGGGTCCTCGACCTCTCACGAGGTTCTGGATCCCATATCCGCGGGCTTTGTCTCCGAGCCGGCGAAGCCGGACGGGGACGCAGCCAAGAGTCGAGTGTCGTTTGAACCTTCCGTGGGACTTTCGGTCCCACGGCTGATCCGTCTTCCAACACCCGGCGGTCTCGTTGCAGAAGGACGGTCTTACGCCATGTGGCGCAGAGATCGATCAATTGGGCAGTTCGTTTCTTAGAAACAATCAGCCGGCGATCAAGGAAGCCAAGCTTGTCGACCCGAAAATAGCTTCCCGCAATCCCGGACCCGGTATTACTCGCGTGGGCGGCAGCCAGCGCTACTTCCCTGTGGGGTCGTAGGCCGTCAGCACCCTTTGAGCGCCACCAGGGCCAGAACTCGAGGGCCATAGGCAAGTCTTTCGACGACGTAATTTCCCGATGAAGATCGGTAGCGTTATCGTCGCCTCTAGACAGCTGTTGCAAAGCAACTGTCCAAGCCTGCTTCATCCGTTCCTCCAGTAGGTGAACGTTGAAGAAATCCCAGGAGATGTTAAATTCGCTTTTCAAGACAAGCACGTCTGCCGCCGGCGGTGAGAACTCTCGAAGTCTCGCTTCCCACCGTGCTTGGTAGTTATTCTTCAACCAAGAGCGAATCAAATCCACCGGATACCCCCTAGCTATGTAGATTTCCGCAACTTCTCTACACGCGTCCGCGTAATCGTCAAAACGCGAACTCAAGGTGGCAACCCGGGACAGCTCACTACAGAAAGTACCCTTCTTTATGTACAATGGGTGGTGGCTGATCCATGGGATACGTTCGAAGTGGTTCATCGGTTTCCTAAAAGGCTTATGAACAAGCCTGTCTTCGTCATCGAAGAACAATGTCATGTCTAGGAAAGTCATATAACTGCTAGACGATGTCCACTCCAAAGTACAGCTATCGAACTTGACGTTGTCACGCATAAGCGCAACTGCCTCCTCCTCGGTCCTAGCATAGACTAGGGCCAAGCAGTCGTCGATATACCGTCCATAGAACGGTACGATGGCCTCGTCCTTAAGACAAGGGGTATGTACCTCGTGGTATAAGCCGTAGAGATTGGCGATATCTGGGGAAGAAGCCACCCCCATCGCAAGTCCACAGGCCTGTAACCAGTACTCTCCATCAAACTGGACTAATAAGTCGTCGTCCGCTGCGCGAAGGCACATCCGAAAGATGCTTGCCCATTGGGCGGCCTTCTGAACGCTTATATCTTCCTCCGCTTGCTGCGAGAGCCAATGCACGTAAGCACCCTCGGCTATCCGATGAGCCAACGGTACGTTCACATTGGGGTAAAAAGCGACGACGTCGCCTGATACCAGAAATAAGCGATGCACAGTTCCATCTACTAGCTTAGATCTCGGAACCGACAACTTGCTCAATTTTATCGCCAGATCTTTCGATCCATGTATAATGAAAGGCGCCGACCTGATGATCGGTTTGAGGCTTTTGGATACGAATAACCCCGCCGGACCTTGACATACCGAGTGGCATGGGACGATCGGGCGTGCTTTGATCGGATTCTTATGAATCTTCGGTATCACGTAGAACCGAGCGATCGAATCAAGATCGCGATCTAGCTTGCTTCGGAAGAAGCGGGGCAGCTGACTTTGTAAGGCGTAGGTTGATGCCAAGTCACTGATCGTAATCATAAAGTCATTCTTGGCGTCGAGAAGCTGCATAGCTTTCCCGGGCGTGACGGGCGTGTAAGAACGTACATCAGCCAGAATGGCTTTAGACTGTTCGATGATCCAGGCGCGCGGAGCCACTGGGTTAGGGTTAGGGTTGAGGGAGGAGTTAGTAAACTCAGTTGAGACTGCAGGCGCAATCCGGGTGGGGGTTACCCTCCCCGGGATTTCGCCTTTATATAGGCTCATCAGGCGCGTTTGCAGTTATTTACCTTGTTCTATGGTGTTCTGTGGTTTGAACAGAGCACTTTCTGCTACTGGCTGGTATTAATAGCACAGTGAGAAAATTATGTTACCTTGAGAATAGTACTTGACATGTGAAGACATGTGTCAAACCCCTAGATGCGATCACGGATCTGTCAGTTGTCAAATGTCGATCTGTCAGATCACTAATTTTGATCCATCTAGATAAGATCGGTGATTACTATCCCCGCGAATCCGATCAAATCGGATCTACCGTCGAGATCTCATCACGTGATAGGCTAAAAATACTATTCTTACGTAAGCTACTATTTATAGTGGTGCTTACCTAATATCGGCTATTTCCGATCAAAGAAGGTCCTGGTTAGGTTAAAAATATTCCTGTAGTCGCAGGGCGTGGCGCGAAGCGCCCCCGTAGGGAGCCCGGAGCGGAGGGAATATTTTTAAACGGAACAACAACGGTTAGAAAGTTATTCCGACTACAATAATCGGTATATCAGGCAGTACTTACCACCAAGATAACACAAACGGAGAACAACGCGAGTAGTCCTTTAGGGATTTTCATCTCACTACTCGCCCACCGAAGGGTATAGAAATTAGAGATCAGAAGTCAAGATTACTGAGCGACTCACCATGGGTGCTAAGCAGCACATACCCCGGGACGCTAAGAGGCTCCAAGGCTTTAAGGCCAGTCCATAGCCGGCCGTATTTCATATACGACGGCCAGCTCCGGTAGTTCCACTTAGTACTAGCACAGAACAAAGGTGCTTCAGCGAGGCCCTTACCAAGTGACTTCCCGATCACAACAACCGGGTTACACGAGGACCGAGCACAACACTGACCCCTAGGCCTTAACTTTCCCAGTGGCCGGAACCTTGAGACACGACCCTAATGGTGTAATAGTTTTTATCTTCTTCTCGGAAGTTCGGACAATGCTACCACAGCGTGAAACCTCCTCAAACGAAGGCTAATACTGATCCACAAGTCCTACCAATAGGGCATGTCATTTAACGTCAGAGCAACAAGGCGTTACCAGTCTGGCGGAATACCAAGCTATCTCCTGTGTACCAACAAAGCAGCCTACGCGAGGCCATGGTACCTGAGAAGCATTTCATCTTGATCTGGGACGAATTGGTCAGCTTCTATTATATTCATAACAGGCTCACCGAGTACTTCTTCATCACCTTGAAGAACATCTACAAAGACATCTTCGTCCGTTTTCTCTAGAACAAGCCGCTTCCATACGGCACTAAGGTCATATAAGTTCCTGGTACGTTTCTTACTAATCAGGACTCTGCGACCGAAAACACTAGTCTTATCTAATCTAAGGTAAGGGCCTTCGTTCCCAAAGCCTTGGAACTCAAAGTCTACTTCCCCTTTCGGGGGTATCCCTTGGTCATTCGGCTTCAGCGGAAACGGGGCCACCGTACTAGTTTGAGGGAAGACAAATTCAGTAGGAAAATGTTCATCACCTATGGCATAGCGTTCGAGAGCGCTATACCATCCGTGTTTTATTTGTTCTTCTAATTTCTGAGCATTAATATAATCCCAAGCGGGGTTGAATTCACTTTTTAGCACTAGAACGTTTGCTCGTGCAATTCGGGCTTCTCGCAGCCTATTGTTCCAACGTTCTTTGTAATTTTTGGCTAACCAAGAGGAAACAACGTCCGGCGGATAGCCCCTGGCAATATAGATACCGCAGATATCTTTACACGCTTCGATAAAATCGGGGAACGTGCTACTCAGGGTTGCTAGCCGTGATAATTCGCCTTGGAAAGTACCCCGTTTAATAAAATCGGGGTGGTGGCTTACCCAAGGGATTCGCTCAAAGTGGTTTAGGGGTTTCCTGTACGCCTTATGTTGGAGGCGATTTTTACTATCAAAGTAAAGTAGCATGTCCAGGAAAGGTAATTGAGAATTAGAGCCCGACCACTCAAGGACACAATCAGTAAACTTAAGTTTCTTCATATGTTTGGTCGCATCTTCCAGAGAACGACCATAGGTTAATGAGAGAACATCGTCTATGTACCGTCCATAGAAAGGTACACGCCAATTATTATCAATGAAAGGGAACTGTCGTTCAAAATGAACGCCATAAAGATTAGCAATGTCCGGCGAAGAAGCAACGCCCATGGCTAATCCACGCTTTTGTCGATATACTCGGCCCTGAAAGTGACATAGTAAATCATCATCCGCAGCTCCCAAGCAGTCGTCGAAAAGCTGTGACAGTTGAGAGTACTTGTTAATATCTGAATCCCGTAAGTCTTTGATAGATTCCTTGTACAGATCAGACACAATCTTATGTGCAAGTGGTACGTTGACATTAGGGTAAAAGGCAACTACGTCGCCCGTAATCAGAAATAGTTCATACAATATCCCGTTCTCTAATTTGTAACGGGGCAGATGTAATTTGCTCAATTTTATCGCCAAATCTTTGGATCCATGGATAATAAATGGCGCCGATTTTATAATCGGTTTGAGACATTTTGAAATATACTTCCCAGCAGGACCTTGAACAACGGAGTGACACGGAATTATTGGTCGAGCTTTGACCGGGTTCTTGTGCAGTTTAGGCAGAATATAAAACCGTGGCAGGCATTTAATGTGTTCCTCCAAGGAGAGAGAGAAGGTAGCACTACGCACTGGTACTCTACTTCCGAAGAACGCTGGGAGTTGCCTCGATAGCTCACTTTTCTGCGCGAGTGAGGCAATTTGTAGCATGAGATCACACTTTCGTTTAAAAAGTGTACGGACCACGTAGAATCCGATCTCTGTATAATCCTGAGGAGAATTTAACAGATCTACAGTTTTAGACTTGATCCATTCGGCGGAGCAAACCGCACAGCCGAGATTTTTGTCCGAGAGTGTAATAACTAAGTTATTTTTAACTAAGTACTCTCTAATACGTTTAACAGGGGGTGCGAAGCTCCCGAGGAATTTTACTCCCTCGTCCTCCTGCTGATCATCGGGCATTTGCGACAGAGTCTCATCGACATAGCGCTTACCACAAGTGATCCCGTACTCTACTATGCTGCCCATGGGCCCACATTTAACCCTTGAGGTTTTAGGGAGCTCATAGTCTGGATCAAAATCATCATCCTTATCACCTTTGACCTCGAAGAAAAGCCGCCATTGCAGCCTGTCAACAAAGTCGTTCCAAGTAGACTTAATAAGTCCCTTATTATACTTGACGGGGAGTAGGTATTTAAGACCTAAACTTATATGGATGGCCAGTTCCTTAGGCATGTAGCAATCTACCATGTGCACAGTGTTACGATATCTCATTGCCTCTAAAACTACAACAGGCATACGTAACACTATATAAGATCTAGCGAAAGGATAAGGAGAAGTTAGGAGAAAGTCAGGATATGAAGAAGGTGTGTCCCACCGAAATGGAGGACGACCGCTGCCAGCCGGCACAAAAGTTCCAACGTCCTCTAGTTGGAACCACGGTTCTGCACATTCTTCTTCTTGTTGTCCTTCTTCCCCTTCCTCTTGCCCCCACTCTTCCGCGCGGCGCTGCGCTTCTTGTCTGAGTTGGAGGGCTTGGGGGCAGTCTTCCCCTTCTTCTATCAAAAGATTAGAGAGGAGGGATATGGGATCAGAATGGGAACTTACCTTCCCCTTCCCCTTACCCTTCCCCTTCCCCTTTGACTGCTTTTTCTCGAAGGACGAAAGCGCCGAGTCAATCATAGATTTGATCGACTTCTTGGAGACGGCTTCATTGACATCGGCCATCACTACGTCCTTGAGCTCCTTCTTTTTCTGTTCCTTGAGTTCTTCCTCATGGAACGAGGCCTCAACAATGGCCCTTGCGCGGGAGAAGTAAACAATGAAGTCTTGTTGGACTTCATCATATTCCGCGCGCACAGAAGGGTCCACCCTCCATCCTTTGAAGATGGTTACCCCGTCCCTTTTGGAGAAAGAAGGCAGCTTTCGCTGACGATCAATCTCCTCAAACCTCCTCTGCAGGAGTGGACTCCACTTCTCATATAGAGTAGCGGAGTCGAGGGATGTCTCCAAGTGTTGCGCCTCCTCCTTCTTAACGGTAAGCAAGTTTTTCAAAAGAGAAACCTGCGCCGACTTGAAGGCGGCATCCACGACACCGGCACGGTCGGGATGAGCAACAATAAATTCCTTCACGTACTGGACGGAAGGAGGTTTATTGGAGAGGGTGGACGGAAGGGTACCATTGTCCCAGTGCTTCTGAAGGGCGGCGACCTGGGCTGTGAGACCCAGGAGCTTCCTTGTAAACAAAGCGACCTCATCGAGGCCGGGAGATAGTACCCCTCTATAGTCTTGAGGAATTGCCTGACGCAACTCCAGACGGGTACCTGCCAGCGAAACCGCCGACAGGCGAGCCAGAGAGGCTGCTGTCATTGAGACCAAAGTCTCTCCAGCAGCCAGGGGAACGTCACTGCTCATGACTTCATCCCTAGGCTCTTCTCCTGCAACCCGCGACTGTCCGAGGACAACGGCGGCGGCAGGAGAGGCTGCACGAGCAGCACGGACACGAGAGGTGGTGTTGGCAGTGGTGGAGGGCATGGTGTGTGCGGGGAGAGCGCTTAGAGAGTTGTTAGGGTTGAGGGAGGAGTTAGTAAACTCAGTTGAGACTGCAGGCGCAATCCGGGTGGGGGTTACCCTCCCCGGGATTTCGCCTTTATATAGGCTCATCAGGCGCGTTTGCAGTTATTTACCTTGTTCTATGGTGTTCTGTGGTTTGAACAGAGCACTTTCTGCTACTGGCTGGTATTAATAGCACAGTGAGAAAATTATGTTACCTTGAGAATAGTACTTGACATGTGAAGACATGTGTCAAACCCCTAGGGTTAGGGTTAGGGTTGAAAGAGGAGTTAGTAAACTCAGTTGAGACTGCAGGCGCAATCCGGGTGGGGGTTACCCTCCCCGGGATTTCGCCTTTATATAGGCTCATCAGGCGCGTTTGCAGTTATTTACCTTGTTCTATGGTGTTCTGTGGTTTGAACAGAGCACTTTCTGCTACTGGCTGGTATTAATAGCACAGTGAGAAAATTATGTTACCTTGAGAATAGCACTTGACATGTGAAAACATGTGTCAAACCCCTAGATGCGATCACGGATCTGTCAGTTGTCAAATGTCGATCTGTCAGATCATCAAACTCGATCCATCTAGATAAGATCGGTGATTACTATCCCCGCGAATCCGATCAAATCGGATCTACCGTCGAGATCTTATCACGTGATAGGCTAAAAATACTATTCTTACGTAAGCTACTATTTATAGTGGTGCTTACCTAATATCGGCTTAGGGTTAGGGTTAAGAGAGGAGTTAGTAAACTCAGTTGAGACTGCAGGCGCAATCCGGGTGGGGGTTACCCTCCCCGGGATTTCGCCTTTATATAGGCTCATCAGGCGCGTTTGCAGTTATTTACCTTGTTCTATGGTGTTCTGTGGTTTGAACAGAGCACTTTCTGCTACTGGCTGGTATTAATAGCACAGTGAGAAAATTATGTTACCTTGAGAATAGCACTTGACATGTGAAAACATGTGTCAAACCCCTAGATGCGATCACGGATCTGTCAGTTGTCAAATGTCGATCTGTCAGATCATCAAACTCGATCCATCTAGATAAGATCGGTGATTACTATCCCCGCGAATCCGATCAAATCGGATCTACCGTCGAGATCTTATCACGTGATAGGCTAAAAATACTATTCTTACGTAAGCTACTATTTATAGTGGTGCTTACCTAATATCGGCTATTTCCGATCAAAAAAGGTCCTAGTTAGGTTAAAAATATTCCTGTAGCCGCAGGGCGTGGCGCGAAGCGCCCCCGTAGGGAGCCCGGAGCGGAGGGAATATTTTTAAACGAAACAACAATGGTTAGAAAGCTGTATCGACTATATTGAACGGGTATCAGGCAGTACTTACCACCAAGATAACACAAACGGAGAACAATGCGAGTAGTCCTTTAGGGATTTTCATCTCACTACTCGCCCACCGAAGGGTATAGAAATTAGAGATCAGAAGTCAAGATTACTAAGCGACCCACCATGGGTGCTAAGCAGCACATACCCCGGGACGCTAAGAGGCTCCAAGGCTTTAAGGCCAGTCCATAGCCGACCGTATTTCACTTACGACGGCCGGCTCCGGTAGTTCCACTTAGTACTAGCACAGAACAAAGGTGCTTCAGCGAGGCCCTTACCAGGCGACTTCCCGATCATTACAACCGGGTTACGCGAGGACCGAGCACAGCACTGACCCCTAGGCCTTAACTTTCCCAGTGGCCGGAACCTTGAGACACGACTTTAATGGTATAATAGTTTTTATCTTCTTCTCGGAAGTTCGGCCAGTGCTACCACAGCGTAAAACCTCCTCAAACGAAGGTCAATACCGATCCACAAAGACCTACCAATAAAGCATGTCATTTAACGTCAGAGCAACAAGGCGTTACCAGTCTGGCGGAATACCGAGCTATCTCCTGTGTACCAACAAAGCAGCCTACGCGAGGCCATGGTATCTGAGAAGCATTTCATCTTGATCTGGGACGAATTGGTCAGCTTCTATTATATTCATAACAGGCTCACCGAGTACTTCTTCGTCACCTTGAAGAACATCTACAAAAACATCTTCGTCCGTTTTCTCTAGAACAAGCCGCTTCCACACGGCACTAAGATCATACAAGTTCCTGGTTCGTTTCTTACTAATCAGGACTCTTCGACCGAAAACACTAGTCTTATCTAATCTAAGGTAGGGGCCTTCGTTCCCGAAGCCTTGGAACTCAAAGTCTACATCCCCTTTCGGGGGTATTCCCTGGTCCGTTGGTTTCATTGGAAACGGGGCTACCGTACTAGTTTGAGGGAAGACAAAATCTTTAGGAAATTGTTCATCACCTATGGCATAGGACTCTAGAGCACTATACCATCCGTGTTTTATTTGTTCTTCTAATTTCTGAGCATTAATATAATCCCAAGCGGGGTTGAATTCACTTTTTAACACTAGAACGTTTGCTCGTGCAATTCGGGCTTCTCGCAGCCTATTGTTCCAACGTTCTTTGTAGTTTTTGGTTAACCAAGAGGAAACAACGTCCGGCGGATAGCCTCTGGCAATGTAGATACCGCAGATATCTTTACACGCTTCGATAAAATCGAGAAACGTGCTACTCAGAGTTGCTAGCCGTGATAATTCGCCTTGAAAAGTACCCCGTTTAATAAAATCGGGGTGATGGCTTACCCAGGGGATTCGCTCAAAGTGGTTTAGGGGTTTCCTGTACGCCTTGTGTTGAAGGCGATCTTTATTATCAAAATAAAGTAGCATATCCAGGAAAGGTAGTTGAGAATTAGAGCCCGACCACTCAAGGACACAATCAGTATACTTAAGTTTTTTCATATGTCTGGTTGCGTCTTCAAGAGAGCGACCATAAGTTAAAGAAAGAACATCGTCAATGTACCGTCCATAGAAAGGTACACGCCAATTATTATCAATAAAAGGGAACTGACGCTCGAAATGAACGCCATAAAGGTTAGCGATGTCCGGCGAAGAAGCAACGCCCATGGCTAACCCACGCTTTTGTCGATATACTCGGCCCTGAAAGTGACATAGTAAATCATCATCCGCAGCTCTCAAACAATCGTCAAAAAGCTGTGACAGTTGAGAGTACTTGTTAATATCTGAATCCCGTAAGTCTTTGATAGATTCCTTGTACAGATCAGACACAATCTTATGTGCAAGAGGTACGTTGACATTGGGGTAAAAAGCGACAACGTCGCCTGTAATCAGAAATAATTCATACAATATCCCGTTCTCTAATCTATAACGGGGCAGATGTAATTTGCTCAATTTTATCGCCAAATCTTTGGATCCATGGATAATAAATGGCGCCGAATTGATTATCGGTTTGAGACATTTTGAAATATATTTCCCAGCAGGACCTTGAACAACGGAATGACACGGAATTATCGGTCGAGCTTTGACCGGGTTCTTATGCAGTTTAGGCAGAATATAAAACCGTGGCAGGCATTTAATGTGTTCCTCCAAGGAGAGAGAGAAGGTAGCACTACGCACTGGTATTCTACTTCCGAAGTACGCTGGGAGTTGCCTTGATAGCTCACTTTTCTGCGCGAGAGAAGCAATTTGTAGCATGAGATCACACTTTCGTTTAAAAAGCGTACGGACCACGTAGAATCCGATCTCTGTATAATCCTGAGGAGAATTTAACAAATCTACAGTTTTAGACTTGATCCATTCGGCGGAGCAAACCGCACAGCCGAGATTTTTGTCCGAGAGTGTAATAACCAAGTTGTTTTTAACTAGGTACTCTCTAATACGTTTAACAGGGGGTGCGAAGCTCCCGAGGAATTTGACTCCCTCGTCCTCCTGCTGATCAACGGGCATTTGCGACAGAGTCTCATCGACATAGCGCTTACCACAAGTGATCCCGTACTCTACTATGCTGCCCATGGGCCCACATTTAACTCTAGAAGTTTTTGGGAGCTCATAGTCTGGATCGAAATCATCATCCTTATCCCCTTTGACCTCGAAGAACAGCCGCCATCGCAGCCTATCAACAAAGTCGTTCCAAGTAGACTTAATAAGTCCCTTATTGTACTTGACGGGGAGTAGGTACTTAAGACCTAAACTTATATGGATGGCCAGTTCCTTAGGCATGTAGCAATCTACCATGTGCACAGTGTTACGATATCTCATTGCCTCTAAAACTACTACAGGCATTCGTAACACTATATGGGGTTAGGGTTAGGGTTAGGGGGGGCGCGAACGCGAGCGAAGCGAGCGTGAGCGACCGGGGGCGAGGGGGTACAACGGGGTTGTGGGGGAACCACAACACCTACCCGTTTCGCCTTATATATGGCTCATCAGGTACCCTTATACGTATACTATGCTATCCTATCGATCATCGATAAGAGTTCTAATCTTAGCGATATCTAAATTACCATTATGTAATTTAATTCGACGGATCGGCCTTGATAATCAAAGGCTATAAAAAGTTTCTAATAATAGTTGCTAACATAAGCGACGACCCTACCGGGTCAACTTAAAAACGCTAAAGTTTATTCGCGTTTAAAACTTATTTAAGCGCCGGAGACTAAGCGCGCGCTTAACATTCAAACCTACCTGGCAAAGACGCTCACTCGGGCCGGGATAGCGCCCACTCGTGGGAATATCCAAAATTAACAGTCACCGAGATCACCGAGAATTCACACGGACACGTGACGCACACGTGCGACGGCGTTCACTAACGTGATTCCCATCGATCATAGGCTTGCTTAGTCAGCAAGAAACTTTTCCACGGTCACGACATTACCCGTGGGCGCATACTACCTTATAGGACTTTCACGTGATTGGGTCACGTGCAGTACGAACCCTCCCAATACGTTACCCGAATATGCAAACATTAGAGTTTGTACGGTTCGGTTTGGGTTAGGGTGGAAACATAGTATTAGTATGTTGTACCACACAATCACGCGATAAGATAGTACTTACCGCAAAGCGATCCGTCGGATCGATCCAAGTGTGCATAGAAGGCGTTAACTTGGCAGTCCGAGGCATCTACTGCGAGATACTTGTTCTCCTGTGGCTAACTCTCGCAATCAGCAAGAATCTCCTTGGTTATTGCGCGTAAACGGGCTCTTACGGTCTGTATCACGTGTTTATGCCGTAGCTTTTCACTACTCCATCGCCGCTAGTTTTACTTCATATTTACCAACGCTATACGGTTTAACCTCCGATGGCCACAGTGTTTCTGTACGTAGTGTGAATCCACGAGGCAAGATCGTGGGGAAACAACTGCAACTACCTGCAAGGCTCAGTCCCGCACCGCGAAGGCACAGTGGAAGCCAACCGAGCCGAGGCCCGATCCCAGACGGTCGCAAAAGCGCAGGCCACCTATCCACCACCACCCGAAGGCGACAGCAGCATCAGCAGCAACCAAGACGTGGCACGACTGCCACGTTAATAAAACCCAGCTATTGAACGGGAAGACACAGACGCGCGTGCCTGATCCCTGCGTGGGTTTAATCCCCGAAGAGAGGATTGTTAGCCAGCCACGGGTCTGGGGATCGACTTCTCCGAAGAGAAGCCACCGATCCCCGTTCCCGCGAGCTTTGATCCGGTACCGAAGTAACGGGTCGCAGCCAAGAGTCGAGTGTACTCTGAACGGTTCTACGAACTGGTTCAACAACCGGTTCATCAACTGGTCCGTCATCGTCTAACACTCGGCGATCTCGTTGCAGAAGAACGGTCTTACGCCAAACGGCGCAGAGATCGATCAACTGGGCGGTTCGTTTCTTAGAAACGATCAGCCGGCGATCAAGGAAACCAAGCTTGTCGACCCGAAAATAGCGGCCAGCGATTCCAGACCCGATATTGTCCGTGTGGGCAGCGGCCAACGCAACCTCCCCAGGGGCAGATTGGTAAGCATAACCCTGCGAACGCCACCAGGGCCAGAATTCTAGCGCCATAGGCAGATCTTTCGCTGACGTCACTTCCCGATGTAAATCGGTAGCAGTTCGGTCACCTCTAGACATTTGCTGCAACGCAACTGTCCAAGCCTGTTTCATCCGTTCTTCCAGTAGGTGAACGTTAAAGTAGTCCCAGGAGATGTTAAATTCGCTTTTCAAGACAAGCACGTCTGCCGCCGGCGGTGAGAACTCTCGAAGTCTCGCTTCCCACCGTGCTTGGTAGTTATTTCTCAACCAAGAGCGAATTAAATCCACCGGATACCCCCTAGCTATGTAGATTTCCGCAACTTCTCTACACGCGTTCGCAAAATCGTCAAATTGCGAACTCAAGGTGGCAACCCGGGACAGCTCACTACAGAATGTACCCTTCTTTATGTACAGAGGGTGGTGGCTGATCCATGGGATACGTTCGAAGTGGTTCATCGGTTTCCTGTAAGGCTTATGTTGAAGCCTGTTCTCCTCATCGAAGAACAACGTCATGTCCAGGAAAGTCATATAACTATCGGACGACGTCCACTCCAAGACACAGCTATCGAACTTGACATTGTCACGCATCAAGGCCAAGGCCTGAGCTTCGCTTTGTGCGTACACAAGAGCTAGACAGTCATCGATATACCTTCCATAGAAAGGTACGACGGCCGTATCCTTAAGACACGGGGTTTGCACTTCGTGGTACAAGCCGTAGAGATTGGCGATATCTGGGGAAGAAGCTACCCCCATCGCAAGTCCACAGGCCTGTAACCAGTACTCGCCGTCAAACTGTATCAATAAGTCATCGTCCGCAGCGCGAAGGCACATTCGAAAAATCGAAGCCCACTGGGCGGCCTTCTGAACGCTCATATCTTCCTCCGCTAACTGCGAGAGCCAATGCACATATGCACCCTCTGCGATCTTATGCGCGAGAGGGACATTCACATTGGGGTAGAAGGCGACAACGTCGCCTGATACCAAATACAAGCGAAGCAGCTTTCCATCGACCAACTTCGATCGCGGAAGCGATAACTTACTCAATTTTATCGCCAGATCTTTAGATCCATGTATAATGAAAGGCGCCGATTGAATAACCGGTTTGAGATTTTTGGATACGAATAACCCCGCTGGACCCTGGCATACCGAATGGCATGGCACGATCGGGCGCGCTTTGATAGGATTCTTATGAATCTTCGGTATCACGTAGAACCGCGCGATCGAACTAAGATCGCGATCAAGCTTGCTTCGGAAGAAGCGGGGTAGCTGACTTTGTAAGGCATAGGTTGTATGCCAAGTCACTTATCGTAATCATCAGATCATTCTTGGCGTCGAGAAGCTGCATAGCTTTCCCGGGCGTGACGGACGTATAAGAACGTACGTCAGCCAGAATGTTCCGAGACTGTTCAATGATCCAGGCGCGTGGAGCCACTGCGCAACCTAAGTTCTTATCTGTAGCCAAAACGACGAGCTGATGAGACGTTAAATAGCTACGGAGTTTGGTGATGGGGACCTGTAAGAGCGCGCTGCTCGTGGCGAGGTACCATCGCGTCGACGCTAGGCATATCAGAGATCATTTCATCAATGACCCTACGGCCTTGTGCGAAGCCAAACTCCAGGACTCCATCTAAGATCTCCCCGGGCTCGCGATGAGCCTTAGGAAGATGATAGTCCGGATCAAAGTCGTCTTTGTAATCACTCGGTTGTTGAGCCTTGAAGAAACAAGACCAACGGAGACGATCGACGAAGTCGTCCCACGCCCGGACAATTAAGTCCTTACTGGGTTTACCGGGCAGCATGTATTTCATGCCAGCACTTAGGTGAATACTTATATCACTCGGTAGGTCGCAGTTAATCATATGTATTGTAGAACGGTAGCGCATGGATTCTAAAACTACAATAGGAATCCGTTCTACAATGAAACGCGTTGCTACCGGAAGGGGTACCTTAAGTAGCCAATCGGGATACGAAGAAGGAACGTCATACCTAAAATGGGGTGGTTCTTCACCCCGGCGGTAATCGGCCGTAGTGCGTTGCATTGCAACTAGGCCCGTCCCTTCCCCTTCTTGTTGGGGCTGCCCCCCTTCGGTCCTTTCGGGCCGCGCTTGGAGGGGCGTTTGCCACCACCTCGGGTGCCGCGCTTGGAGGAAGTTGCCTTCCCCTTCGCCTTCGACCCCGCGCTGTTGCCAGCTTTCGGTGGGTTTTTCTAAACAAAAGGAATTAGTGGTGTCGTTAAACCAAAGTGGCGGCAGTGTGAAGTCCACAAGCAATGGACCACCCACCTTGGCTTTACCCTTCCCTTTGTTGAGCTGTTTGACAGCGGCGGCTACCCTCTGTTCGACCCGTTTGTCCACAAGGGACTGAATCGACTTAGAGGTGAGGTGTTCGTCAACCTCCATCATGGCCGTGTCCTTAAGCTCCTTCTTCTTTTCAAGTCGGGCCTGGGTGGCGGCGTGCTCGTCGTCGACCAACCGGACTGCTCGCCCGAACATGTATGGCACATCCTCGAGGATCTCCACATATTTCTTGAGCACAGAAGGGGGCTCAACCCATCCGAGGAAGACGGGGCCTCTACTATCAGCGGTAGGGGCCGCATAACTCGTTGTCTGCTGCGACTTTTTATAGGCCTCGAAGGCCAACTCCAGATCGGAGCGCAAAGCAGCCCAGGCGGGGGCATCACTGCCGTCCTCCATGGGAGCGAGTTGGGTCTGCCCACCCAAGTACAGGAGTTCGAGCTGCTTAGACTCGATAAGCTTATTCAGCTGCTCCTCGTGGTACTTTGCGCGCAAAGGCGCAAACCCCTGAGTGATATCGGGGCGGGTGGCCAAGAAGCCCTTGGTCCATTGAATGGAGGGCTCCTTGTCCCGGAGTAGGGAGGGCAGCCGGCCCGCCGCTTTGTCAGCGATCAGCTTGTCAAGCTGATTCCCAACCGAAATGTACGAACGGCGAGCGTTCATAGCATTAACGAGGTGCTGACGCACCACGCTACGGTAGGGGGCGGGGCAGGCTGCCACAATATCGGGCAACGACGCAGCAGCCTCAATGGGCGCGCGACGTGCATCCGAAGATGGCCCCCCTACGCTCAGCCTCCGAGGAGTTAAGCGTAAGGCCGCCGACACTAGCCAAAGCTAGCGTAACGGCAGCCGAGGGGGACCCGGCGCGCTGGCGGGGCCTGGAGGCCCCTGACCCGGAAGCCTGGCTCGAAGCCTGGCCCGGTAGCGCAACCGACCGGCGGGCGGTCCTCTTCTTGGTTGTCTGTGGCGTGGCAGACGTCTTGGCCATCGAGGGGAAGTAGTAGTGGGAGAGTGGAGAGGGGAGTGCTCTGCTTAGGGTTAGGGGGGGCGCGAACGCGAGCGAAGCGAGCGTGAGCGACCGGGGGCGAGGGGGTACAACGGGGTTGTGGGGGAACCACAACACCTACCCGTTTCGCCTTATATATGGCTCATCAGGTACCCTTATACGTATACTATGCTATCCTATCGATCATCGATAAGAGTTCTAATCTTAGCGATATCTAAATTACCATTATGTAATTTAATTCGACGGATCGGCCTTGATAATCAAAGGCTATAAAAAGTTTCTAATAATAGTTGCTAACATAAGCGACGACCCTACCGGGTCAACTTAAAAACGCTAAAGTTTATTCGCGTTTAAAACTTATTTAAGCGCCGGAGACTAAGCGCGCGCTTAACATTCAAACCTACCTGGCAAAGACGCTCACTCGGGCCGGGATAGCGCCCACTCGTGGGAATATCCAAAATTAACAGTCACCGAGATCACCGAGAATTCACACGGACACGTGACGCACACGTGCGACGGCGTTCACTAACGTGATTCCCATCGATCATAGGCTTGCTTAGTCAGCAAGAAACTTTTCCACGGTCACGACATTACCCGTGGGCGCATACTACCTTATAGGACTTTCACGTGATTGGGTCACGTGCAGTACGAACCCTCCCAATACGTTACCCGAATATGCAAACATTAGAGTTTGTACGGTTCGGTTTGGGTTAGGGGGGGCGCGAACGCGAGCGAAGCGAGCGTGAGCGACCGGGGGCGAGGGGGTACAACGGGGTTGTGGGGGGACCACAACACCTACCCGTTTCGCCTTATATATGGCTCATCAGGTACCCTTATACGTATACTATGCTATCCTATCGATCATCGATAAGAGTTCTAATCTTAGCGATATCTAAATTACCATTATGTAATTTAATTCGACGGATCGGCCTTGATAATCAAAGGCTATAAAAAGTTTCTAATAATAGTTGCTAACATAAGCGACGACCCTACCGGGTCAACTTAAAAACGCTAAAGTTTATTCGCGTTTAAAACTTATTTAAGCGCCGGAGACTAAGCGCGCGCTTAACATTCAAACCTACCTGGCAAAGACGCTCACTCGGGCCGGGATAGCGCCCACTCGTGGGAATATCCAAAATTAACAGTCACCGAGATCACCGAGAATTCACACGGACACGTGACGCACACGTGCGACGGCGTTCACTAACGTGATTCCCATCGATCATAGGCTTGCTTAGTCAGCAAGAAACTTTTCCACGGTCACGACATTACCCGTGGGCGCATACTACCTTATAGGACTTTCACGTGATTGGGTCACGTGCAGTACGAACCCTCCCAATACGTTACCCGAATATGCAAACATTAGAGTTTGTACGGTTCGGTTTGGGTTAGGGTGGAAACATAGTATTAGTATGTTGTACCACACAATCACGCGATAAGATAGTACTTACCGCAAAGCGATCCGTCGGATCGATCCAAGTGTGCATAGAAGGCGTTAACTTGGCAGTCCGAGGCATCTACTGCGAGATACTTGTTCTCCTGTGGCTAACTCTCGCAATCAGCAAGAATCTCCTTGGTTATTGCGCGTAAACGGGCTCTTACGGTCTGTATCACGTGTTTATGCCGTAGCTTTTCACTACTCCATCGCCGCTAGTTTTACTTCATATTTACCAACGCTATACGGTTTAACCTCCGATGGCCACAGTGTTTCTGTACGTAGTGTGAATCCACGAGGCAAGATCGTGGGGAAACAACTGCAACTACCTGCAAGGCTCAGTCCCGCACCGCGAAGGCACAGTGGAAGCCAACCGAGCCGAGGCCCGATCCCAGACGGTCGCAAAAGCGCAGGCCACCTATCCACCACCACCCGAAGGCGACAGCAGCATCAGCAGCAACCAAGACGTGGCACGACTGCCACGTTAATAAAACCCAGCTATTGAACGGGAAGACACAGACGCGCGTGCCTGATCCCTGCGTGGGTTTAATCCCCGAAGAGAGGATTGTTAGCCAGCCACGGGTCTGGGGATCGACTTCTCCGAAGAGAAGCCACCGATCCCCGTTCCCGCGAGCTTTGATCCGGTACCGAAGTAACGGGTCGCAGCCAAGAGTCGAGTGTACTCTGAACGGTTCTACGAACTGGTTCAACAACCGGTTCATCAACTGGTCCGTCATCGTCTAACACTCGGCGATCTCGTTGCAGAAGAACGGTCTTACGCCAAACGGCGCAGAGATCGATCAACTGGGCGGTTCGTTTCTTAGAAACGATCAGCCGGCGATCAAGGAAACCAAGCTTGTCGACCCGAAAATAGCGGCCAGCGATTCCAGACCCGATATTGTCCGTGTGGGCAGCGGCCAACGCAACCTCCCCAGGGGCAGATTGGTAAGCATAACCCTGCGAACGCCACCAGGGCCAGAATTCTAGCGCCATAGGCAGATCTTTCGCTGACGTCACTTCCCGATGTAAATCGGTAGCAGTTCGGTCACCTCTAGACATTTGCTGCAACGCAACTGTCCAAGCCTGTTTCATCCGTTCTTCCAGTAGGTGAACGTTAAAGTAGTCCCAGGAGATGTTAAATTCGCTTTTCAAGACAAGCACGTCTGCCGCCGGCGGTGAGAACTCTCGAAGTCTCGCTTCCCACCGTGCTTGGTAGTTATTTCTCAACCAAGAGCGAATTAAATCCACCGGATACCCCCTAGCTATGTAGATTTCCGCAACTTCTCTACACGCGTTCGCAAAATCGTCAAATTGCGAACTCAAGGTGGCAACCCGGGACAGCTCACTACAGAATGTACCCTTCTTTATGTACAGAGGGTGGTGGCTGATCCATGGGATACGTTCGAAGTGGTTCATCGGTTTCCTGTAAGGCTTATGTTGAAGCCTGTTCTCCTCATCGAAGAACAACGTCATGTCCAGGAAAGTCATATAACTGTCGGACGACGTCCACTCCAAGACACAGCTATCGAACTTGACATTGTCACGCATCAAGGCCAAGGCCTGAGCTTCGCTTTGTGCGTACACAAGAGCTAGACAGTCATCGATATACCTTCCATAGAAAGGTACGACGGCCGTATCCTTAAGACACGGGGTTTGCACTTCGTGGTACAAGCCGTAGAGATTGGCGATATCTGGGGAAGAAGCTACCCCCATCGCAAGTCCACAGGCCTGTAACCAGTACTCGCCGTCAAACTGTATCAATAAGTCATCGTCCGCAGCGCGAAGGCACATTCGAAAAATCGAAGCCCACTGGGCGGCCTTCTGAACGCTCATATCTTCCTCCGCTAACTGCGAGAGCCAATGCACATATGCACCCTCTGCGATCTTATGCGCGAGAGGGACATTCACATTGGGGTAGAAGGCGACAACGTCGCCTGATACCAAATACAAGCGAAGCAGCTTTCCATCGACCAACTTCGATCGCGGAAGCGATAACTTACTCAATTTTATCGCCAGATCTTTAGATCCATGTATAATGAAAGGCGCCGATTGAATAACCGGTTTGAGATTTTTGGATACGAATAACCCCGCTGGACCCTGGCATACCGAATGGCATGGCACGATCGGGCGCGCTTTGATAGGATTCTTATGAATCTTCGGTATCACGTAGAACCGCGCGATCGAACTAAGATCGCGATCAAGCTTGCTTCGGAAGAAGCGGGGTAGCTGACTTTGTAAGGCATAGGTTGTAGCCAAGTCACTTATCGTAATCATCAGATCATTCTTGGCGTCGAGAAGCTGCATAGCTTTCCCGGGCGTGACGGGCGTATAAGAACGTACGTCAGCCAGAATGTTCCGAGACTGTTCAATGATCCAGGCGCGTGGAGCCACTGCGCAACCTAAGTTCTTATCTGTAGCCAAAACGACGAGCTGATGAGACGTTAAATAGCTACGGAGTTTGGTGATGGGGACCTGAAGAGCGCGCTGCTCGTGGCGAGGTACCATCGCGTCGACGCTAGGCATATCAGAGATCATTTCATCAATGACCCTACGGCCTTGTGCGAAGCCAAACTCCAGGACTCCATCTAAGATCTCCCCGGGCTCGCGATGAGTCTTAGGAAGATGATAGTCCGGATCAAAGTCGTCTTTGTAATCACTCGGTTGTTGAGCCTTGAAGAAACAAGACCAACGGAGACGATCGACGAAGTCGTCCCACGCCCGGACAATTAAGTCCTTACTGGGTTTACCGGGCAGCATGTATTTCATGCCAGCACTTAGGTGAATACTTATATCACTCGGTAGGTCGCAGTTAATCATATGTATTGTAGAACGGTAGCGCATGGATTCTAAAACTACAATAGGAATCCGTTCTACAATAAAACGCGTTGCTACCGGAAGGGGTACCTTGAGTAGCCAATCGGGATACGAAGAAGGAACGTCATACCTAAAATGGGGCGGTTCTTCACCCCGGCGGTAATCGGCCGTAGTGCGTTGCATTGCGACTAGGCCCGTCCCTTCCCCTTCTTGTTGGGGCTGCCCCCCTTCGGTCCTTTCGGGCCGCGCTTGGAGGGGCGTTTGCCACCACCTCGGGTGCCGCGCTTGGAGGAAGTTGCCTTCCCCTTCGCCTTCGACCCCGCGCTGTTGCCAGCTTTCGGTGGGTTTTTCTAAACAAAAAGAATTAGTGGTGTCGTTAAACCAAAGTGGCGGCAGTGTGAAGTCCACAAGCAATGGACCACCCACCTTGGCTTTACCCTTCCCTTTGTTGAGCTGTTTGACAGCGGCGGCTACCCTCTGTTCGACCCGTTTGTCCACAAGGGACTGAATCGACTTAGAGGTGAGGTGTTCGTCAACCTCCATCATGGCCGTGTCCTTAAGCTCCTTCTTCTTTTCAAGTCGGGCCTGGGTGGCGGCGTGCTCGTCGTCGACCAACCGGACTGCTCGCCCGAACATGTATGGCACATCCTCGAGGATCTCCACATATTTCTTGAGCACAGAAGGGGGCTCAACCCATCCGAGGAAGACGGGGCCTCTACTATCAGCGGTAGGGGCCGCATAACTCGTTGTCTGCTGCGACTTTTTATAGGCCTCAAAGGCCAACTCCAAATCGGAGCGCAAAGCAGCCCAGGCGGGGGCATCACTGCCGTCCTCCATGGGAGCGAGTTGGGTCTGCCCACCCAAGTACAGGAGCTCGAGCTGTTTAGACTCGATCAGCTTATTCAGCTGCTCCTCGTGGTACTTTGCGCGCAAAGGCGCAAACCCCTGAGTGATATCGGGGCGGGTGGCCAAGAAGCCCTTAGTCCATTGGATGGAGGGCTCCTTGTCCCGGAGAAGGGAGGGCAACCGGCCCGCCGCTTTGTCAGCGATCAGCTTGTCAAGCTGATTCCCAACCGAAATGTACGAACGGCGAGCGTTCATAGCATTAACGAGGTGCTGACGCACCACGCTACGGTAGGGGGCGGGGCAGGCTGCCACAATATCGGGCAACGACGCAGCAGCCTCAATGGGCGCGCGACGTGCATCCGAAATGGCCCCCCTACGCTCAGCCTCCGAGGAGTTAAGCGTAAGGCCGCCGACACTAGCCAAAGCTAGTGTAACGGCGGCCGAGGGGGACCCGGCGCGCTGGCGGGGCCTGGAGGCCCCTGACCCGGAAGCCTGGCTCGAAGCCTGGCCCGGTAGCGCAACCGACCGGCGGGCGGTCCTCTTCTTGGTTGTCTGTGGCGTGGCAGACGTCTTGGCCATCGAGGGGAAGTAGTAGTGGGAGAGTGGAGAGGGGAGTGCTCTGCTTAGGGTTAGGGGGGGCGCGAACGCGAGCGAAGCGAGCGTGAGCGACCGGGGGCGAGGGGGTACAACGGGGTTGTGGGGGAACCACAACACCTACCCGTTT